>OW818029.2:32557464-33072464 GCA_942486065.2 Calliphora vomitoria
GTGTGACTGATAATACACACTACAGCTATTAAATTTAAAGTCTTATAAATTAGTATACTATATCAACCCTATAACTTAAGGAATGCTCAAGACTTTCGAACCAACGTGCGGATAATAATAATACGCCAAAATCACTGTTTTATAAAGGTTTAAAACGAAGAGAATTTATAAAATAAATGTAAATTTTTTTTTTACAAAAGTATTAAAAATTCTACTAAGAAAATAAAAAAAAGTCATCTGTCTTTGGCGAATCTTAATCTCAACATATTTTTAATTTTGAAAAGTAATAGTATTATATTCGGCTGTGCCGAATCTTGAATACCCATCGCCAATACGGCAATTACGAAAATTATGGACTGATCGTCACAAAAACCATAATATGATTTTTAAAATTTATTATGGTCTGTAGGCGGAGGGGCGTGGCAAGATCAAATTTTTAAACTTACCGATAATGAAATCCAAAAAAATTTTTTTGTCAAAAAAAAAAAAAAAAAAAAGAAAGTATAATTGTTGATCGACCTTTTCTTCAATTTAGGCAAAAACAACAAAATTGTCAAAACAAATTTTGTAAAAAAAAAATTGTAAAAAAAAATAAATTTTCCCAATTTTTTTTTTCTTAGTTCACAGTGGTGTACTCTGAAGCGAATGATTTGGTATGAGCGAAGAAAGGAATACCTTCCAGCAATACACAAGTAGGCCGCGCTTAACAATATGCAACATTGTACTATAAAAGTTTTTTTATTTTGTCAATCGATTGTTTATCAATCGATGATAAACAATTTTGGAATTGGATCATTGCTTCTGCTTCCCAATGATTATGCGAAGTTCCTTCAAATTTATTTCACTGCAAATGAAGCTACAGAAGCCGAACGCTATCGACGAGCATGCGTGTGCATTGCTGCTAGAGCCTTCTGCTGAAACATTCTCAAAACAATTGTTGGGCAATTTCAATTGATCCCGCCACAAATGAGATTTAGTTCCCTCCAAACTTCTGCCACATGTAAATGAAGCAAATCCGGTGAGCAAATTCAATTGAAACTGCCTGACGAAGAGGTGTTATTTTGGTATTCAAAGAAAAATGGAATTTTTTGAGATGAATGATCGGATGTTTATTTCATAATAAAGAAATAAACATCCGATCGGATGTTTATTTCATATGCCGTTATTAATCCACGCTTACAGGACCATATCCTTTTCATGAAATTTTAAATAACCAAATCGCAAAGTGGCTGCCCTATGTCCTCGATAACCTCACGAATTTTATCTTTGAGGTCTTGGATTGACTCTGGGCTGTTGGCGTAGACCTTATATTTCACGTGGCCCCAAAGGAAGAAGTCGCAAGTTGTTAAATCACAAGATCTCGGCCCGGAAACTTTTCCCGTAAAAGAGCAAAGGTTTCGTTGCTTGGGTGGTACGTAGCGCCGTCTTGTTGAAAGTAAACGTTCTCCAGATCAGTATCATCCAACTCCGACCATAAGATACGGTGTAAACGTTTGGGGAATGCCCAATTCCAAACAGAGACCGAAAATAACGGGTTCACTTTCATTTCTATGATAAATTCACATTCTCAGCCATTTAAAAATAATTTTTGTTGTTACATCACTGAGAGAGTGATTTATTAGAGAACATTTAAGGTTAGGGGTTGAGAGAAACAGAAAAGAGACAAACGCAAATAATCTAGATGAGTGATTTATAATTATTTTTTTTTCGTAAAGGTCAGCTTGTGACTTTTATTTGCGAACATGAAAAATAAATCGCAAAAATTCATTTGATGCTAATCAACGATTAAATATATTAAATTTATAAATCATTGAATGTAAAATTGTTTCCCAAAGACCGACAATTTCTTTTTGAAATGGCATTACTTCATATTCATCAAATTTTTTTTATAATATGTTTAAAATTACAAAAATTATATTATTGTATGTATATAAAAGAGAAGTAACAGCTATTAAGATCAAGAACTTGAATTGTTTGTCACACATCAAACCATTAAAAAACAACAGAAACTAATAAAGGCCATACGAAGCCATGTAAATAAAAATCATTTTATAACTGTTATTTTGAGTGATTTATTTTTATCACCAAAATATAAATCACAACTTGGGTTTTTGGTAAATGGACGAGCTATTTTCGTTCTTTGATTCCAAAGAACAACGAAGAATGGACAAACCTGGGTTTTTTTCAACACTTTGGGCTACATCAGCAATATTCTCAGTTGTTCTTGAGCGACGTGCATGGGTTTTATTCTTCATATCACTAACTTGTCCCAACAGCTCCAATTTTTCCACCTATTTCTGTATTGCGATCGTCGTGAAGCACCTCGTCCTTCACGACGACCCAAAAATGCTTTAGTTTTGCAAGATTTTCACCATTTGTGTAGTGAATTTTAATAATTTTAGTCCGTTGTTGAAGCGTGTATCGTTCCATTTTTAGTAATGGCGTAGTTTCTACTTGTCAAATGTCAAAGAATAAAAGCTTCAAAGTGACAGCTACCGAAATACCAGCTGATTCAAAATAACACCTCTTGTTGGAAAACCCTTTACAAATCGATTGACAAAGTAATGAACAAAAAACAAGCTGCATTTTTGAATTCATTGGAACTAGCCGGAATGCCACCACATGTATAAACATTGAAGAGTGGATCACCGATAATGCTTCTCCGCAACTTAAACGCACCAAAATTATGCAACGGAACAAGATTGACCGAATTAAATTGAGGCAACTATTATCGGTAGCAGATTCAAAGCCGAAGACATACTGATTCCATGCATACCGATGATTTCCAACGACTTACGATTTGAATTCAAGCGGCTCCAGTTCCTGTTTCGTCTTGCCTTTGCTATAACCATTAACAAAGCACAATGCTAATCGTTAACTATTGCATAGTGGGGCAGAATCAACATTTTTTGGAAATAAATCCGGGATTTCTAAACGGCTGGTCCGATCGAGTGCAATATTTTTGAAGGACGGAGTTTTAAAGTGCTATATTTTTGAAACTAATTGAGATATTGACTTGAAATTTTTTTTGTAAGATCAAAAATTAACTTATCTAAACAAAAAAGAATAATTCGGAAAAACGTGGATTAAACTGTTCCTAATATTTGCAATCCTATCATAATTTTGATACAAATTTTAGTTTTAAAAGCTCAATAAATAAGTAATATGTAATAAAATCTTTGGTTATTGACAAAACTCAATGAAATTTTCAATGTTTTTTTAGTTTTTCATTTCAAATAACAAAGTGTTAAAAAAAATAGTCAAGAGTTCAAAGGCAATTCCGCAATTCCTAAAAATTGGAGCGAAAATCCCAAATATGGTATTTTTTACAATTTTTGCCCATAGGATCCACATTTTCTTCAGGACTGGGAAAATACTTTGGAAATAAATAGGGATCACATCAAGGTTTCTAAAACTGCTTTCCGTATTCTGATCCCAGCTTTGGGATTTTAGAACATGTGGCCCAAAATTGAAATTTTGGTAAAATTTCAAGGTATGGCAAAATTTGAAAATTTCAATTTTGAAATGCCTATAACACGGAAATTATAAGAGATAAATAGCACACGCAAGCATGTTTTTCCAAGACCTAGAAAAAAATCGCACGTGTTTAAAAATTTTACATGTCGATGGTACCGAACTGGAGCGGCTGGAGCATGTGTGCAGTCCATTTTAATAACTTAAACTCGAATACTTCTTGGGTATGCCCACGTCAAATATTATCTCGACCGGACCAGCCGTTTAGAAATTCCAGATTTATTTCCAAAAAATTTTGATTCTGCCCCACTGTGCATTGCTAGTTTACATTTCTAAAATTCATGTTTTTCAAATACTTATAACGTATGCGGAATGAAATTGCAACAAAATAGAAAACGCTATATTTGTTTCCAAAGTTAAAACAAATAATATATAAAACCTTAATAAAATAGCCCATTGTATTGGTTTAATGTGAGCCAAACATTTTTTATATTCATGTACTTTTGTGGCAGTTATGAAGAAATTTATATACAGGTGTTGAAAATACCGATGTTTGCACTTTTTTGAGCTCCTATTTAAGTTTCATGGTCTTATTTTTCTCGGTTTTTATTTTTAATTATCTACAAAAACTCTTCTATTGAAAAAGGTCCAAAAACTCTCAAATTACTTTTAAATTAAAAAAATTGTGACATTTTTTCCACTTTAGAAAGTCTGAATTTTGAACGCTGTTGGAAAACACCATAATGATCTGGGCGTGACAGTTGGAAGATGGAACAGTTAAGAAGAATTTTCTTTTTAAAAAAATAATCTCTGATGTATCTTTTTATGAAATGATTAATTTTGTGTACACATTTCATAATATATCAATTAGAATTGATAGTCAAATCAAATTCCAAAATAAAGTCAAAATTTTCAATTTACATCTGGTTAATCCATATATATTTTTTTAGAAAAAATATTATGTTCTACTTGGCACATCTTATCAATAATATGTTTATTTACTTCCAAAAAAGTCCACTTCTCTGTCTTTCTCTGCCACTTAAAGTAAAATATAATAAATTGTTCCCGATGAAAATATATAAAATATGGAAAAAATTACAAATATTCTCGGTATATTAAAATCGAGATCGAGATGCAATATAGAACAGATGTTTTCTCGGATCGGGTTCAGCTAGTTTTTATTAAACGAAGACTGTGTTAAAAATATCATTTAAAGAACACAGTAAATCATTTTTGATAAATATACACTTTTTTGGAGGCTTTTTCACATTTTGGCCCATAACTCTGGTTATATTTCATACCCGTACGTACCTTTCTCTAGGTTCTATCGTGCCAACATCAGGACTCTGAATTTATTTACTATTTGGTACTCAATATACCCCAGATCTTTTTGGAGGTAGATATTAAAATAAAGAAAAAGTTCATGGAATTTAGAGTTTTTTAATCTTAAACATTTTGGAAAAGCATTATAATCATTTTAAGAAACATTAAAGTGATGTAAAAAAACATTTCTTTTCACACTGTTGCTATAAATATGTAAGTACAATATATGCGTGTATATGTGTGTGAGTGTGTTTTTGTGTGTGAGTGTATTTGCACATTTAAATGCACATACAAAGACTTGATTTTGATGGACAACAATTTTTTTAAGTTTTTTTTTTTAAATTTTTTTTTTTTGTTCAAAAAGTACGTTTATCTTTTTTGAGTGCATATTTTGTTTGTATTCTACTTTTTGGTTTGGTTGTCATATGAAAGTTTTGTATTTTTTATGCAAATTGATATTGGCAACTATTTTGGGAATTGTGATTTTTTTTCTGTGTAGTTTTCGCATTTCTATCATTTTTTTTTTTTTTTTGGGGGAAAAAAGCTGAAGTATGTTTTTTACTGACAGCTGCAAATCACTGTAAAATACAAACTTGACAAAAACGTATTTGATGAGACTAGAACTTTTGAGAAAAATTATACTATATTTTTTAAAATACCCTCATACTTATATTGTAGATTACCTGTCATTTGAGATAGTGTATAGTGCGATAAGTTGCATTTAAAGTAATGAGAATTGAGAAATAAGGACTGAAATCTTTTTTTATTTGATAGAAATTATTGTTACAATTTACAAAAAAAAATTTTTTTTTAGTTCTAATCACTAATGATGAAATTTTGAACCTGTTTCGGAAACGCTTCCATTATGGTTTTTATGGAGCTTTCTGTCACTTTGTTCGAACAGGTGGTTCATCTCCGTTTAAAATCTACCAACTTTTTGGACACCTTCTTTGTGCTCTTCAATTCTCTTTTCACAAGAGCTCAATAACTATCCACTGGACTCAGCTCCAGGCAGTTTCGAGGAATTGCCTCTCTTGGTACAAATACCACATTATTGGTCTTGTACCACTCAAGACCTTTCTTACCATAGTGACAGATGCCAAATCAGGCCTAAATTAAGTGGACACATTATGAAGTCCTATGAATGGAAGCATCATCCTTTGTAAACATTCCTTGATGTAAATTTCGGTATTTATAGAGCCCTTTGTAACAAATGTTTGGCTTTTTTGCCGCAACTGCATATTACTTACCATACCAAGAAGTTTTTGGGAAATTTTGTCTGCTTTTGGGTCCTAACTTTTCTTCAACATTCCCTCGAGCATCTACAACATAAAAAAATTTACCCAGAAGCTGCGGAAAATTTTCCATACGCACATTTCGTCATCCATTATGCAGCAGGTATATTTTTTGTATACAATTTGACTTCAATATCCGTGCTCTGTCTTTGGCCTCTAAATTTTTAGCAGAGTTCCTATCAGGAACTTTTTTAGGCTTGTAGGCTTTTAAACCTGCATTGGCTTCAACTTTTCGTACCAAATAATCCGAGTACTGACCTAAACGGGCAGCTTTCCTACCGGATGTGTTGGGAGCTCTTTTGAAAAAACTTTCAATTTTTTGGCTTTAGAAACATCATGTGGACAATTCCTTCTACCTGAGCCTGAGGTTTTATATCAACGGACAAGTTCTCCCGGTACTGTTTAATAACATTGGAAAAAGATTGATAGCAGACCTTTGATTGTTTGGCCAACTTTTTGTGGGACCAAGTTGAGTTTTGTTGAAAATATTTCATAATTTTAGTACGCACTTTTTTCTGGTTACTCATTTTAATCAGATTAGCAACAAATGAACATAATTGACATTAAACATAATAACTGAAATGCTTTACAAAGGTGATGCTTTATTTGGGTTAAAAGTACACAATATTTTCTAAAGAAAATCCTGCTACACATAAGATTATCTATAAAAAATTCTGTTCTGGAGGAAATTTTATACGAGTGATTTTCTATATGAAATTCTATTGAAAATACTGTTTTATACATAATTTTCGATATAAAATAGTTAGCTATAGCAGCAAATCCTTCTGAGTCCATAGGAATTTTTATATATTAGTCTTTATACATAAAATACTGATAATTGTTTGAAAGCATCAAATGGGAGTCTCGGAAGTACCATGGTCATTTTCAATATGAAATAGTATACAAAAAAGTACGAGCGTATCAACTTTGCCATCCCTGCTATAGGAGTATAATTAATTAATGGCATAACAATGAATAAGTAGCCTTTATATTTAACCTCAATCTGTTTTACCTTCATAATATGATATGATTTGAAATTCCTGCAACTACTAAATACAATCAATGCATACACAATATTCTCTTTTGAAATCGTTTTCCTTGAAAATTTCAATAACTATTTTAATGTCAAGTGATTGGCAATTGAAAATGTGACATTGTTTTTCTATTAAATTTGCAATTATACATACTTACGTATAGAAGAATATGTACACAGAGCAAAAAGATCTATTAGAAATCGATTCCCATTACTAATATTTAATAGCATAAAGCGATATTTTATTGTTCTTATTGAAATACTGCACAGTGGGGCAGAATCAAAATTTTTTTCGAAATAAATCTGGCTTTTCTAATCGGCTGGTCCGATCGGGATAGAGTTTGATATGGGCGTAGCCAAGAAGTATTCGAGTTTAAGTTATTAAAATGGACAACCATTTATATGATGAATAATTTTATCATAATATGTTGTTCTCAGATTATGATATGAGAGCATCATAATATGGTAAGTCCTTCATCATATAAAAGGTTGTCACAAACATATACATGTTTACTGTAACCATATATATGGTTGATACAATCATGTGAATCGTAAATTAACCATATTATTGTTACCACAATCATATATATAGTTACTGTGACTATAATATTATTAAAAATGTTGAAATGGTTACAGTAACCATGCACAAATGTTGAAATGGTTACAGTAACAATGTAGAACTATATTTTTTTTCTGCGTGTAGGTCTTGAAAAAACATGCTTGCGTTTGCTATTTATCTTTTATAATTTCCGAGTTGTAGGCATTTCAAAATTGTCTGCTGTTTTAAAAATATAGGGTTTACTTTTGAACCGAATGGACTCAAATTTATTTTGTTAGTTAGACAACTAAATTACCAATAACATACAAAAGATTTCAGGGCAATATCAATTATGGATCCAAAAATAAACGATTTTCAATTTAAAAAATAGTACATTTTTGCAGTTTTTTGGACGAAAAGGTACTTAACGGTTTTTTTATTAAAAAAAACTTTATTTAAGAACATATAACAATTCTATGTGTTTTCGTAAGGTATCTTTGCGGAAAACATTTTGGTAGAAAAGACATGTTTTGTTTTTCTAATATGTACGCCCTTCGAAATTTGACCTATTTTTTATCAAAATTTAAAATTTGGGCCACATGTTCTAAAATCTCAAAGCTGGGATCAGAAAACGGAAAGCAGCTTTAGAAACCTTGATGTGAACCCTATTTATTCCCAGTCCCGAAGGAAATGTGGACCCTATGGGCAAAATTGTAAAAAATACCATTTCGCTTCAATTTTTAGGAATCTTGGGTACCCTTTGACCTCTTGACAAGGGTTTTTACACTTTCTTATTTAGAATGATAAGTTTAGAAAAACGTTGAAAATTTCATTAAGTTTTGTCAATAAATAAAGATTTTATTGCATATTACATATTTACTGAGTTGCTAAAACTAAAAATTGTATCAAAATTTTAATAGGATTGCAAATATTAGGAACAATTTGTTCCACATTTATTCCGAGCTAATTTTATTTGTTTAGACAAGCTAATTTTTGGTCTTACAAAAAAAATATTTCACACATCATTGATGAAGTACTTAAACTAGAGTTTCCCAAAAACCGAAGAAATTCAAAACCGCGGTTTCGGTTTTAAAAAATTGAAAACCGATCGGTTTCGTTTCGGTTTTGTGATAATTTATTAACTATTAAATCAGTTGATAATATAGGAACTGGTAAACAAATTTAAGGTTCAAATTTGACGAGTATTTACGAGGATAAAGGAAAATTGGTACTTTTTCTTTTAATGGTAGCTTTTTAATATATTAAATTAGTTAAAGTTGGCTAATATGCTTTTCAGTAAAAAAAATAATCAAGAATAGGGTGCTCAATTGTATTATGATACCAAAAATGGAGAACTAAACCAAACTAAGGAGTACTTTTTCGTTCTTCAAAATTAATTTTCTATAATATTGACGCTATAATCAGGAAATTACTTTGAAATTTCAAACTTGACAGTGATTTCAGTGTGGAACATTTTTACTTTTTCTTCTAATGGTACTTTTTATTTTAATAAATTATTTTACTTATTGTATATACATAATAGTTGGCTGATATGTTTCTGAGTAAAGAAAGAATCAAGGATAGAGGGCATAATGATATTGAGGTAACAGAAACTATCATTGAAATTTCTATAATAATGAACCCATAATCAGAAAATTAAACATACATGACTCTTGACTGAGTTAAAATATAAAAAGGGACTTGCAGGTAATTTTTAGAACTAATAGTACTTTTTGAATATTTTATAACGATGGACCTAGAAACGCAAATTCAAAAGGGATAATTAATGTTACTATTTCTTTATTGTAAAGGTACTTCTTGAATATTTTATAATAATAAACCTTAAAATTAGGCACAAATGATTCTGAATGAGTTAGAATTCACGAAAGGTGATTAAAGTCGTACCTTTCTTTTATATTTTCTATAATAATGGACACAGAAATATGAAATTAAACATTCATGATGCTGAGTAGGAATACAAAATGTGGGTCTTTATGGTATTGTTTTTATTCTAATAATACGTCTAGAATGAGCTACAATCCACATTACACTGAATCAATACACATGACACTAGAGACATGTTTTCCTGAATTAGTATTAATTTACAAAGGAAGACTTAATAGTACTATTTCTTTATTCCAATTGAGGTGGCGAAGCGAACCAGTCAGCTAGTACTCCATACTTTTATCGGATATTTGAAAATAACTAAGACTTTGTTACAAAAATTGGTACATCTTCTGAAGCAATTATTGTAATACAATTTAAAAAATTTAAACAATTCTTAAAATATTTTTCTTATATCTGTGTTTAGAGATATTGGATGTATAATTGGATGAAAAAGTTTCTTTCTCATTTCTAAATGTTGAATTTTTCTAGTGAAAATAGATTAAAAGTGAAAACCGAAGAATAATAAAACTCTAACTTAAACACACAACATAATCAGGAAAATTATAATATAACAAAGACAATGTTAACAATTTATGGATAGCAAATGTATGAACGTCTATTTGACCACAATGTTCCTTCATCTGTTCCAAGCGATGATGATAATATTTCCAAAATAAAATGGAGCAAAATTTTAAAAACAAATGAGAAAATGCATCGATATCGCAAAAAAAAAAAAAAAAAAACAATAAACATTTAAAATTAACGTTATTTTTTTTAGTAATAATTCGGTATCTCGGGAACTATTGAATATATTGTTACAAAATTTCACATGATTGGAGCTGATGTATTTTTGAGTTGATTCAGATTTGTTAATTTTCCTAGTGCTAATGTGTTCCAGTGCGGCCCCTCAAAGTTTGTCACGTCGCATAGTGGAGCAGAATCAAAATTTTTTGGAAATAAATCTGGAATTTCTAAACGGATGGTCCGATCGGGACAAAATTTGACGTGGGGGTAGCCAAGGAGTATTCGAGTTCAAGTTATTAAAATAGACTCTACAAATGCTCCAGGTGCGGCGCTATGGGGCTCAAAGTAGGGTACCTTCGACATGTAAAATTTTTAAACACGTGCCATTTTTTTGTTTCCCATCCGATTTCAAAGATTTTTAAATTTTTAGGCTAATTTTTTTTGTTTAGATAAGTTAATTTCTGATATTAAAAAAAAAAACGAGGCAATATCTCAATTATATTAAAAAATATGCCACTTTAAAACTCTGTCCATCATTAATATAGCACTCAAGGTGCGGCGCTAGGGTCAAAATTTATTTTTAATATATTAGCTATATTGGCGATAAAATTCTAAATAAAATAGAAACAACTTGCTAACAGTTATCTTGTCTTTTGTAGAAAGAAATTTTCTTCGGGACTATTTACAATTTTAATATGATCCGGAAAGAGAACTTAATGTAAAAGCGTGTAAAGTAAAATTTGGGTCACTTGTATAATTTTAAAAAATAATTTTAAGCACCGATCCTCGAAAATGCTCCACATTTGTATAACCCTGTATGTTACTTAAAAACTTACGTTTTTTTTACTATCACACGTTAAATAAAATAAACTCAGTTTTTGGAACACATTTTTCCCGGCATGGAAAATCGTTTGCACAACTCCGATAAGTTTGCGCGACCATTGAGACTCGCAATCTTGAATTTATTGTGCATTTGATGAATCAGCTGCTCTTGTTAACTTTTACTTATAATAAATAAAAATCAAATAAAATACAAATATTTTGTACATGTGAAAATTGGAACAGAATTATTGGATTGAATGGCATTGTGTATGGAAATAGTAACCAACAGCTAGAACATAAGCAAAATCTTCCAAACTATGTTTACCATTGTTTGTTCCAAAGATTTCACTTTCATTAGACATTTTTAGAATAAAAATTGATAAAATTTTTTTATACTTTTTCTAAGCATTTGTTGAATTTTGTTTGACATTTTTACCAAATAGACATTTTCTGTATAGAATTGCACAAAATGTAAAAGGTGGGTTCATGAAACACGTCGCGCAAATTTGCACATTTGAACAAATGGGAAGCTTAAGCGTTTAAATGAATACCCTTAATATTTTTAGTTTTTAAGGTAAATGATGTCCCACAAATTAATAAAATAATTTAATTGTACTAGAATATCAATCTTCAAGTCCTAAGGTTTTCACCAATATCAAATGCTTATATTAAAATCCTTTATTTACTCCTCAGAAGTTGCACAAACCTTGCCTCCTTTAAAAAATTTGTACGTTTTTTTTTATATTGCATGCAAAATATGTTACACCAAACTTTCTATGACCTTTTCCCATCTTTATAGTTTCCGCTCTCTATTCCTCTAAGGGTCTAGCCATAGAGAATGATAGAGCGGAAACTAGAAAAAAACTCAAACATAAAAATTACTCAAAATAATCACACATATTGTTTTTGTTTTCACATCGTTTTTTCTACTAATACCTTCTCACAACTTAGGTTTCTGACAACTGAGTTAGGTCTTTGACAATAGAGTTTCCGCTCTCTGTTTCTCTAGGGGTCTAGCCTCAATTTCCATTTGCTGTTATTTTGTTGATTATTTTCATTTCTATGTCAAAATAACCTTTTTTAATTGCCATAATTTCGTATTCATTATATTCATTGTTTTTGTTTGTTTTACCAATCATTTTTGCTGTTTTCTTGTATTTTACACCATTAATATGATGCAGTTTTCTACAGAGTTACATTTAGTATTCACACAATAACAAAACTTTGTTTTTTTTTTCTTAATATTTTCAAACAAAAATTAGCTTAAACTTTTCTGTTATTATTTTTTTTTTAATTTTCCCAATAAAAATTGAAAAAAATAATGCAATTAGCTGAACATTTGCAATGATTGTAGCAGAAATATCGTTACACATTTCTTTTGAGTTGCTTTAAATATTTCTCTGTTATTAGTTCGTTAGTTTTCATGTTATTGGAAGTTTGTGATTTTTTTTTTTTTTTTTTATTTTTCTATTACTATTTTTCTTCATCATCTATTTCCATACGCAAAAGTATTTTCAATTTATTAGTTTGCTCTCATTTACAAGGCAAACTTTTACATTGGTTTCGTTGCTTGTCGTTCTTTTTTTCGTTTGCAGTTGCAGTTGTAGTTGATGTTGTAATTGTAATTGTTGCTGTTGTATTTGTGTTGGTATGTTGCAAATAGTTTTGTAATAAAAAATAAACTGTCTTCGAAATCGTTTGATATGAAAATGTTTTCCTAATTTTATTTCATAAGCACAATTAAGGCGTTAAATTCAAAAACGAAAGCTTTTACTGAAACTAGTTGTATATTTAATGCTAAAGAATATATTTTTAAAATAAACTGTTCATTTTACGCTTGTCGCTTTAATTGTAAATGTGTGTTATAAAATAATTGCTTATGCATACACTTTGGTTAATTCAAATAAACTTTATTGAAATTATTATAACAAAGTTTTAAATAAACAAGTTTAGTATGCTTTGTATACTAGTGCCGAATTCAATATTTGAATTTGTTTACATTTAACTGCATATTTATACTCCTAATTAAGCAATTTTAACTAAAGTTAGAAGATAGTGTTTTGAAAAAAAAAAAAAAAAAAAATTTTTGGATTTTTTATCAAATCCTCCATAAAATGTGTAACATTGAGAAATATTCATCTAAGACCCAACAAAATATTATAATAAATATAATAAATAGCCCGTAAGATTGGAATCTTAGAAACTAAAAAAAAAATATTGTTACGTTTTAACCTTTTTAAAACGTTGGTTTATTTTCTTTAAATAAACCGGATACTTTTGATTGCTGTTAGTAGTAACAACTCTTTATTCATTTAAAATGTACAACAACAGTACAAATAGTCACTCAGTGTCTTTATACACGTTTATCAATTCGCAGACATGCACACACACTTTATAATGTACAAAATTAAATGTACAAGGCAGTTGATGTTAACTCTTACAGCGCCTATGATCAACTCAACTCACTACTACAACCTCTGCCACTATTTATACACGCTCCATCTTTCGTGAATCTTCTACAATGCTCTTAACGGACAAACTAGTATGTTCGAATTCTATAGCTTTCGATGTTAATGTTAGCAGCTTAAACATTTAGAGTTGCCATACTTATAAACAATGCTAATAACCGCATGCTTTCAACATTGTTGATAAGTAGAAGCTTCTACTGATGGACGTGTTTATAAACATGATGAATGCTGCAGGCAGTCGTCACAGACTGTTAAATTCAATTCGCTATTGCAAATTTGTAACAATATATGTTAATGATCCTTATGAAATTCTAAGTTGAATGAGTTCGTTTGTCTGTCCGTCTGTGAAAATCGTTCTTACGTCTAAAATGCACAAATTTAGCAGGATTTCAAACTAAATTTTATTATTGTCTAAGCAGTTTGGTATTGAATATCAGCAAAGTCGGTACGGCTAAACCAGAATTATTAACAAATTTATTTTTTTTTTTTATGATAAAAGAATTAACTCTGTTGAAAATGGTAAGAATCGGTCCATGATTTCTTCTAGCCCCCATAGAAATTTCTTCTATAAATGTCTATAGAATAGAGTTTCCAAAAAACCGAAGAATTTCAAAACCGCGGTTTCGGTTTTAAAAAGTTGAAAACCGATCGGTTTCGGTTCGGTTTTGTGATAATTTATTAACTACTAGCTTGACCCGGTGCGCTTCGCTACCCCTGTCGATGTAAAAATCGGTTCAGCCGTTTAGTAATTATTGTTTAAAAACTAAAGGTACCAATTTTACCCGTTTTTCCCCCTTTTTATCCCTTTCTGGTCCAAGTATTGAAAAAATTTATAGCCTATTGACGCTTCCAAGTAAGGATCTATCTACGTTCCAAATTTCAATAAAATCGGTTCAGCCGTTTAGGCGTGATGCTCAAACAAACAAACAAGCAAACAAACAAACAAACAAACAAACAAACAAACAAACAAACAAACAAACAAACAAACAAACAAACAAACTTACAAAGACATTTATATATTTATATAGATTAAATCAGTTGATAATATTGGAACTGCTAAACAAATTTAAAGTTCAAATTTGACGAGTGTTTACGAGGATAAAGATAATTGGCACTTTTTCTTTTAATGGTACCTTTTTAATATATTAAATTTGTTAAAGTTGGCTAATATGCTTTTCAGTAAAAAAATAATCAACAATAGGGTGCTCAATTGTATTATGATACTAAACCAAACTAAGGAGTACTTTTTCGTTCTTCAAAATGAATTTTCTATAATATTGAACCTAGAATCAGGAAATTACTTTGAAATTTCAAACTTGACAGTGGTTTAAGTGTGGAACATTTTTACTTTTTCTTCTAATAATACTTTTAATTATAATAAATTGTTTTACTTATTGTATATACATAAAATTTGGCTAATATGCTTCTGGGTAAAGAAAGAATCAATGATGGAGGAATTGCAGGTACTTTTTCGAACTAGTAGTACTTTTTGAATATTTTATAACGATGGACCTAGAAACGCGAATTCAAAACGGATAATTAATGTTACTATTTATTGTAAAGTTACTTTTTGAATATTTTATAATAATAAACCTTAAAATTAGGCACAACTGATTCTGAATGAGTTAGAATTCACGAAAGGTGATTATAGTCTTACCTTTCTATTATAATTTCTATAATAATGGACACAGAAATATGAAATTAAACATTCATAATGCTGAGTAGGAATACAAAATGTGGGTCTTTATGGTACTGTTTTTATTCTAATAATACGTTCAGAATGAGCTACAATCCACATTACAATGAATCAATAAACATGAAACTAGAGACATATTCTCCAGAATTAGTATTAATTTACAAAGGGAGACTTAATAGTACTATTACTGTATTCCAATTGAGGTGGCGAATCGCACCGGTCAGATAGTACTCCTTTTATCGGATATTTGAAAATAACTAAGACTTCGTTACACAAATTTTGCATTATTTAGCCTGCGAAATGTCGCCTGCTACATCATCTGAAGCAATTATTGTAATACAATTTATAAAATTTAAACAAATCTTAAGATATTTTTACCGATCTGGGTAGAGATATTGGATGAATAATTGGATGAAAAAGTTTGCACAGATCAGTAATTTGTGTCCAAGAATCATACCACTGGATTTTGTGAATATCGGTGCATATAAGGTCCACTCACAGCAATACCCATACATTTCATACAAATATACATAGTTATCTAGTTGAAATTCGGTACAAAAAATCGCTGTAACAAATTTTGTGAAGATCCCCCATAATTATTCATAGCTTCTATATAAGAATATTTTTAAAAAAATCTAAACTGAACCAAAATTTTACACAGATCAATAACACAGGGCAACAAAATCGAAAAAAATTTGTAGAGGCTTTTTAAACCACTACACAATTTTGAAGTATTGTGGTTCTAGTAGTACAAATATGATCCAAATTTTAAATTCTATCGAGAAGTTTTTTTTTTTTTTTTTAAATTTTAAGTAAAATTGTTTCTCCACATAATTAATGATTATACAAAAAAGAGTTAGTCCGATATTAATAACGTAAACTCAAAAAAATTTAAATTTACATAACCTTTAATCCGTTTTATATAGCGTTTTAATCGTCGTAGTAGTTTCGGAGTTATAATAACAAATTGAAGAAACAAAAAATATTTTTTACGTGAAAATTGCAAATTTGTTTGTTTTAAAAAACTCATGAAAAATCGAAAACGGCAGAAATTGTACAGATTTATTAGTTTATCGCAAAGCCACATATAATAGCAACAGTATGAGATACCGGTCATAAAAATCGATTGATTCCTTTCGAATTTATTAACAATTAAGTAAATTCGCTCATTTTCACAAAATGTTTGTTTTTTGTTTGATATACATAAAATTTAGTAGTTAGTGTTCTTGAATTTTTAAAATTGAATTTTTAAAACATTTTCCACATACTATGTACAAATTTTCGTATATACATTGCGTTTCAATCGGCTCAATAGTTTCGAAGTTATAATCACAAATTTAAGTAAAAAATTTATTTTTTACATGAAAATAGCAAAGTCTTTTGTTTTAAAAAATCATGAAAAATCGAAAACGGCAAAACTGGCTCAAGTTTATTGCTTTATCGTAAACCCACATGTAATAGGAACAAAATGAGATATCGTTCACAAAAATAGATATATTCTTTTTGAATTTATTTACAATTAAGTGAATTCGCTCATTTTCAAAAAATTGTAGGTGCAACCTCGACTTTTTAACTATTTTTGGTATCTATATATGGATTACTATGTCATTAATATAGACATTGTAGATATCTAATGATAGATATTTGAAAGACCTTTGCAACGACGTATATAACGTCATAGCAAGTCGAAATTACAATGGGTCAAAAGCGGGAAAATATTTTTTAACCCGAAATAATTTTTCACCAAAAACTTTTTTTCTCATAATATTTTTTTACTAATAAATAATTTTATTTTTTTTTTAAAAATCATGAAAGAAAATTGTTGGCCTAAAATCTTTTTCATTAATAAATCAAAAAAGTAAATTTTTTAAATAAAAATTAAAAAAAATTTAAAATTTTAATTTTTTAATTATATGGAAAAATGTTGAGTCAATCAGATAATGTAAAATAATTATTAACAGCCTGGACCACGATGTCGATAGAAAACTTATGCAAAAGAAAGTCACTCACTTTCATTCGAAATAGTCGCCCACTATCTTACGACTTATCGTTCGTTCGTTATTTGATGCGCAATTAAAATAATTAAGCTGTGCTGTAGTGAGTACAACAGTTGACTATCAGCCGGAAGGTTGTTGGTTCAACTCGTGGCTGTGACTTATTTTTTTTTTATTTCTATTTTTGTAAATAAATAACTCTACTAAAGAATATAAAGGATTACTTTGGGACATTTGAACAAAAGTAATTACTTTTTCTAGTAGAACAATAAGTAGTATTTTCGTCAAATTCTACTTATTTTTCTACAACAAACCAGTAAGTATGAATGAAAATTTATGCAATTATTTTATATTATGCACATTGTTAAACAGCAAAAATTTAATTTTGTTTTTTCCAAAATTTGAAAAAAATTTTTTTTTTCAAATTGTTTTTCAAAATTTAAAAAAAAATTTATTTTTTAAAATCGTTTAAATTTTTTTTTTCGAAATTGTTTTTTTTTTTTAATTTTCTCAAATTTTCTTTTAATTTTTTTCCAAATTTTTTTTTTTAAATTTTTGAATTTTTTTTTTTTTAATTTATTAGTGAAAAAATTTTTGTGGTAAAAAAAAAAATACTCGGGTTAAAAAATAACTTTCCCGATTTTGACCCATTGCAGGTCCATATTACTTTAGCCTTATATAAATCGTTGCAATGGACTTTGAAATATCTATCATTAGATATCCATATTGTCTATATTAATGACTTAGTAATCCAGATATAGATAAAAAATAGGCCAAAAATCTAGGTTGGCCCGGTTTTTTCCTTATATCTCAGCCATTTGTGGGCCGATTTTCGTGATTTTAAATAGCGATGTATCAATTATGTTTGTAAGTTATTTGGGGGCTATGGAAAGTTTATTTCAACATACAGACGGACAGACGGACAGATGGATATGGATTTATCGACTTCGCTATACATAACGATCCAGAATATAATATATGGGGTCGCAAATGAAAAATGTAGAAATTACAAAAGGAGTGACAAACTTATATATACCCTTGCCACTCATGGTGAAGGTATAATTATCAGAATCTGTAGTTATTTCAATTGCTAGTCTTTCTAACAAGATATAAAAGAGAAAAAATAATTGTCATCTGAGATTTTACATTTTTAATTGGGTAAAAGAGACGAAAGTTTACTGGCATCACTGATTCGTGGTGAGAGTGATAAGAGAGTATAGGTTGCCTTTCCCTGGTTTATAGTTTATTTATATGTTGTGCAACACGTATTACTTTACAACTTCTTTGATGCGATTCTGTAAGCATTTACTGCGAGTTGTGACAACATAAGCCGAATACTCTTGAATATATTTACATTGTATTTAAGGCAGAAATACTCGTAATTATTGCTGACTATATCCATGTTTACCTAATCATAGCAGTCGTATGAATAATTTAGATATAGAGTAGTATTAACTATTAAGTATACGCCTTATTCTAATAGACTGCTGATTTTACGGATAATGAATTTTTAAATAACAGTAAATTTTAGAAATATCTACATTTATTGACAGCAATTGACAATTGTCAATTAGAAGGCATACTTAGTCGTATTCGTAGTTAAGTGTATGACATAAAAGCTTTTGTTGTATTGGGTAGGTAACGGTAGGTATCGAGTTTTCCTTGTTCAATTTCTTTGGAGTTTATGAATTATTTCTATTAGTCATATGTAGTCGTAGTAAATAGTGCAAGTATGTTTTGGCAATAGTGAATAATATTTACGTGTACACAACTAAATGCAAGTGTATGTCTACATGTGATTTTGTTTGAATGTTTTTAAACATGTGTACTGGGGTGGGCCTTATTTAGCATTATCAGATTTTCAATGCATCGAATATGTAAAATTGTTCTCTGTCACCTAAAAATTAATAGCTGAAAATTTTAGCAAAATCAGATAACAATTTAGAGCTTAGGATCAAAGTAGCAATATTTTGAAATCCAATTAAAAACAGTCTTTATATTTCATACCCATAGATCTTTAAATATGAAATATTCAAAGTTTTTTATATCGATAGCCCATTATAACTTGCGTGCATATTTTACGTTTTCAAAATTTGTTTTTAACAAAATTTAAAAAAATTAAAATATTTTTTTTTTTCGATTCAATAAATGTTTAGTGTGGATTAAAAGCGGCGGATTTCAAGAAATTTTACTTTTTGGTCACAAATTAGTTAAATACATTTTGTAATCTATTTTATAATATATAATATTAATATTGTTTCTGTGTGTTGATTTTAAGATAAAAGCTATTGAATATTGCATACATTTAATTTTGTAAATTATTTTTGGAATTATTGATACCTTGACAAAAACTTAAAACTTCAAGTAAAATGTGCAACCTTTGCAAGTTATCCAATTTCGACGTGGAATATTTTAAGACCTTGGGAGGAGCGAATAACAAAAAAATTGCCAAATATGGGCCACCGTAGTGTGTATACGAATATAAGTTTGATATTGAATACTGCTGCATTAGTTAATTATGTTCAATAAAAGTTTGTTACAGTTATTTTTGCTGATTTTTTTTTTTTGTTGTACTTAGTTTCCTTTTTCTGCAAACTTTCATGTTGGTACGAGTAATAATTATGTTAGAAATTTATTCAGGTAGAAAATTGCATTACAAAAATCATTTAATGCATGATTTCTTATAGTTGTATATACACTTACTAGCACCAAGGGATTTAAGTAATATTTTAAAGATTTTATTTATAATAACATTTGAAATTAAATTTTTAAAACGCCACCATAGGATATGTGGAATTATTTTGAATAATTTTAAGATTTGTTTAGAGAAAAATATTATTAAAAATTATAAAATCATTGTCTATAAAAGAATTTTGTACCCATTTATAAGATGGAGGTATAATAATTTTCTCATTCCGTTTGTAACACATCGAAATACTCATCGCATACATATACAAAAGTATATATGCTCTAAGTCCTTTTAAATTCGTAGACGATCTAGCTATATCCGTCCAACTGTCTGTCTGTTAAAACACAAAATTATAAGCTGGCTGAAGTTTTCCACAAAAACTCTCTGTTGAAAAGGTTTATGTGGTATGAGAATGGACAATAGCTGCCATACAAATGCTGCCCCGGAATATTGATTGAGCAGCCATAAATATGTTGATTATGTTGCAATCCTTATAAAATTTTGCACTGATCAGTTCAAAGTACTCTGAAATTATACTTTTAAGTAAGAAGAAAATTATTCAACATTTGTTAATAATTGTGGGTATATCATGTTTTTGCCATTGAAAGTATAAAAATTATAGTGCGTTTTTTTTTTAAAAACTTGATACTTTTCTTAAGACTTTCGCTCTGCTATAATTTTTAATGTTTTTTATATCATACACCATCATAATGGGGATAAACTCACTGACTACTGCAACCGCAATCACTATTTATACACACTGCCATTTTCATCCGAGTAGCCTAGATTGTTCTTAACGGTCAAAACTCGTATGTTCGAATTCTAGAGCTTTCGATGTTAATGTTAGAAGCTTATACATTTAGTGTTGCCATACTTACAAACAATGCTAATAACCGCATGCTATCAACCTTGTTGATAAGTAGATGGTTCTACTGATGGACGTGTTTATAAACATTAAGAATGTTGTATGCAGTCATTACAGACCGTTAAATTCTAATCACTATGGCAAATTTGTAACAGTATTGTTCCAACACCTTAAAGTAATCCAATCTACTCAGGACCATTTTCTGAGTCGTTTAAGCGATGTTCGTCCATTGCACTTCCAAAAATCATTTTAACTAGCATAAATTTCTTAAAAATTTTGGTATTCGAATAAAATTCAATACAAATAAGTCATATACAAGGTGGCGCAAAAGTAATCCTCCTATCAGAAAATGCTATAAATTTTGCGATTGGCCCCTAATGTCAGTTCTGTTTTGACATTTGTGTAGTAAACACATGCGAAGTACACGTTAATAAACAATGTTACGCTACACTGATCCAGAACGCGGAATATTGCTGACTATTTATTTGACCAATAATCGGTCGGTGACTTTGGCACAACGTGAATTTCGTCGCAGATTTCCTGGTCGTCCAACGCATACTGGTGAAACAGTGCGACGTTTAGCCGCTCGCCTCGAAGAGACTGGCACAACACGAGATGCTGCCAGGCGTGGCAGACCCCGGAGTAGCCGTTCTGCAGAGAATATTGCTGCTGTAACCGAGGATGTCATGGAAGCGCCGTCGACATCGACCAGACGACGTGCCACGCAAATGGGTATCAGTCGACGGTCTTTACAGGGAATTTTGGTACAAGATTTGAAGATGTTTCCGTACAAAGTCCAGACGGTGCATCAGCTGTTAGCTGCTGACCGCCAATCGCGTCTAACATACGCTCAAGCCATCCTTAATCACCACCAAGAGGAAGATGATTTTTCATCAAAAATAATCATGAAAGATGAGGCCTATTTCCATCTTAGAGGGTACGTAAATAAGCAAAATTTACGCTTCTGGGGCACTGAAAATCCGCGAGTAACCCACGAAGAGCCATTACACCCGCTCAAAGTTACTGTGTGGTGTGCTGTTTTCGCTGGAGGAGTCATCGGACCTTTTTCTTCAAAGACGTCGCGGGCCAAACGGTTACTGTGAATGGTGAGCGCTACAGAGCAATGATCAACGAGTTTTTTTGCCGCAACTTGATGAATTGGGATTGGAAAACATGTGGTTCCAACAGGACAGTGCAACGGCACACATTGCACGTGCCACAACCGATATGCTGAAGGATGCATTTCTCGGGCGCCTAATCTCCCGTTTTGGCGATTTGCACTGGCCAGCAAGATCGCCTGATTTGACCGCTCTAGACTTCTTTTTGTGGGGCTTTTTGAAGTCGCGGGTTTATGTCAACAAGCCTCAGACTCTTGCAGCTCTTAAAGTCAATATCCGTCAAGAATGTGAGGACCTATCGCCGGAAGTTTTGGCCAAAGTGATGGAAAATGCCATAAAAAGGGCTCAAATGACAATCAACTGTGGCGGCGGCCGTTTACATGACATCATATTCTGGACTTGATGTAACAAAAATTAAAAGACCAAATAAAAATAATCCACAAGAAGAACCAAAGTTTTTCACTTTTTTTAATTACAGCCAAAAAACATCGGAAGTTTACTTTTGCGCCACCTTGTATATACAAAAGTCATGTCACCAAACTTTAAAACAATAGGTCCATAATTAGTCATAGCTCCCATATAAGGCCCACTTCCGAAAATTATTTTAACGGCTATAGATTGTTGCGAATTTTGTTTCATGTACTTTTATTTTAAACTTTTTTTTCTTTTTTTTCTTTGCAAATTGTAAGATAATGATTTTTTCCTTATCTACTTTTATTTGTATAGAAATAGAGAAAATAAATCATAATGAAAACATATACCAAATTGTATCTCATAAAAATTGTTTGCTGGGTGGTTTACTTATTATGATTATACCTCATTTATTGTATTACAATTTTTTTTCTAGCATGCAACAAGTTTTTTTTTTAATGCGGGAGAAATAGTAATTAAATGAACACTCGTGCATACATATATTTGCATGTAGATATTTACATACATATGTACGATTATACTGAGAGTGTTACACTCTAAAAACTTCATACCTTTTATGGTAATATCTCTGTCTTTCTCCACCTTAAGGGATTTATTGATATTTCCATTGTCATTAAAGTCTCCTTGAAAAATACACGACGTAATTAGTAATATTAAATATTTCGATCATTGTCAAGTTAAGATCATTATAAAGAAAAGTGTGGTAGAGTCAACAAGTAATATAGTTATTTTATATATGTGCTTAAACATCATAACCATCAACAATATAACATAGTGACTTTAAGCAAATTAATTAAAAAAACTGAATCAATAAAAAGTGTGATTTTAGTGATTTTTTTTAAAGGTAAGAAGTTAATTGATAAATGTTGTCCGCGAGTGATAATAAGACCATTTTTTTCCTCCAAGGATCCTCATTCCATACATTTGTGAGCGTCAAATTATACTGGGGGGAAAAGGACCCCAAATATAGTGGTATTTCATGCCACCTGGATTTTAACCTAAAATCCCACAAAATAAGTTACACACGCGTGTTTGAAAAAGCTATATTGGCATATATGTATGTCGTTATCAGCTCTGTATTACATGTGGAGCCACGTGTGAGTGATATATGATCACATCAATTTGGATAATAAGCAAAAACCACATGGGATAACTCCACCAAAAGTCCACATCATATTGACTGACAGCAACCAAAACTTAATAACTTTAACGTATCCATATTTTCACAATTTTCACATTTCTATTCGAATATAAATGAGATCTACAAAATCATCAAATTCTGATTTTCTATAAAACATTACACACCATTATATAATCCGTATTTATCACAAACATTTTCTAATCATATTCATCTACATTTCTTATTATCAAATATCTATTCTATATTATAACTAATTTTCTTTGAAACTCCAAAATGAATTACATAATTAAAATATTTACAAAGTATTCTAAATTTGCTAATTAAAACTATTCTAAAAATACAATTAATCTATTTAAAATTTTATAAACTTTCTCTAAATTAACTAATTTAAGCTATTTCATTTATATACAACTTGTCATAAGTTTACTAATTAAAACTACTTGAAATATTTGAAGCCTAATCTAAATTAACTAATTAAAACTATTTCGTTTATATACAACCTATTTTTATGTTCACTAACTAAAACTATACAAAAAAACATTAATATATCTATTTACTTTTTATTAAAACTATTATATGTTTGAATAATAACTACATATATTAAAACTGCATTTTCATAATTTAAAATATCGATCAATTTAAAAACCATTTCAAATCTATAATGATGATCTTATTGTAATTTAATTTTTTTTGTATATATATTATTATTAAATTTGAATGTAATTAAATTTGAATTCATTATAATTAATTACTAATTTTTTCTCCAAGTTTATATAATGTTATAATATTTTATATCATTTCATAATGTGGATTTTCGATATTTAGTTATAATTTTTATTTTTCCATTTATATATATTTAATCATATATTTAATCATAATCAACTAACTCTTCACTTCGAGTGTAGAATATATCTTTACTTTTTACTTTATTTTTTATTATCTTTATTTCTTTATTTTATTTTAAAATGTAAATATCATAAAAAACTAATAATTCTTCACAAGTAGCAGAGATCACCATCAACAACAACAACAACACTCATTGATTGCTGGGCCCATCATCTCAATCGCAGTGGTATGAAACAAAAACTGTTTTTGTAAGTGATGTTTCTCTCTATTTTTTATTTTTAATTATCTCTCTGCATTATTATTATTTTGTTATTTCTTATTTTGTCAGTCCGATTCATATTTGTCCCCATTGTCCGAATTATGAATTAAAAGAAATACATACATTACTCTTAACATTCTATTTAGATTTTGATTATTTAGTATGTACGTTGCACTTAATGAGTAACGATCAAATGTCTTTATTATATACCATTTCTCTTTTTCACTTTTTAATAAACATTTGTTAATTTCTATTTTTACGAAAATGAAACTTTAAATTATTTATATGAGAAAGGTAGCAATAGAAAATATGTAAGTATGGGTTAAATATCATGTCTATTATAGGGACAGATTTCAATTTCAGGGTATTAGGTCTGTCATAGGTGTCTGTTTTTTTTTCTAACAGTTGGGAGGGAACAATATACCCTAATTGGCATACCATCTCGCCATCGACTCATTTCTTTAAAATTTGTTTTTTTTCTACTTATTTAAATTATTCTCTGTTTAGATTTACATACTCTATGGGTATGAGAGTATGTTATGTGTTTACGCGTCAAGACTCGGGTTGAGAACCAACGATACATAGTGTAGAGCTAGCGGGTTAACATTTTCATGCCCCTTAACCATTGTAGAAACTTGTTCGGTTATGTATGTTTGAATATGCTAGAAATTGTTGCAATTTTTATTATTCGAAATTCTAGCCGGCGCGTAACAAGATTTATTAATAATATTGGTATTCTAATAAAATTCAACACAAATAAGTTTTATAAATACAGAAGACATGCCACCTAATTGTATTGCAATTGGTCCATAATTGGCTCTGCTACAAAATAACACTTTTTGTCAGTTCAAAGATTTTTAAACACCCTAAAATTTGTGAGGTATTTTTAAAAAACTGTTTTAGAGTAGGTCGTAGTAGTTCAGTACCGCTAACTCGCACATTTTTTAGACTGATTTGAAAACTGTAAACAATTTTGGATAGGCAAACGATTAAGCTTTTGTAAGATGTATGCACCAAGTGTATATTTTCAGAAATTGTGTAAGTTTTTATAATTTTGTTTTCGTCATTGTTCAATTTTTTTTTCTATGAAAACCTATTTTTTTGCACAGTGTTTATATAGATAAAAACCAGATATTAGTTGTTTAAAAAGGTTTATATCTGTATAAGTTATTAAACTTTTTTGATAAAATTTACCTTGTAAATAAAAAATTTTACAAATACTTTTGTTTGCATAGTTTTTTTTTTTTTTAGTGAGTGGCAAGGGTATATATAAGTTTGTCATCCGTTTCTAATTTCTACATTTTTCATTTGCGACCCCACAAAATATATAGATTCTGGATTGTTATAGATAGCGAAGTCGATATAGCCATGTCCGTCTGTATGTTGAAATCAACTTTCCGTATCCCCCAAATAACTGACAAACATAATTGATACATCAATATATCGGGAATTCTTCCGCCTCGCTATTTAAAATCGAGAAAATGGCTGAGATATAACGAAAAAATCGTGACAACCTCGATTTTTGGCCTATTTATATTTATTAATTTATTAATATAGACAATATGGATATCTAATGATAGATATTTCAAAGTCCATTGCAACGATGTATATAAGGCTAAAGTAATTTGAACTTACAATGGGTCAAAATATTTTTTAATCCAATTTTTTTTTTTAACAAAAAAAATAAATTTTTTTTCCACTAATAAATTTAGTGAAAACAAAAATTTGGAAAACAATTAAAAAAAATTTTTTTGAAAAAACTTTTTTTTAAATTTTGAAAAAAAAAAAATTTTACCTAAAAATATTAAACATTTTGGCCCATAATCATAGTCAAAAATAAAGTATATTTTAAGAGAAATAAGGTCGTCTCTACTTAAGAGTGGACTTTAGGTCTACCATAGACAAGTTAAAGTATACTTCTGAAGTTAAAGTCGACTGTAAATATAAAACCAGCTGAAGTTGTTTTTAACTCATTTAACAACAGCCTCAGCTGTTCTTCGCCATGTAAAAAAGTTCGACAAAAAGTCAAAAATGTTTAAGTTACGAGACAATGACAGAGATTTTGCAATTATTGAATATGGAATCAATAAAATTAGTACCAAAATAGAATAAATTTGTTATTTATCTATCCTTTTCTATTTTTCCACCACAAACTGTTTTTTTCTTTAGTTTCCCGGTTACATTTATTGTTTGTCACTTTCAGCGATGCCACTTGTCTATAGTTGGAGAATTATAAAAAGCGGGTTTTTATTTTAAAGTTGTTTTTAAAAAGAACCGACTTTATTGTTTGACTATGATTATGGGCCTTTTATTTTAAAGTATAATTTGGTGAAGGGTATATAAGATTTGGCACAGCCTAATATAGCTTTCTTACTTGTTTTTAGTCACATGCGCTAGAGGAGAAACTACTAAAAATTGTGTTAATGAAAAGTTGAGTAACTTTAACAGTTTTCTTTTTTTTTTTTTTTTGTTTTTAAGATTCCAATCTTACAAGCTATCATTTGTTACCAAATGTATAAATAAAAATTAAAAAAATTTTAATTTTTATTCTTTACCCAACGTTTTGATTGTTTGTTTGTTTAAAACTTCTTCAGGGGTTTCCTTTTATTGTTGAATTCTAGCGACAAAGCATATACATTTTTTTTATTATAAATCATTGAAAAACTTAAGAAGTAATAGTTTAACATACGAAATTCTATTGTTTACATTGTTTGTCAATTAACTTATTATTTAAAAACTTGACTTCACGACACAGAATTAATAACTAAATCAATAATCATAAGTCAAACTTAATACTAGTATCACAGAACTTAAACTGATTTAATAATTAAATATTGCAGTGGAATATTGATGTTTTATGTTATCTTTTTCCTCTTTCGTATTCATTGTATTGTGCATCTGTCCATTATCTTAACATTATAAAAATCCATCTTATGATTGCATTCCTTTACATGCATAGATAATGATGTCATTATTTTTTTATTTTTCAATATCTGTTTTGTGTTCCCTAACTCTCGTTCCCAGGATTCTCTTTGTCGTACCAATGTAAACCGAGTTACAACTTTCCCTTTCATTACCGTCGTATTTTATCTCATAGACCACATTATCACTCTTAAGTCTGTAAATTTTTGTTTTGATGTTTGTAAAGAGATGCCTCAGTGTCATATTTGTTTTGTATGCTATTGTTGCTGTTTTCGATGTGATAATTCTCTTCCTTGTTATACCCTTCACCTTCGTGAGAAGGGTGGATCCTTATAGATAGCGGAGTCGATTAAGCCATATCCGTCTGTCTGACTGTTGAAATTAATTTTCTGAAGACCCCAGATATCTTCGGGATCCAAATCTTCAATTATTCTGTCAGACATGCTTTCGAGAAGTAAATAACGAAGATATGAGCAAAAATCCGAGATAACCTCTGAAAATTTCATCAAAAAAGACAATTTATTGCATGCTTTGACAAAAAAAGCAACAAAACGTATGTTTGGATGTGTGTTGGTTTCATTGCTTTGCGTATTTTGTTTTTCTTTTTTGTGTTTCGTTTTGTTTGGCGTTGTTGTTTTTATACCCTTCACCTTCGTGAGAAGGGTATATGTATATAACATATTCATTTCGTTTGTAACTTCTACAATATAATCTGTTCGTCAGCAATTAAATGTAAAATGTTTAAAAGTTTTCTTGATATATTTAGGATGCTATACGCTGAAAGTGGGCAATTAATGCATTCACAACAAAGGTGAAGGGTATATAAGATTTACTTGTTTTTGTCTCTGTTAGTTTGGGAATAAATGGTACACTTTATAAAACTTTTTTCTCCTCTGTGTTTTGTTTTTTAGATTCGATTTGAAAAATTAAAGCGTAGTTTTCTTTCCAAACCCGTTAAAAATTTAAAGTCGGACAAAAACTGACTGATTTATAGGTCGATAAGTTGGCGTACATCACTGAAAACGTTTTTTTTAAAACAACTTCTGATTTTAAGGGTGTTTCTGAAATTATTAGACACAATTTGTAATGAACTCAGCAAGACCTATAATCCACGCTAAATTTTAAAAGAAAACTATTTATAATCATATTCTCTTTACTTTGTATGATCTGATACCACAAAGCAAATGTCTTTTGAATATGTAGTCATTATAATTATCTTTTAAATACTTATTTATTCTATTGAATCCAACATCAGCCTCATGAGATATGAATATTTAGATTTAAGGACAAAGTAAATTTTCTTGGTTTTTAAATAAAGCTTAACTCCAAAGGGTACGTGTTTACAGAAAAAAGTAAAGAACTTCTGCTCTTCATGATATAACGAGCAGAAAATACGAGCCTACATAATTTATTTAATATTTAATTTAAAATTCGTCTGGGTATCAAGAAATGATACTGAAGATACTGATTGTTTTATACACAATTTAAATTAGCTCAAAATATATGTACATAACTATTATACAATTATCATTTTATACAACATTTCATTATTTACAGGGAATGGAAAATGTTTTTTTTTATGGATTTGCTATAGAAAGATTTTGATTCATATAATACATGTATATGTCCAATTTCATTACGATATTATTTATTGTACGACAATTATGAATGCTCAACTCATTTTTTGAGGTGGACTTTGACTGGGGTCTGGGGACAAACAGAATTTCGGGGAAACATTTTTGTGGGAGCTGGTTGAAACCATGCACCGATATTGCACAAGCAAACCTTTTCAGCAGTGAGTATTTGGTGGAAATTTCAGCCAGCTAAGTTCTTTTGTTTGGACACTATCGTAGCGAGATCGTCTTAGAATCTTATAAGTACCCAGTCTATATATAGTTTTTGGTTTTACAACCAATATTTCGATATGTTGCAAATGGAATGACAAAAGCAATATACCCCCATATTTTTTATGGTGTGTAGTTGTAACATATACCTAGTATTTGTGAATTTATTTCTATTGAATTCAATGCAGCAAAAACATTTTGAAGTACACCTATTCCTCGATTTACACGTTACTTTTTACACGATTTCACTTTTACACGATTTTTTTGGTTTTCGTTATATCGAGGGATGCGGAAATTACCTCGATTTACACGATTTTTTTTTAAATATTTTAGCAAAAATTTCAGTAAATATATCCTGCACAATTCTCAAAAATAGTCATGTAAAAAAAATTAAAACATAATAGTGTAGCAGCTGGAACCAAACTGAGCCTGAGTACAACTTCATGCGTTCGGGACATTACAATTGAAAATATGGAAAAGCCATTAAAGATCTGGATAGAAAAATCAAACTCAAAAGCGAATCCAAATTGATACCGTTGCTATTGCAAATAAAGCTTTAAGGATTTATGCAAAAAATGTAATGATTAGCTACCATCTACGTCATCAACTGTAAAAAATATCGTTTTCGTCAAGTCATGATTGGTTTGAAATATTTAAGCAAAGACATTCCCTACATAATATATAATTAAAAGTTAAACAAGTTTCTGCTGATATAGATGTGTCTAAAGAATATCCCAAAAAATTTACTGAAATTCTTGCTGCCAATTTATACACTCATGATAAAGTTTTCAATACAGACGAATCGGGACAGTTTAGGAAAATAATGCCACAGAAGACTTTTCTATCAAAAGCTAATACAATTTTTAAATTTAAAGAACGTTTTAAAATCAAAATTTTTATGCAAATTTTGCTTTAAAACATTGTTTAAATTGAAATTTTTTATGAATATGGAGAAATGTATTTACTTTACTTTAAAATTAGAGAATTTTCTAAACAAAATTTTAAATTTATTCGTATTTGGGTCTTTTTTCGATTTACACGATTTCTCGTACAAACATTTTGCATTTCGATTTACACAATTTTTTGAGGAACGCATCTATCGCGTAAATCGAGGGATAGCTGTAGTTTAAATTAAATATCATTTTCATGACTTGTTAATCATTAAATAGTACATTATAGTTCAGTCTAAGTACCTTGCGAAATTCCAATTAATTCATTAATAAGAAAGCAGTTAAAAATATATTCTGGTAATTAAAAAAAAATATATATATATGTATAACAAAGTATGGATGCCTTTAAAAATATTGCTTGACGTATTTTGAGACTCAACAACGACTTTTGTGAGAGTGTTCGCTTAATGAAAACTACATTGAGAAAAAAATATATTTTTAGATTTAATATAGAAATAAATATGAAATTAAATACCCTTTTTCTTTATTTTATTTAGATTTTCTCTAGTGTGGGCTTTCAAGGTCCATGTTGTATTTAAATGTAAAGAAAAGAAATTCTAAAATGTTATTTTAATTTATTTTGCATTTGCATTTTTTCACAAATCTTTTAAAATATCTTCCGCAATGTATATACTTAACAATAAATGTTTTTCACCAATGAAAGTATTTTTTGAACTTGAATTTGTTCCATGCCATCATTCAAATGATTTAATACTCGCATAAACACAAGATCTTCAATGAAACGCTAATGTAAAAATCATGCATGTTTCACCTAAATCGAACCACTGCGTCATCACTTGAACCCCTGCCTAAAGTAATTCTTGGCATGTAATTTTTGTTTTCTGGGTGGTTACTGCATGGCCACCTACCTAATCATACGTGGCGTATGAGTTATTTATACATAGGTTTAGTATTAAATGTTAAGTATACGTCTTGTTCAAGTAGACTTTATCTTTTAATGCTGTTGTATTCAGTTTAAGTAAAAGCGGATAATGGAGTTTTACATTAATTTAAATAATGGACTTAAAAATCTCTATAGATATTAATAAATAACTATACCTCAAAATGAATGACAGGTAATTCAAAATAGATATAAGTACCTTAAAACATTGTATACATTAAGTAAAAGTAAATATACATTTAATAAATAAATGCATATCTTTATCAAAACTACATTAAAATATCTAATTATATAATATAATAAATAAAGATATTTTGCATTGTTTACTTATTTAAAAGATGACTAAATAATACATTAAAGATATTCTAGTCACAGTTGACTGCATATATGCATTCTAAATGAAGAAGTAAGTTTTATATGTGGCATAAACACCAAATGGATCTAGTGTCTAGCCTGTAAACAAAAAGCCAGATTCTGTATAGAATTTTGGACAAAACAATCTGTAAAATAGATTCAGAAGTGGTAGTGGTTGCCATCGTCAACATGACAACAAATATACCGCACAGATACCTACGTACATATTTACAATTCATATGGCAGTGTAGTGTATGACATGTAATATGGTAAACACTTTTGATGAAATAGCAAAGGTAGTTCTTAATTATATAATTTTATGGGCTTAATATCAATTGGAATTCAAGAATTGGAGGACCACGATTTTATGTTTTCTAAAATAATTGTAAAGAATAAAATTTAACAGAAATTCACTGTCTGAGTCTGTTTGACCGTCTGACGACTTGCCTGTCATTGTAAACATAGTAAGGAAATTTGAAACAATTACCGAATTTGATTAAATTAGACTCATACATACACTTTCCTTGGTCCATTGAAGAATTCAGTAAATATCGTATAAATAATTCAGGAAGCGCTAACATCTTAACCCTTATAAGTAATGGGAGTATGACTTAAAAATTAAGGATTTACAAAAGTTGGTGTAACTTTTAAACACGGTATTTGTTTTTAATAACTTGCATGTGATTTTGAAGGATACATATCTGTCATTTATTCTCGCTTAGTTATGAAAAGATAAAAGTTTTTTTTATGCTTCGAAAATGTCGAATTTTGTGGCAATAAAGCGTCATATGCGGGAAGTTTTGCTTTACTTCTTTAATTTGAAAAAAAAAAAAAATGCCGCTAAAGCATACCGATTGCTTACCGAAATATCATTGGGAGCTAGTCAATAAGCAATTTCAAAACGTTTGCTAGCAGTAGGATTCATCAAAAAGCTGGGAAATTGGGTACCATATGAAATGAAGCTGATTGGCGTTGAAAGATGATTTTGTATGTCTGAAATGTTACATGAATGCTATTAAAGAAAACCATTAGCACCGAATCATTTCTTGCAATTAAAGAAGAATACATTACAATATCCCGAAACATAAAATATCGTATGTTAAGCCCTGTAAACCAGGCGAATCGACACCAAAGTTAAAGGTAATTCCTTGTAGGTGGTGGCAAAAGGGTCCTGTCTGGTAGGAGCTGCTGAAATCTGACCACGCCATCACATTGAAGTTGTTCCGAATGCAAATGATTCGTTTGAAGTGAGCATTGACCGAAAAACGGCCAGAGTATGCGGCCAGAAAACGCTCGACCACATGTTGCAATATCTATTAAAAAGTATTTAGAATGAAATGGTTTGGAAGTTTTGTCTCACCCACTTTATAGTCCAGACCATGCCCCGCCCAACTACCATTTGTTTAAATCGATACAAGACACTCTCTCTGGGATACATTTCGCTTTGGAATAGAGTATACAATATTGGCTGATTCGATCTTGGCATCAAAAGATCAACAGTCCTTTTGGCTCGAAATCCATATATTACGAGACAGATGGAAAAAGTACATAGCTAACAATGGCCAATACATTGAATAAATTTGTATTGTTCAAATGTTTCAAAATAAAAGCTAAATTTTTCAAAAAATCTCGCATTTTTAAGTCATACACCCAATATGCAAAATATATTGATGACGTAACAAAAATTCAGGGCATGATACAGAACCAGAATCATTACATTTCAATTGCTAAAAATTTGCTATTGGACTTTTGAAGTCGTGTCCAGACTTTCTGCATGAACTATTTTTTGTCAGACTATACAAAATTGGATGCAATAGATTTGTAGGAACAAGTACATTGTTGCCTTCAAGGTATCCCGAGTATTACGTGCTGAGTTTCATCTTCTGTAATTTATACATTACCACAAACCCATACAAGATTAAATACACGTACATATATACATATAGAACATACATGCATATATACAAAGCATTGTCTTACTTTGTATTGTTGTTTATACATAGATACATATTTTAATATACAAAACATATTCATTCACATGAATATATCAACAGGGATGATAATGAAGTGCGATGGTAGAAAATTAATACACACATGTAAATTTACACAAAAATATACATTAGGTTGGTCCATAATTTGCATCTAAGATCTTAAATTGTTCTATATCAAAACCAAAAAACCAAATACTGATCATTTTTGCTAAATTGGATATCATTTAAAGATCAACTGGATTTTCCTTTACTAAGTTATATTTTAAAAATTAAATTTTTATTTTTCAAAGTTTTTTTTTATTTTTTATTAGCTGAACTCGGTCCGCGTTGCTGGCCCTTAGAAAATATCTGTTTTATATTGCGTCTTGATCTCGATTTCAATATACAGTGTCGGACAAAACTAAAGCACGGACTCCCCCGACCTGACTTCGCACCCCAAACACTTTTTATCTGAAGCCAGATGATGGCGGATGAGGTGGTCATATGACAAACTTGTAGCAGATATCTATAAGTACTTAGAAAACGAAACTAATGTATTTAAGGCATATGGGATATTATATCTATGAATTCATCTTAAGGCCAGGGGATATATAATGTTCGAGAGTAAGCCACATACAATTGACCGTATGATAAACATGAGTTTTCCAAATGTAAGCCAGCAATAGTCAACGATTAGCCTTGTGCTTTATTAATGGTTATAGCAAAGCAAGCATTATCGGTGATCCAACCTTCAATGTTAATACATCTGGTGACATTCCGGCTGGTTCCAATGAATTCAAAAATTCAGTAGGACAATTGACGACTTGTTCTTCGTTCAGTACTATATCATTCGATTTGTATTTCATTGATTCAGCTTGTTGACGCGAACAATTGAAAAAAGATCTTGGAAAATGTTTGTTCATATCTCCAATCAGTACGTCCTTGTGTTTACTGTAGTTATCATTCTTATTGTAATGAAATGACGTCAACTTTAAATCGAATCTTTCTCTTGACCGTGCCATTCGCGGGCGATTCTAGTCCTTCCATATGCTTTTGGGGTGTCTCTGCAGCTCTCGATCGCATTTGCTAAAGCCGTGATTCGCGTTCTCTTTCTGTTTCTCTCGACGTTGATATCCTTTCGCGTTTTTCCCCAAGACGTTATTCATGTTCACTTTCTGTTTTAGCGTATCTAGACGTGATTCGCATTCGCGTGTGATGGCATTTTTGTAAATTTTCACTCAAAACTAATTTGTAAATCAATTTGCGAATCATCGCAATCGGTCCAGGCATTCTTGAATTAGAAGCGTGGTAACTAACGTCACTCTCTTTTATATATATAGATAGAAGAGAGATTAGTTAACAATATTGTAGGGCAAACTAAATTGTTTAATTTTTTATTTTTTTTTTTTTTAATTTAGTTTGGTGAATAAAAAAATTCGGTTTAAAAAACATTTTTTCCGATTGCAACCCATTGTAGGTCCAACTTATTATGGCATTATATACGTCAGGAGGCAACAGACACTTTATAATGTTTTAGAAACTTTTTATTTTGGAAATTATGCGGTAGCTTGTGAACCATTGGATGTAACTTTATAAAAGTTAACGCAGTTAGTGCTGAGACGTTTTTTGGGAGCATAGAAATTTCGAGAAGCGCCAAATAAGGTCCATCCTACTACACATGCGAGTTACTACTACCACTTAAATGAGTACATTAGCCACAAGTGTTCGTAGCTACATGATGCTGTGTATTTTAATACAATTTAAGAAGAAATTCGAAAACAACAGATAAATTTGTTGGTAACAAGTAACATCCTCATTTCCTTCACTTCTTTTGTGACAGTATTACAGTATTTTTTATGTGTAAAAATATTCTCCCTTTATTTCTCGCAATTTTTATTTAAATTAGACTGCATTCATAAATAATGCTTTGTATCAGTTGGTCATAGATAGAGTATAAATTAACAATAGATTTAAATTTATGTGCTCGTGTCTACGAATATGCGATTGTAGAAGAACGTATAATGAGGCCTTGGTAAGGTGAAACAATGGGAATAATGAAACAGTGCACGTAACAGACAATTAAAAACGAATTACTGCAGAGCCTTTGAAATAAATTCAGAAGACTTGGTATAAATAAATATACTGTACATAAATAATTATGTGTAAAATAAAATTAAATTTCTCTGAAATAATAGGTGAAGTAAAATCGCAATGGTACTCTACGTTGCTGTAAATCCAAAATAATCAATTAATTAAATTAAGTAACTAAAGCTATACTAATAGAGTAAATATCTTATTATTTTGTGGAGCATTAGATTAATCAAGATTCTAAATCTTAATTTAAAAACTTAATTTTATGGTTAAAATTAATGATGATGTTTTTATTTCATTGACTCAAATAGTTTGAATACGTTTAAAGATAAATTATATTGTTACATTCAAGATATTTTAAATTAAAATGGTTCTTATCTTTTATTTCCTTGCAAACGTTTCGTTAAACAAATTATATTTGCTATTACTATATAATACAACAAAGAAATATGTGTCTGTAGAATCAGACAAATGTGATTTTGTTTTTCAGAAACTAACCTTGAAAAAATGTATGTACGAGGTATGTTTCACATTCTTCAGATAATATATAAAAACTAATTATTTTATATAAAGTTAGTTTATAATATAAAATGATAAAATCAGTTGCAAGTCCAAGTTTAATGTGGTAGTGTATCGGATTTAGATAGTATTGTGTGTATGTCTTAAAAATTCTGGATTTTTCTAATATTTGTACAATATATATTTATTGAAAGTATTGGCCATTGACCTTTTCCCATGTTTCTGGCACCATATGGATTCCGCGCCAAAGTAATTGCTCATCTTTTAAGGCCAATAACAAATCAATCCAATTTCGGATATTCTGTTCTGAAGTGAAGCGTATTCCAGAGAGAACGTTTTGCATTAATCGAAACAAGTAGTAGTCGGACGGGCCAATGCTTGGACTATAAAGCGGGTGAAGCAAAAATTCCCAACCACTTAATTTTAAATACCTTTTAATAGGTATTGCAACATGTGGCCGAGCCTTGGCATATTCTGGCCGTTTTTCGGTCAATGTTCGATCAGTTGCATTCGGTATGCTCCCACCAAATACAGAGAATTACCCTAGTGCCATGGATATTTGGCTTTGGTGTCGATTCGCCAGGTTTACAGAGCTTAACATACAATCTTTAATGCTTCGGGATATCGTAATGTCAAGATAATATATCCATTTTTCATCGCATGTAATGATTCGGTGCATTTTAGACATAAAAAATCGTCTTTACTGCCAGCTTGAATTCGTACGAATATCCCTTCTTTTGGATGAATCCTGTTGCTTGCAAACGTTTTGAAATTGCTGATTGAGTAGCTCACAATGTTTTCACAAGCTCTTGTCTTCAAACTTTTTTGGCTGGTCTGGGAAATCTTTATCTTCCGTCTCAAAATTACAACTTCTGAACCGCACAAAACTCTCTCGCATGTTGAAACCGATGGAACAACTTCACCATAAGCTTTGGTGAGCAATCGGTGTGCTTCAGCTGTTTTTTTTTTTTTAATTAAAGATGTAGATGCAAAACTTCCCGCATATGACGCTTTGTTGGCACCATGTTCGACATTTTCGAAGCAAAAAAAAAAACGTTGTTGTTTACACTATAATGTTCAGTAACTAAGTGAGAATAAATGACTGATATGATGTACCCTTCAAAATGACATATAATGAGTGAGATCGTAAAATTCTTAACACACGTTTATCATTAAAACTTTTAACTCAAGTAATATTTGATTTTTTTTTATCAAGTTACCTTTGTAAAGCATGTCAGTTATTATGTTTAATGTTAATTATGTTCATTTGTTGTTAATCTGATTAAAATAAGTGGCCAGAAAAAAGTGCGTACTAAAATTATTAAATATTTTCAACAAAACCCAACTAGGTCATACAAAAAGTTGGCCAAGCATTCAAAGGTCTGCCGTCAAACTGTTTCCAATGTTATTAAAAAGTACCGGGAGAACTTGTCCGTTGATAGAAAACCTGGTTCAGGTAGAATGAATGGTCCACATTCCCAACACATCCGGTAGGAAAGCAGCCCGGTTAGCTCAGTGCTCGGACTATTTGGTACGAAAGCTTATGCAGGTTTAAAAACATACAAGGCTCAAAAAGTTCCTGACAGGAACGCTGCTAAAAATTTAGAGGCCAAAAACAGAGCACGGAAATTAAAGTCAAGTTTTATAAAAAAATATTCTTGCTACATAATGGATGACAAAAAGTATGTTCTGGCAGATTTTTCGCAACTTCATGGTCAACATTTTTATGTTGCTGATGCTCGTGGGAATGTTGTAGAAAAGGTTAGGACCCAAAAGCAGACAAAATTTCCCAAAAAGTTTCTGGTATGGCAAGCAATATGCAGTTACGGCAAAAGAAGTCAATCATTTGTTACAACGGGCTCTATAAATACCCAAATTTACATCAAGAAATGTTTACAAAAAATAATGTTTCCATTCATAAGACTTCATAATGTGTCCACTTATTTTTGTCCTGACTTGGCATCTTGTCACTTTATACCAAGAGAACCAAATCCTCCAAACTGCCCGGAGCTAAGGCCAGTGAAGAAATATTGGGCTATTATTAAAAGAGAATTGAAGAGTACAAAAAAGGTGTCCAAAAGATTTTAAACGGAGATGGACTACCTGTTTGAGCAAAGTGGCAGAAAGTACTATAAAAACGTTAATGGAAGGGTTTCTGAAAAGGGTTTAAAATTTCATCACTAGTGATTAAAACTATAAAAATATTTTTTATTTAGTAAATTGTAATAATAATTCCAATCAAATAAAAAAGATTCAAAACTGTAAGTTTAGTGGTTTCGTTTTTATTAACATATATGTATGTATGTTAAGAATTTTTCGATCTCACTCCTTATGTTAGTTATTAAAAACAAACCCGCTTTCAGAAGATACGCCTTCTATTGTAAATCAAGAAATATGTGGGTATATTGATATTGTCATTCCGTTTTTAATACATCGAATTATTCACTGCAGACCCACAATTGTGTATATTCTAGATCGTTATGAAGTTCTAAGATGTCCTAGCTATGTCTGTCCGTTTAACGATAGGGCACAAAAAATCAAAATTTGTTCTACATTTTTCTTCTTTTTTCATTTTTGGGGAGGGGAAATTCCTATTTCACCCCCTCTGTATACGCGCCTGCTATATTATTATAAAGTTGAAAAATTTAGAGATGTTTTTGGTAATTATTTGAACTTTTATTTTATACTAGCTTGACCCGGTGCGCTTCGCTACCCCTGTCGATGTAAAAATCGGTTCAGCCGTTTAGTAATTATTGTTTAAAAACTAAAGGTACCAATTTTACCCGTTTTTCCCCCTTTTTATCCCTTTCTGGTCCAAGTATTGAAAAAATTTATAGCCTATTGACGCTTCCAAGTAAGGATCTATCTACGTTCCAAATTTCAATAAAATCGGTTCAGCCGTTTAGGCGTGATGCTCAAACAAACAAACAAACAAACAAACAAATAAACAAACAAACTTACAAAGACATTTATATATTTATATAGATAATTTGAAAGCAAATTTTAATCTGTCCTAAGATCATTTATTGTAACTACTCTGTAATAATTCAAATAATTGTAAATATCATCTATTTAACTTACTATTATTGGAAATTACAATATAGGGAGCCAAATTCATATACGAAATTTTACTTATTTTTATGAAATTATTAATTATTACAAATTTATTATATTTTATGTTATATTGTGATTGTTGCTGTAGACAACCTTTGGTTGACAATAACAGCTATGTATGTTTTATGTTTCAACGAAACAACACAAGGAGTGAGAAAGAAAACAAAAAAACATATATAGCTGATATTGTCAACATAAGGTTGACTACAGCAACAATAAATGAACTTATGCCAAATTAAAATTTAATTTCAAATTGTATTGAAACGTTGAAAAAACAATTTTCTCACTGATACTATTAATTAATCACTTAAATTATCCTAAATTATGCAATTAAAAACTACTTTTTATATATTTTTTAACCCGCGATAACTTTTTTTGACCCACACAATTTTCCTATTTATAGCTGATATTCGAATACTTTCAAGTTTAACAGAAAAATCAATTTATGTCTTAGCTGTCATAATAATGTATTTATATTTCTTAATATAGTTATTCCAAAAGTTGAACCTTGTGCAATAAAGCCATAAAAAATCATAAGTACAAAGTACTCACTCTGTCTCTCTTATCAGCATTTTAATAAAATCTACTAAATATACAATTATTTGGAATTTCATTCATATAAATGTCATAAAATTTCATTTATATTACATGTCCCGCAATGGCTAAATGTCAATTTCTCTAATGTCTGCTAGTTGTTATATTAGAGTTTATTTTGTGTGTTGACCAATGTTGAATTGTAGTGGATGTTGTTGGTTTAAAAAGTAAGTAAATATGTATGTCTGTATGTTTTTAGGTAGCAAGAGTCCATTTTATTGTTATTATTATTCTTTGTTTAATGTAAATATTGACTAAATTAACTTTGCCACTTAATTCTAAATCAATTTTCTTAAAAATACATACAAACAAACAAACAAAAATATATATACACGTGCAAAATTCACTTATACATACATACAGAGCAAATATAATCGAGTTCAATACTTAGAGCTGAACCGGGAGAGACAAATTCGTACATACAACCAGAGCAACAACACTGAGTTGCAAAGGGATGTAAGTAAGAAACAACAAACAATTGAATTTAAGTTTATTGTTTAGCAATGTGTATTTAGAAGGACAAATTCGTATTTATCTTAGAACACTGAGAGAAAATGTACATACGGCTTTGGACATACAATTAGGTTATTCATCTGCTGTTGCCTCACTTTACAAAAACATAATTTTTATAAAAAATTATCAAACAATATTTTTATAATCACCATCATAAAGATAACATATCGAAATATTCGTCGTAGCACCAAAAGCTATATACATCCTAAGACGATCTAGCTATGTCCGTCCGTCTGTCTGTTGAAAACATGATAGAACCCAAACGAATGAAGCTAGCTGGCTGAAATTTTTATAAAGTTTGTTTGGTATTGAAAATGGGCAATATTGGTCCAGGATTTTACCTAGCCCAATACAATTGTCCTTCCAGAATACTCTCTTAACAGTCATAAATATGTTTATTATGCGGCAATCCTGATAAAATTATACTGTAAAGTACGGCGAAACTCGGGCAGCATTTGAACCAAGTCCCCATACAAGGTCTCCCTCAGCAAAAGGCTTGAACCTTCATAATTGTCTTATAACACTGTTGAACACAGAAAAATATGAAAAGACACGTGTATCGGCGTTTTGAATGTTTACATCTGAATTGTTTAGGTTAATATTAAATTTTACTGTATAAATATATTTTTTATGAGTGCATGTACTACAATTACACCAACTGTATTGGAAGTATGCTTTTGGTGGTTGTTTTTTGGCACTCTCATTATTGATCTCATTGTTATTAATTTATCATTATTGAATTCGCTCTAATTATAATTCTTATTGTTTATTGCTTATTGTTATTATTACAAGAAACAAGAATGCCAGTCGTGAAGCACTAGTGAATGTGATCATTAACCCCACGGAGAAATAAATATTGTTCTTTTTATATATAAAATCACAATTTGTGTTCTTAATTTTTTGGTCACTGCAATCATTATTGCGAAGTATCTTGCTCCCGTACCCCTTACATAAACATGAATTTTATTTGAGGGGGGTTAAAGTTTCCCAGCTCTGGCACATTCTTATTGTTAATCGGCATAAGAAACCATGTGACCCTTACATTTTAGGTATAAAATGTGTTCAGCGAATTTATGTAAAATATTACGAAGAACATTTTTGTAGAATATGTTAACCCTCTAACTCCTCAAGGTATGGGTTTTTTGTCTTTCTTTTTAAAAAGAGAGAAAAAAAACATTAAAACAGGGATTTAAGGGGTTAAAATGTTCCGCAAAAATATTATCCGTGAAATTTTACTATAAGTCCCTAAATATACTGAAACCAGAAAGTTAGAAATAAGACACAACAAAAGAGAGCTTAGAATGTTTCACATTATGAAAAAGCACACAAAAAAGAAATTCATAATTTGAATGAATTTTTTAATAAATATTATTAATCGAACAAGACTTTTTTTTTCCAAACTTTTTTCATTCAGAATAAGTACATGTTCATGAATATTATGAAAGTGTACATGACGGAAATTTTAGCTTTTTTACATAAATTTGTTGATATTTTATGATACATTGGTTTAAAATTGCATTATGAAATAATCTAGTTAAAGTATTTTTGTATAATATCCCCATATTGACCAATCATTCAAGATTAATAAACAAAATCTGAAACATAAAAATAAACATAAACATAATTAAACATGCATTAACATTAAAGGATTTCATCTGCTTCAAAAAATTCGGTCAATTCTCATTTGGTAGCTGAAAATCATAAAAAAATAAAAAATTTTCCAAAAAAAAAATTGAAACATTTTTGAACAACATAAAAATATAAATAAAAATTGAAATATTTTGTTCAAGCCTCCTAGATTTTGATTGAAAATAAAAAATATGAACAAAATCAAACTATTTATTAGGGTATTCAATCGATTAACCGTTAATCAGTTAACCGATTAATTTTGGTCGAGTAACTGTTCGAAGAATTTAAAATTGCCGATTTTCAAATAACAAATAAACCGATTAATTTGTGTCGATTAACCGATTAACCGAAATTTCTTTTTTTTGTACTTTATATAGAAATATAGTTTTAAACACACACATTTTGTTTCTTAACTCATGAAGATTCCCTTCTAGCAATAGTTTTTCGAAGTATAGCTCAAAAACTGAAACTAAGGAATTTCGAAATGACCTTTCTTCTAGAATGTTCCATGATGAACTTTGTCATAATGAATCGGAGGAAGACATGATAATAAACTAAACTGAAGACATTACTGGAACAAGTATTTTATCAGAACTTAACAAAACTATTAAAGTATTTAAATTTAAAAAAATCCAAAAAGGACTCCAACACGCAGAAAAAAAATGTAGTTGTACTGTAACCATTTCAACATTTGTGCATGTTTACTGTAACCATTTCAACATTTTTAACAATATTATAGTCACAGTAACTATATATAAGATTGTGGTAACAATAATATGGTTAATTTACAATTCAAATGATTGTATCAACCATATATATGGTTACAGTAAACATGTATATGTTTGTGACAACCATTTTTTTCTGCGAGAAGGTACAATGGAGCATTGTATAAAAAAAACTGAACAAAGAACTAAAAAATTGCATAGTCTTCCTCAAGCCTTACTTTCGATTTCTCCAACATCTACAATCAGTGAGAGAGTTTTTTTCAAGTCAAGTTTTATTAAAACTAAAGAAAAATCGTTTAAAAGGAATTATTTTAAATTACATTTTATCTTACAAGATTATTTCAGAAGATCTCACTAAAATCCTAAAAAAACATGTGTACTGAAAGGAATCTCAATTACCATATTTTTTGCTGAAATGATTAAATAAAATGAAAATAGAAATTATTCGGTTAATCGAATAATTTCAAATTATCCGATTATTAACCGATTAAATCTAAACCTCGATTAATTATTCGCTCGATTAACCGATTAAACCAGAAACCCGATTAATTGAATACCCTACTATTTATGAAATTATTTATAAATGTTATGAATTGAAAATCAATCAAATCGTACTATTTATATTGATACAAAGAATAATAACAAGATGAGAAACGCTGTCAAAAAAAAACCCTAAGTCGGTTGTCATAAAAAACCTAACTCTATGAATGTATTGGTAACATTTTGTTTATATGTATTGGTTTTCAAACCACTTTCACCACACTCCTCAAACACACAGAGTTGTAAAAAAACGACCTTAAAAATTTAACAAGATTTTATTTTAATTAAATTTAAAAATTCAAACAACTCTCAAATTATTTATTGTATATTTAACCTGGAAAGATTTTATAAATAGATTTTTTTGCTTTTTCTTCCATAATTTCTGCAAAAATTAAATTTATTTGAATTGTTTATTAATTTTCAATACCAAATTTTACAAATGTGTTTTTTTCAGTTTTAATTTCAGCCCCCAAAAATTAAAAGTCAAAAAAATTAAAAAAAAATATTTTTCGTTTGTGCTAAATATACATGTTTCGGTTATTTTAATGGTAAATATGTGTGGAAAATAATAAAAGAATATTATGTGTCTGTGAAAGAGTGTGTTAGAATTGCAATTTTGAAGAAAAAGTTTTGAAGTGAAATCTCTCTCTCAAGTGTGTCGAATTCACATACTACTGGTATGTGAGGAGAGAAGTTGTTGTTGTAAAAAAATTGAGAGGCTTCCCTTCTTGTTATTCATTGTGTTGAAACTTTTTTCTGTGCGTATGTACATGATTTGAAGTATTAAATTAAGAAAATTAAAGAACAAATAGGCATATTTAATTATTTAAAATGTTGTCAGCAATGCTAAGAACAGAATTTTAAATCAATGAATATATTTATAAAATAAAAATAAGAAGAAAAATAAACAATAAATTTGATTTAAAACAAACTCCAACTTCGCAGGAGTGATTTGCGTTGTTCAATCGCAATAAGGAAGAGTTTTTGCGCCTTTTCACTTTCAAAATTAATAAATAAACTAAATAAAACAATTTTTTTTTTTGCTCTGCTTATAACTTGTGTTTTCTAAGATAGAGGTTTATGAACATTTGTAAATATCATCTAAAATATGTGAAAAATTGGCAATTTGTGCCTACCACTTGGAATACACAAATGTAAAAAATTAAAATCAGGCGGTAACTCCTAATTTAACGTCAAGCTGTCAAAGTTGAAGCTTTTTTGTTAACTAATTTTGAAAAACTAATTTGTTATGAATAAAAAGTATAGAGCTTATTAAAATTTTATAGAATGAATATAATCAAAATGGTATTTAAAATTAGATTTTTTGAAAAAAAAAAAAAAAAAAATCATACAAATGTTTTTTTAGTACATAATTTGTTTGTTATAGTGTGTCGTCTTTTTCATGTAGTTTTGGTGATCTTTTTTGTATTCCTTGGAGTAGTACATTGTATATCGGGGCGTGTTCCGTAAACTTTTTATATATAAAGAATGGTAATGATTTGTACTTTAAAGTGTTTATAAATTTAAGTGCCCTTAACTGCAACTTTCTACTACATTTACGATTTTAGATTGCATAAAAATCAAAAATGCGGATATTGATAAATTTTGGTTGGAAAATAATCGAAATGCGATCACTGTTGTCAACTGGATTTGTGATAAATTCAAAACAGTGCTGATGAAGACTGTATGATAACGATTAAAAAGAAAATTAATAATTTTTGTGCGCTTGCTAACCTAAAGGGGATCACAAATTCCAGATGCATGAAATATATGAAAAAATTTTAAAAATTTTCAAGGTTTGTGGAGCTTCTAAAGAGAAAATATAGGCTTTTCATATAAGTATTTGATATTTGTGAACACCTTAGGACTGAAGATTGATACAGTCGAACTTCCCTATAATGAACCTTGACGGGACCAGAAAATCACTTCATTATATAGAAACTTCATTATACAGAAATTATATTTTTCCCCCACTTTTTATTTAAAATAATTAGGCTTATTAGTTTGGGTTATACTTTTCCATTTTTCTTCCACATCAAAACCTTGTAATACCAAATAACAAAACCATTATATAAAAATTATATTTTTTTTTTTCCATTTTTATTTAAAATAATCAGGTATTTTAGTTTGGATTAGACAAAAGTTCGAAGTACATCTATTGATGAAGAAACGTGCTCCAATATAGGTATCGTCTTATTGACGTCACCCAATTCTTCACCAATCAGCCAATTCATGACTCTATAAATGTAAAATTAATATACATCACACATTTATTTGGCATTAGGATTAAAATATGTATGTATGCACACAAAACTAATAAATAAATATGTATGCACCTGCCATAGCCGAAACTCAACGAGTTTCCAGAACACTAATGAGAATATTCTCATCGGATGGGATGCCCATGGTCTGCACATCAATATCAACATTGACATAATCTTCAAATGATGCATCAACGTTCGTTACTTCCCTAAATGAAGCCTGTAGAGCAGGCAAATCAGCTAACGGAAGAAAGTCTTCCTCATCCCAATGAGTCCGCACGCCATCTTTGGAAAATCCTGTCTTTCTGGAACAATTCGCAATTGTTTCTGATTTTACAAAGGCATTCCACACTGTGCAAAATTGTTATTGATGTGTCTTTCTTCTTTTATTTTTTGTTCTTATTTTCCTTTTTTTGGGAATCCCCTCATTATATGTGGCATCTTTCTCGGTACACAGAGTTGTTAGTATGCGTAATAGAAAATTGTTTGAAAAATTCATTATATGGAGACAAAAACGCATGTGAGTCAAATATTACACCTGCAAAATTGCTTCATTGTATAGAAAACTTCATTGTATGGAAATTCATTATAAGGAGATCAAAAACGATGAAATTGGAAGGGAAAAAGTTGTATATTTGAAATCAATTCATAATAGGGAGAGCTTCATTGTATAAAAGTTCACTATAGAGAAGTTCGACTGTATTTTAGTTAAATATGGCTAATTTTATAAATTTTTCGGAAATATGGTGATTTTCAATGAAGAAAAATATAAAATTTAAATTAATTTAAAATTTTAACAGTTAAAGATATCATAACAGAATTTGGAACTAATGTAGAACCAAATGGCCTTAAATGAATGTCATTTTAGCTTTTGAATTTTTTTATTTGCAAATATTGAAATTCCTAAAAAGTGTTCCAAAAACTGATTTTTTTTTTTGAAAAGTGTGTACTGTGACGTTCTTTACGGTATGAAAGTAAAAAAAACTTTGTATGTATTTAAATAACATATAGGGTTTTACAAATATGGAGGTTTTTTGTAGATCGATGACTTGCGTTTTTAGAATTTTTTACAAATTGGACAAGTTTGGATAGGTCTGGTGGGAACTGTGTCCGCTTAAGTGAGCCAGATTTAACATTATTCGCTTTTGTATTAAATTTTCTTTCTGAATCATATACGAATTGTAGTAAGTCCCGATGAAAATTTTTTTCTACAAAAGAAAAAATATAGGGACTTTTTGGGAATAAACGTAAAAAACACATTTTACGTTTTTCAATTTTGGATGCATGTAACTTTTTATAGGGACGAGATAACTGTTAGCAAGTTGTTTTAATTTTATTTAGAATTTTATCGCCAAAACAGCTAATTTAAAAAAAAAATGACCGTCCGTACGCCCACCATATCTAAAAACCCAAAGAAAGATAGAGCAAAATTAAAAAAAAAAACAAGTAAGAGTACTATATTCGGCTATGCCAAATCTTATATACCCTTCACTTTTGTTGTGGATGCATTAATTGCCCATTTTCAGCGTATAGCATCCTAAATATATCAAGAAAACTTTTAAAAATTTTAATTGTTGACGAACAGATTATAGTGTAGAAGTTACAAACTAAATAACAATCTTATATATACCCTTCTCACGAAGGTGAATGGTATAAAAACAACAACTCCAAACACAAAAAAAAAAAAAAATACCCAAAGCAATGAAGCCAACACACATCCAAACATATGTAAGTTTTGTTGCTTTTTTGTAAAAGCATGCAATAAATTGTCTTTTTTAGATGAAATTTTCAGAGGTTGTCTCGGATTTTTGCTCATATCTCCGTTATTTATGGACGGATTTTGCTGATTTTAAATAGGATACTTCTCGAAAGCATGTCTGACAAAATTATTGAAGATTTGGATCCCGAAGATATCTGGGGTCTTCAGAAAATTGATTTCAACAGACAGACAGACGGACATGTCTAAATCGACTCCGCTATCTATAAGGATCCAGAATATATATACTTTATAGGGTCGGAAAATTATATTGTGGAAATTACAAACGGAATGACAAATTTATATATACCCTTCTCACGAAGGTGAAGGGTATAAAAACTAAATATCTCTTAAATTAAAAGAGATACATACACATGTAAGCGTAGTTTTTGTAGTTCTTCTCAAGGGATATTTATATTTTATATTTCAGCTCAGTCGGATTAAAAAAGGATTTTTAATGATTTCTTTTTTAAAATTTGAGACCCAAGGTGACCAAATTTGAGGAGTCACGCACTCGCTCCCATTATCCCTAGAAAGCTCAACAACTGTAAATTAAGTCCAAAACACCTCAGCTCCAAACCTGTGAAATTGCTTAACAATATCTCCAATAGTTCCCGAGATACCGAATTATATAAAAAATAAGTTTCTAAAACACTGTGTGTTTGTTGATGATGACCCGCCCATCGACACGCTCAAAGTGGTCGCATTATGGAGCAGATCGACTTAAAATTCTTACCAAATAGACACCAAACAAAATTATTAAACTATACTATATTTTAAGTGATCTTTTTCCCTTAATACCACTAAAAGATTCCGCTAGAAGTGGGCGTGGCACTGCGCGATCCACTTGAAATGTTTGCTAGGGTCTCTCTTAGGTCTCATAGTCAGTTGTACAAAATTTTAAGTATCTAGCTGTTTCCTGTGATTTATTGCCTCAAAAACCTGTCACTGAGCCTATAGTGGAGTGTGTATATTTTATATTTGGAGTAATTTTGATATATAATATCTCGATTATGGATGGCAACCGAACTTCAGAGGGCAAGCACAAATTTCTGGTTGCCGATTTAGCAACAGAAAATGATAGCTACCAGTTGTCATCTGTAATACCATTTTGGAAACTGACATCCGTAATCCACATTCAATTTTACTTAAATTTCTCCCAGTGTACAATTTGATGTCTTTCTTATATTTAAGTTTATTATTTATTGAATGGACCTTTGTTTTGATTTAATTTCTTCAGTATTTTTTTCATGTTGTTATTTTTTTATTTCTAAGTTTATATTTATTTATTTATTATTTGCTTTTGTTTTCCTTTCTCTTCCTCAAATAAGAAATCAGTAGAAAGATTGAAGCAAAAACCAGCCACAGTACCACAGGGTGAAGCTAAAGGTGGAAGCGAACAGGTTTTACCCTTCGAGTATTTAAGAGGAAAACTAATTTAATGGTTCAATTTGAGAAGGTTGAACGGAAGGATGTCTGTGTAAGTGGAATGAAGGGAATTTTTTACAGAAATAAACATAGTTTACAAATATTGAACATTTTGGAAAAAAAATGTCCTTTAGCATAGAGCAGTTGAATACATATGTAAGTAAGTTATTAAAGATAAGTTAACCAAATTTATATCGCTTGAGGTAGATGATTAAGACGTTGTTTTAATGACAATACATTATTTAAATAATAGCTCTCTATCATATAACCTAACGACTAATTATGGACCCATTGCCATGAAATTAGGTCTCATGATTTCTTTCTATATGAAATTATTTATGTTAAATTGTTTTTGGATAGCAGTATTTTTAAGAGTTTTATGCTTCTCGATATCTCGAGAACTGTTGGAGATATTGTTACAAAATTTTACACGGTTAGAGCTGAGGTGTTTCTGAAAAAACGTAAAAATTTTTCAAAGACTTGCCGCCTTTGCGGAACTTTTGAAGAGTAAATAAAGACTTTTTATATAAGTGTTTGATACCTTAGGATTTGAAGATTGATATTTTAGTCAAATTAAATAATTCTATAAATTTTTGTGACCTCATTTACCTTAAAAACTAGAAAAATTATAATTATAATTCCATGAAGAAAAATATAAAATTTGAATTAATGTAAAATTTTAACGGTTAAAGATAACATAACAAAATATGGAATTAATATAGATCCAAATGTTCTTAAATCAACGGCATTATAATTTTTGCCATTTTTTATTTTAAAATACCGAAATTCATAAACCGGGAAAAATGTGTTCCAAAAACTGAGTTTTTTTTAGAAAAGTGCCTACTGTGACGTAATTTACCGTGTGATAGTAAAAAGGCTTTGTAGGTGTTTAAGTAACATATAGGGTTATACAAATATGTAACATTTTTGTGGATCGGTGCTTTGACTTTTTAGAATTTGTTACTCAAACCTAAAATAATTTTTTTAAAATTGGCCAAGTTTGGATAGGCCTGGGGGGTGTTGTGTCCGCTTTAGTGAGCCAAATTTTACTTTACACGCTTTAACATTAAGTTCTCTTTCCGGATCATGTAAAACTTGTTTATAGTCCCGAAGAAAAATTGTCTTTACAAAGGAAAAAATATATGGGCTTTTTTGGGAAAAAACGTCCCTTTTTATGTGTTCCAACTTTGGATGCGTGTAACTTTTTATAGGGACAAGATAACAAGTTATTTCCGTTTTATTTAGAATTCTATCACCAATATAGTTGATATTTTAAAAATAATTTTCCATCATTCGTTGGCCCGTCATCGCTAAAAAACCATAAAAAGATCGAGCAAAATTAAAAAAAATTAATCAATAAACCTAAATATCTCTTCAACTAATAGAGATAACCTACATATGTAAGTAAATTTTTTGTAGATCTTCTTAAGGACTATTTTTATTCAAAATTTCAGCTCATTTGGGTCTTAAGTGGATTTTTGGCGATTTTTTTAAACATTTTGAGACTCGAAGTGACCAACTTTGAAAAGCCACACACTGGCCCGCATTAGCGCTAGGAAGCAAAACAAACGCAAATCAACTCAAAATCACCTCAGCTCCAATCGTGTGAAATTGTGTAACAATATCTCCAACAGTTCCCGAGATACCGAATTATTTCCAAAAAAAAAAGTTTCTAAACCACTGTGTTCGATCCGAACAAAATTGTTTGGTGCGATTTAATTGTATATAAAACTGATTGGTGGACAAATTTGTATGGATATCTATATAAATCAAGCATTTATGACCGATAAGTCTAATTTCGGGAGGAAATTTTTGTGGGTGAAATAATGGACCGAGCTTTACCAGTTTCAATAGGCTTCGTCCTTGGTCCGGAGCTAAAACTTGCGACAAATTTTATAGAAATATCTTCAAAATTGTGACACAATGTTTACATGGAAAGCCAGCCAGCCAGACGGATGGACATTGTTAAATCGACTCAGATTTCTAATATCTCCCCACTATTGTGATGTAGGTTATAATGATTTATTGCAGAACTCATAAATAAAATTCTTATAAAGATACTACCTTGCGCAAAATCATCTTTATCCTTTACTTTTGTTTATTACATTTCAACAGATTTCATTGGACTTTAATTTTGCAAAAACTGTCCTACTGTGCTGTCTTTACTAGACTATAATGCATTACACTATTTTATAAATTATGTAAACAATTCTAATCCATTTAAAGTAATTAACACTGACAAGACCACCAAATTATTTGGACATAACCACCATTTGCAAACAATTTAATAAATCAAATATTTTTCTTCACACAACATAGCGTTCCCACAGACATTTACAACAATAAAAATTGTATATTAATACATCATTTCAGCAACTCCTGAATATATATATATTCATATTAAAATGAATTTAATGAAATCCTTTTCTTTTATGCCGGCACAAAAGAATAAGAAAAATAATAGGATGTGTATTTAAGAGCATGAGAAATGTGAGAGTAAATTTCGTAAAGTTCCTTATTTTGAATACAAATAATATACATATATTTGTAAATAGTGTCCCTTGGTAAGAATTTAATATGAAAATTTAATTAAATCTAAAGTATGGTAAGTTTAGTTTATTAAGGGTAAATTATGCATTACAAATGATAAAAGAACAAGAAAAATTAAAAAAAAGAACTACATAAAATGCTTAGAAAGAAGCAAAAGTAAGAGGGAGTGTGAAAAATTATAAGAAACATTTATTGTTGGAAACAGTGGCGTCAACAGCTGTTAAATCATTATATTTTTATTCTCATTATTTATGTTTCTATTTATTTCTTCATATCATTCATTATCTAATAGAACTTTAACTGAACAGCAAGACTGAGAGCTGAGCGTGAACAATGACTGTATTGTTGTCGTAAAATTCTTTGAAATTCGATTTCCCATTTCTACGCAATGTGGCCATTGTTCAATTGTTACAGTAAATTAATTTAATTAAATTAATAAGTATTTAATGCAAAGAGTTTTTTTTAAATAAATGATTACCTTAAGTTGATATAACTTAGTATTTGTATATGTTTGATTTATAAATTAGATATTTAATGAATTACTACAAATTTGTTAAGAAGTTAAAAGTGCAAAGGAAATTTTAAATTCTCTGCAATTAACTTTTTTTTGCCTTCTTACCTCCTTAAAATCCCCCTTTAAATTTATGTGCAAATGTAACAAGTACAAGGTGGCGCAAAAGTAATCCTCCTATCAGAAAATGCTATAAATTTTGCGATTGGCCCCTAATGTCAGTTTTGTTTTGATATTTGTGTAGTAAACACATGCGAAATACACGTTAAAAAACAATGTTACGCTACACTGATCCAGAACGCGGAATATTGCTGACTACTTATTTGACCAATAATCGGTCGGTGACTTTGGCACAACGTGAATTTGGTCGCAGATTTCTTGGCCGTCCAACGCCTACTGGTGAGACACTGCGACGTTTAGCCGCTCGCCTCGAAGAGACTGGCACAACACGAGATGCTGCTAGGCGTGGCAGACCCTGGAGTAGCCGTTCTGCAGAGAATATTGCGGCTGTAGCCGAGGATGTCATGGAAGCGCCGTCGACATCGACCAGACGACGTGCCACGCAAATGGTTATCAGTCGACGGTCTTTACAGCGAATTTTGGTTCAAGATTTGAAGATGTTTCCGTATAAAGTCCAGACGGTGCATCAGCTGTTAGCTGCTGACCGCCAATCGCGTCTAACATACGCTCAAGCCATCCTTAATCACCACCAAGAGGAAGATGATTTTTCATCAAAAATAATCATGAGTGATGAGGCCCATTTCCATCTTAGCGGGTACGTAAATAAGCAAAATTTACGCTTGTGGGGCACTGAAAATCCGTGTGTAACCCACGAAGAGCCATTACACCCGCTCAAAGTCACTGTATGGTGTGCTGTTTTTCTTCGAAGACGTCGCGGGGGCCAAACGGTTACTGTGAATGGTGAGCGCTACAGAGCAATGATCAACGAGCTCTTTTTGCCGCAACTTGATGAATTGGGATTGGAAAACATGTGGTTCCAACAGGACGGTGCAACGGCACACACTGCACGTGCCACAACCGATATGCTGAAGGATGCATTTCCCGGGCGCCTAATCTCCCGTTTTGGCGATTTGCACTGGCCAGCAAGATCGCCTGATTTGACCGCTCCAGACTTCTTTTTGTGGGGCTTTTTGAAGTCGTGGGTTTATGTCAACAAGCCTCAGACTCTTGCAGCTCTTAAAGACAATATCCGTCAAGAATATGAGGACCTATCGCCGGAAGTTTTGGCCAAAGTGATGGAAAATGCCATAAAAAGGGCTCAAATGACAATCAACTGTGGCGGCGGTCATTTACTTGATGTAAAAAAAATTAAAAGACCAAATAAAAATAATCCACAAGAAGAATCAAAGTTTTTAATTTTTTTTTAATTACTGCCAAAAAACATCGGAAGTTTACTTTTGCGCCACTTTGTACGAATGCTAAACACAGATTGGATTTCCAATTTTACTTAAATTCCAAATATACATTCTACTCTTAGCTGCGTATTATACGACATATAAACCCATTCCATATCGTATACGGTTCATGTTTGTTATCCCTCTAAAGTTGTGCATCTTCTCAGCAAAAGGATCTCCAAAATCGATAAATGTCCTTTATCCTTCAAAATATCTCTGAAACTAAACTTTTTATATATTTATACACGAAATAGTCAACTGCATTATAAATGTTGTGTGAAAATATAACGAATATAACCCCAATATTTTATTGTCACATATTGATAGTGGCTATATAAGATTCGGACAAATATAAAACTTTTACTTGTTTTAGTTGTATTTATTTTACTGCAAAAATAAAATTTTCTAAAACATTTTTAATATACTGAAACAAGTAACAGGTATTGAAGATCAGTTCTTAGAATAAAAGGAGTACAAGACAAAATAAACATGATTAAATGAAGAAAGATTTCCTCAAAATTTTATATTCTATAATAAGGACTGAGATCGAAAAATTCTTAACACACGTTTTTCATTAAAACTTTTAACCCAAGTATTATTTGATTTTTTTTGTATCAAGTTATCTTTGTAAAACATGTCAGTTATTATGTTTAATGTCAATTATATTCATTTGTTGTTAAGCTGATTAAAATGAGTGGCCCAAAAAAAGTGCGTATTAAAATTATTAAATATTTTTAACAAAACCCAACTTAGTCCTACAAAAAGTTGGCAGAATAATCAAAGGTCTGCCGTCAAACTGATTTCAATATTATTAAACAGGAAACCTGGTTCATGTAGAAGGAATGGTCCACATGATGTTTCTAAAGCCAATAAATAGAAAGCATTTTTAAAGAGCTGCCAACACCTCCGGTAGGAAAGCAGTCCGGTTAGCTCAGTACTCGGACTGTTTGGTACGAAAAGTTTAAGCCAATTCAAGTTTAAAAGCATAAAAGGCTCAAAAAGTTCCTGAAAGGAACTCTGGTAAAAATTTAGAGGCCGAAGACAGAGCACGGAAATTGAAGTCAAATTTTATACAAAAAATATACCTCCTGCATAATGGATGAAGAAATGTACATATGGAAAATTTTTTATGTTGCAGAAAGTTCTTGGTATGGCAAGCAATATGCAGTTGCGGCAAAAGAAGCCAAACATTTGTTACAAAAGGCTCTATAAATACCGAAATTTACATCAAGGAATGTTTACAAAAAAGGATGTTTCCATTCATAAGACTTCTTAATGTGTCTGGGTCTGATTTGGCATCTGTCACTATGGTAAGAAAGGTCTTGAGTGGAACAAGAACAATAATGTGGTATTTGTACCAAGAGAGACAATTGCTCCAAATTGCCTGGAGCTGAGTCCAGTGGAGAGATACTGGATTCTTGTTAAAAGAGAATTGAAGAGCACAAAAAAGGTGTCCAAAATTGTGGTAGATATTAAACGGAGATGGACAACCTGTTCGAACAAAGTGACAGAAAGCACTATAAAAACCATAATGGAAGGGTTTTCGAAAAAGGTTCAAAATTTCATCGTTAGTGATTAGAACTATAAAAATATATTTTTTTTTTGTAAATTGTAACAATAATTTCAATCAAATAAAAAAGATTCAAAACTGTACGTTTAGTGGTTTCACTTTTATTAACATATATGTATGTATGTTAAACATTTTTCGATCTCAGTCCTTAGCATAAGAAAAAACATAAACATTCCTCTTTTAATTTATATTTTAATACATTATATGACTAACAATGTAAAGAGGCAATATTTTTACTGGACAAAATAATAGAAACTCGTAAAAGGATCAAATTTTTTGAGGCAATCTTTATATTTTTTGTTAAAAAATTATTTTATTTTAATATTTTGTTGCTTTACCTTTGTTTTTCACAACTTTATTACATTTGCGACTCATTTAATCAATCAATTTTTTTCCAACTTCCTTGTCAATGGAAAACTACTCTTCCTGGATTTTTTCTCACAATTCGTTCTTATTTTTCCGAACTAAAACCTTCCAGCTTCCTCTTGAGGACTCCCCAAAGGTGTTCTATTGGGTTAAGGTCCGGTGACTGCGAAGGCCATTCCATAAGAGGTACTTTGTTGACAGCAAACCATTTCTTTGTCAATTTTGAGGAGTGCTTGTGATCATTGTCCTGCTGAAATTCCCATCTTAAGGGCATCTCTTTCTCAGCAAATGGAAGCGTTATGCTTTGCAATATATTTACGTAGTCCGGACGCATATTTTGTTCTTTATCAAATATATTGGACCAACAACAGATGATGTGAAACTCCCCCATATCATGATGGATCCACCGCCATGTTTTACGGTCTTCTTGGGTTATGGTCAGACGAAACAAAGATACGTTTGTTTGGATCCGATGGGAAACATTATGTGAGGTGCCCAGATAATAAGGCATATGAGCCAAAATACTTCAGCGTTTCTATTATGTGTTCCAGTAAAAATATTAACTCTTTACATTGTTAGTCATATAATGTATTAAAATAAAAATTAAAAGAGGAATAATTATGTTTTTTCGTATTAGTGGGCAAGAATAATATTTCTTTAAATTTTTCCTTCAGTAGAAAGTTAAGTTGGATTACTACGAACATTTAAACAAAAATTAGCCAAATCGATGCCAATTTTGTGGGTTTGGTCAAATTACCAACGAACGATATTTGATTTTTAATTCTATAGATTAACAAACAATCCAAAATCGGGTTTTACATTTTTTAAAATAGAAACCGCGGTATTTAATTTTTTGGGTTTTTTGGAAACTCTAATATAAACCCATCCATTGTATGCTTTAACTTGTGTTTATGTGGAATGAAAACAATATAACCTTATCTGTATGTGATGGGAATGTATGCCTTCATCAAAAAATTATTGACCCAAACATATGATCACAACATTAATGCCGGCAACGAAATTATTGCGGTAATCATGTACAATTACATTATTTCTCTGCGTGTAACATGAGAGCAGAATGTTTTAAAGATTTTCTGTTCTCTTAGGGATAAAATATGACACTGAGATAAACTTAAAGGGCCATTAGTTATGATCGAGTCGAGAAATTTAATGTAAGTAAAAAGTAACATTTACATTGTCTCTTAAATACAAAGTTTTTGATAAAAAAATACTGGTAGTTCGTTTAATTAATTTCGAAAAAAATTATGTTTTGTTTTTCCCTTAAATTTTATCCTATAATTAAAATTAGTTTTACAAAAAAATTCTTTAATCGATTAAAAAAAGCTGTTAAATATTAATGCCCCACAACGAGAAAAACGCCACTGTCTCATTCATACCGTAGTCTACACACAACAAACAAACAGCTACTAGAATATGTATGGACTAAACTGGATTTATGAAATGAACAAAAAATAGAAAAAAAAAAAAAAAACGAAAAATAATATAAAGAAACGCTGTTAGCTATAGCTGAATTTTGTATAATAGAACAACCACTCAACCACCGAAATACATATAGTAGATATAGTAAGTAGTTAGTAATAGTCAAAGTAACAGTGGCAGTAGTAGTGAAACTAGTCAACAGTCAGTGGTAGTGTGAACATTTTAAAATTGCTGTGTATTTTAATCTAATGTATAACATTGAAGGTAGACTATGTACAATGTACATAAATACTTACATACATAGATATGTATATATGTAACCAGCAGGAAAAGTATTCAGTTACAGGGCCTTAATAAAGGCTTTATTATGCAGACACAAGGACACCCATATTTTTTATACCCTACACCACCATAGTCGGGAGGGTATTATGCGTTTTTGCAGATGTGCGTAACGCCCAAATCAAGTTACCTTTGTAAAACATGTCAGTTATTATGTTTAATGTCAATTATATTCATTTGTTGTTAATCTGGTTAAAATGAGTGACCAGAAAAAACTGTGTACTAAAATTATTAAATATTTTCAACAAAACCCAACTTGGTCCTACAAAAAGTTGGCCAAGCATTCAAAGGTCTGCCGTCAAACTGTTTCCAATGTTATTAAACAGTACCGAGAGAACTTGTCCATTGATAGAAAACCTGGTTCAGGTAGAAGGAATGGTCCACATAATGTTTCTAAAGCAAAAAAATAGAAAGAATTTCCAAAAAGAGCTCCCAACACATCCGGTAGGTTCAGTGTACGGACTATTTGGTACGAAAAGTTAAAGCCAATGCAGGTTCAAAAACATACAAGGCTCAAAAAGCTGCTAAAAATTTAGAGGCCAAAAACAGAGCACGGAAATTGAAGTCAAATTTTATAAAAAAAAAAAATATTTCTGCTGAGTAATGGATGACGAAACGTATGTTCTGGCAGATTTTTCGCAGCTTCCGGGTCAAAATTTTGATGTTGCTGATGCTGATGTGGGAATGTTGAAGAAAAGTTTAGGACCCAAAAGCAGACAAAATTTCCCAAAAAGTTTTTGGTATAGCAAAATGCAGTTGCGACAAAAAATCCAAACATTTGTTACAAAGAGCTCTATAAATACCGAAATTTACATCAGAAGAGGATGCTTCCATTCATAAAACTTCTTAGTGTGTCCACTTTCACTATGGTAAGAAAGGTCTTGAGTGGTAAAAGAACAATAATGTGGTATTTGTGCCTTAGCTCCAGGCAAATTATCCAAACTGACTGGAGTTAAGGCCAGTGAAGAGATATTGGGCTCTTGTTAAAAGAGAATTGCAGAGCACAAAAAAGGCGTCCAAAAGTGTGGTAGATTTTAAACGGAGATGGACAACCTGTTCGAACAAAGTGACAGAAATCACTATGAAAACCATACTGGAAGGGTTTCCGAAAAAGGTTTAAAATTTCATCACTAGTGATTAGAACTATAAAAATATTTTTTTTTGTAAATTGTAATAATAATTTCAATCAAATAGAAAAAAAATCAAAACTGTAAGTTTAGTGGTTTCATTTTTATTAACATATGTATGTTAAGAATTTTACGATCTCAGTCCTTAGTAGAATTTAATGTTTGGTTGTTTTATATAGTTAAAGTGGACACTTACTTTTACATATATTTGGTAAGAATTTAAGCACATTTAGATTAATACTTAGGTAAAACTAATATTTTACCACTGTAACCCAAGTTCGTGTAATGTATACCACTTTTTTGTCATTCATTCACTATTTACTATAAACTTTTAAATTGTTTTACATTTTCTTTTAATTCTAACCCTGCGAATCGTGGCTTGTCTGCGGGATGTAATGTAAATTAGTTGATTGTGTACTACTGGTCCAAATTACCCGAAAAAATAACTGTGTACTTTTTAAGACAACTTTGTAAGCCAAGAATGGGTCTTTTTGGTTTTTAAGGTGGCGAAAAAGTAATCCTCCTATCAGAAAATGCTATAAATTTTGCCGATTATTGGTCAAATAAATAGTAAGCAATGTTTCGCGTTCTGGAGCAGTGTAGCGTACCATTGTTTATTAACGTGTATTTCGCATGTGTTTACTACACAAATGTCAAAACAGAACTGACATTAGGGGCCAATCGCAAAATTTATAACATTTTCTGATAGGAGGATTACTTTTGCGCCACCTGTATTAATAAAAAGAAAATTTAATTTTTTTTCAAAATGGTTTTACTTAGCTGTTTCGTGAATTTTATGTATTAAAAACTAGTCCATGTTATCCTCCACTTTTTTTAAAGCTGGCTTTTGGGTTCCTGATAATATTTTCACATAAATTTGTTATCCTTTGATGCAAACAATTTTCAACTACAAAAACAATTTTTTAATATTTATACATATTGTGGCCAAAATTTAGAAAATACAAAACGGTAGTGCACATTAACCGAAGTTACCCTATTTTAGAAGGCCTAGAATATGAACCGCTAGCATTTTTTCCTGTATACCAGTTGCTGTTGTTAGTGGAACAATCCTCCATTATATTATATATGTATACAGTATATATTTGCGCTTTTCTGTATATATGTACAAGTATGCACATCCAGAGAAAAAATATAGTTTTACATGTATACAGTAACCATTTCAACATTATTACAAGTTTTTTAACAATATAATAGTCACAGTAATTATTGAAATGATTGTGGTAACCATAATATGATTAAGTTACTATTTAGATGATTGTGCCAATTATATGTGTATATGGTTGCAGTAAACAAGTATATGTTTGTGACAAACATTTTTATTTTATCATAATATGTGTTCTCAGATTATGATATCCATAAGCAGAGAACAACATAATATTGTAAGTCCTTCATCATAAAAATGGTTGACACAAAAATATACTTGTTTACTGCAACCATATACATATATGATTGGCACAATCATCTGAATAGTAACTTAATTATATGGTTACCACAATCATTTAAATAATCACTTTGACGATAATATTGTTAAAAATCTTGTAAAAATGTCGAAATGGTTACAGTAAACAACTATATGTTTTCTCTGCGTGCATTTGCTGGGTGTAAATCTAACTAACAAAACCAAGGAAACACATTACTCTTACGTAAATGTCGAAAAATGTAATTAAGTTTTCAACCAATACCATTACACGCTCCAATGCCAGTAAAAATGCATATTTTTCTACAGCATTTTTATGTTGTACACAAGTAGTCAGTTAGTTGTATTGCTGATAGAGTAACCCAAACCCGGCTAAAGTGTTGCATATTTTATTTTATAAAAACTCATAGGATTCCGTGGAATTTACTAAGAAGTCTTTCCACATTATTGTAAGCCTGTATGCAAGTTTAACTGGAAACCATTTGCCAGTATGCGTGTCATTCATTCATATTGCTAAAAGTTTAATAGAAAATATGATTTTCAATAAATGCTACAATATTATTTTTTATTTCGATTAAAATGATAACCGGGTCTTTGTTATACTCCAATTACTGTTAACATTCGCTTAACAATTGTGTATTTGTACAGGGTACTTAAATCATTGTAAACTAAATAGTTTTAAAACACTTTTACTGTGAATTTAAGTCAAAGTAAGACTGCAAAATGTCTATATATGGGAAATTTTTCATATCTAGTTGAAGCAAATGTTTATGATTTCTTGCTATGAGTTATTTCAAATTAACTGCAGAAACAGGATCGCTTTTTATTTACAGTTTCTAGAATTCTTCCTCCAAATGCCTCTTATTTAAGAAGACTTTGAAAAAACTCACAACGAATGTTAAAAACTTCGGAATAAGTATGTTACAGAATTTAGCAAATGATTTAATATTATAAAACTAGATATTGAAATAATAGAAGTTATGTATCAAACTTTCAACTATAATGAAAATATCTAATACTTAGTAGTATTAATATGGAAATAAAACTAAGTTTTGAATATGCAAAAACTAGAGGAAATAAGATTCGTTGCATTGACCGACTATTTATAAAATATTGACAAAATCTTTACATTTTGTAATATTAAAAGTGCGAGGACAGTTTGGAAACTCCATGACTAGTTATTTCAAAATCAATCATCTGTTAATCGATAACTGTAAAAGCCAGCTGTCCCATTTAATTTTTATTTGAGAGTCATTGAAAACACACAAACTCTTGAATTTCGACGAAAATGGAAAAAATAAATATCGTTAGCTAATAAATAAAACTAAGTCAAGGTAAACACTGATAAATACTAGGTACAACTTCGAAATTTTCTAAAATTTTTACTTAAGTTCGAAAAAATGGAAAACTTAATTTTTGACTTATAAATTACTTAAATGTAGATTAAAACCAGTTTTGAAGATCTAAGGCATAATTTTGAAAATTTCAAAAATTCGAACTTAAGTTTGAAAATTTCGAAACTTAATTTTCGTGCTATAATTACGATAAAATAGATTAAAACTGAAATGTTGGGATTTTAGGTATAAATTCGAACATAAGTTCGAAAATGTTGAAATCAGGGACTCTTTAACATCATGGTAGATGGTACAAAAGTATATTCCGCTATGGTCTTGCCAACACTAGTGATCGGCCAAAAAAGGCCGTCACGCCAGTAATCATTGATAAAATCCATGAAATGTTATTAGACGATCGGAGAATAGAAGTACACGCAGAAAAAAAATATAGTTGTGCATGTTTACTGTAACCATTTTAAAATTTTTAACAATATTATATTCACAGTAACTATTTATATGATTGTGGTAACTATAATAAGGTTAATTTACGATTCACATGATTGTATTAACCATATATATGGTTACAGTTAACAAGTATATGTTTGTGACAACCATTGTTTTGTATGGGAAAATTCAAAAATCTACTTTACGAATGGAACTAATGCAGTGTTTTAGGTGTCTGAAACCAGTTTGGAGCTAATCGATTGGATAGTTTCAGAGTCTATCACGGACATAGGTAGAAACATTGTTTGTATTTTATATATATATGTATATATATAGATTGAACTGGTTTCAATTATTTCATAATTGAATCAAGTATTCATGTGCTCAAAAACAAAATATTCTAATATTTTCTCTGAATTTTGAGTTTTGTATTTGATAATTGAATATATACATTAGGTACATTAGGCTGGGTCAATTTGTATGGACGGTCAAAAAATAAAAAATCGTATAGCAGAAACGCAATCTACGGAAAATTCTAAGAACGTTTCCTCAAGAAACCATAGGTCTAAAATCAAATCCTATGTTGCGCATTTCGTCTTTTATCCAACAAAAAAAAAAAAATATTAAAAAAAAAAAATAATACTGAAATATCATTGGAAGAAAGACGAAATGCGAAGATTTGATTTTAGACGTATGGCTTCTTAAGGAAAATTTCTTACTATAAGATTTTTCGTGAAGAAAATTGACCCACCCTAATGTACATACAATTTTCTTTATTGAAAACACATCTTATTTATTTTTTGTGTTTTCAATTAGGAAAATTTTATATTCAATAATTTTTTTTATTAAAGTGATTCTGAGTCGATCGGTGTACTTTAAGATGGGTGTTAGACTAACATTTTTGCACGTTACAAACATCAGCACAAACCCTCCTTGTATTTTAAAAGTTCATACACTTTCATTCAAACATTATTTTGTTCTTTTTCAAAAAGTATACTTCTTCTCTTCCTTTTTGCCTTTTCGCTCATTGCAGATTTCTTAAAATTAATTTAAGTAGTTGTTACTTATTTTTAAAATAAATTCAACACAAATATACGAATACACAATAAAAGTTTTTCACACTGCACAAAAAGTGAAATAGCAATGCACAGTGGTTTAGCAACGTTTTTTATACCCTTCACCATGAGTGGCAAGGGTATATATAAGTTTGTCATTCCGTTTGTAATTGCCACATTTTTCATTTGCTACCCTGCAAAGTATATATGTATATTCTGTATCGTTATAGATAGCGAAGTCGATATAGCTATGTCGTCTGTATGTTGAAATCAACTTTCCGTGGCCCCCAAATAACTTACAAACATTATCGATACATAAATATATCAAGAATTCTTCCGGCTCGGTCGCTACTTAAAATCGAGAAAATCGGTCAACAAATGGCTGAGACAACCGGGACAACCTCGATTTTTGATCTATATGTGGATTACTAAGTCATTAATATAGACAATATGGATATCTAATGATAGATATTTCAAAGTCCATTGCTATAGTAATTTTTTAACCCGATTTTTTTTTTACCCAAACATTTTTTTTCTTAAATTTTTTTTCACTAATAAATTTAAAAAAAAACAAATTTCGAAAAAAAAAATTTTAATTTTTGAAAAAAAATTTAGAAAATTTTTTTTTTTTTTAAATTTTGAAAAAAAAATTAATTTTGTTTACCTAAAAATATTTAAAATTTTTATTTTAAAGTATAATTTGGTGAAGCGTATATAAGATTCGGCACAGCCGAATATAGTTCTCTTAGTTGTTTTTTTTTGGAAATAATTCAGTATCTCGGGAACTATTGGAGACGTTAGGAAATTTCACATGAAATTTTACAGTTGTTCAGCTTCTTAGGCATAATGGAGGCCAGTGCGTAGGTAGGGTTATACAAATATGGAGCTTTTTCGAGGATCGGTGCTTTTCCTTTTTAAATTGGCCAAGTTTGGATAGGTTTGCGGAGTGTTATGTCCGCTTAAGTGAGCCAAATTTTACTTTACACCCTTTTGCATTAAGTTCTCTTTCCGGATTATATTAAAATTGTATATAGTCCAGTAGAAAATTGTGCAAATCAACCCGAAAACATTTCAGCTGCAACCATGTGACAATATCTCCAATAGTTCCAGAGATACCGAATTATTAAAAAAAACATTTCTAAACCACTGTAAAATGTTCTTTTTTAAGTCGATTTTGTCTCTTACGTGTCTACTTTTAAACCATTTAATGAAATGTAGTTTTATTTAATTAATAGAGATATAAGTAATTGAATGAAATTGTACTGAAATAAGTACAGCTGTTTTTTTAAGCAAATATGTCAATTATATATTGACTGTAAATTATTTTAAAATTGTTGGAAACAATTTTAAATAAATTTACTTGAACTATATATTAGTGTACATTAAAAAACTTTCTTCTATGTTATCAAATTATTATATTGTTCTTTTGAATCAAACTTGAACTTATAAGTTGAAAACATCCCCAACATTTTTTCCGTCAAGCCAAATTGTTGATATCCTTGTAAATAAGTTCATATATTTGTACTTATGTTAAAACTGATTTTTTTTTTTTAAATAATCATCTAAGATAACTTCTTCTCAAAACTCTTTTATAGTACAAAAATCTTTATTTCTTTAAGGTGGGCAAACATTTTTCATGGTTTTTCTTTATTTCGAAAATTTATTTAAATGTTTTGACATTTACAAATTTAAAAACTCCTCGTATTCCTGCAAAGAGCAGTATTTGTCACAAGACTGTACTTTGAAACAAAATTTCAAGATAACAACAGCAGATTTTCCAAAACAGATAATAAAGGGATAATCACTTTAAGTTCATTTACGTACTTTTATTTTTGAAATGTATTTGGAATAAATGTAACGAAATGTGGGAAAAAAATATAATAATGTTTACAAGTAAAATAAGTTGGCTTAAAACAACAGCAGCCAACAAGGACACACTGCCACCACCATTATATGTATGGGTAAAGGAAAGCAAGACAACAAAAATCTTTAGATAACTAATCCTTATCAAAAGACTGATGGCAAATTAATACATTGGCTGCCATGGGGAACGCAAAACATAATATCATGGATCATGAGAAAAATAACTTAAGTGACTAATTTTATTTTTCTTTTGTTTATGAAAAACTCAAAAAGTTTTTAATCCTGAAAACAAAATCTTGAGTCAACAATAACTCATTTATTTTGCGTCAAATCAAGAAAATATGCTAAATTTTTTTAAGCATATTTCCTTCTAAAAATTAATTTTTTATATAAAAAACAAGACCTCTTTGTGATCACTTATATTTCATATTGAGTGAAAATTTAATTTAGATGAATCTAAAGACATAACTGAAATGAGCCTTTTATCGGAAACTATGATATTCACAATCTAAAAAACCCCAAAAAGGTCTCCAATGGTATAATTGAGTATTTTGTATGAGAAATTGGATATTCTTTATCATGCCTTACTTTTGATTTCTCCAACATCTAATCAGTGAGAGAGTTCTTTCCAAGTCAAGTTTTATTAAGAGTTTTATTAAAACTTGACTCGTTTAAAAGGAAAACATTTCAATTATATTCTTTTTCTAAAAGCTTATTTCCGAAGAACTTTCTAAATCCTAAAAAAACTCACTTGTGTATAAAAAATGGATCTCAGATACCATATTTTTTTTATACCCTTCACCTTCGGGAGAAGGGTATATATAAATTTGTCATTCCGTTTGTAATTTCCACAATATCATTTTCCGACCCTATAAAGTATATATATTCTGGATCCTTATAGATAGCGGAGTCGAATAAGCCATGTCCGTCTGTCTGTCTGTTGAAATCAATTTTCTGAAGGCCCCAGATATCTTCGGGATCCAAATCTTCAATAATTCTGTCAGATATGCTTTCGAGAAGTTTCCTATTTAAAATCAGCAAAATCGGTCCAAAAATGGCTGAGATATAAAGAAAAAACCAGTACAACCTCGATTTTTTACCTATTTTTTGACCTATATCTGGATTACTAAGTCATTAATATAGACAATATGGATATCTAATGATAGACATTTCAAAGACCTTTGCAACGACGTATATAAGACAATAGTAAGGTGGACCTACAATGGGTGAAAATCGGGAAAATTTTTTAACCAGATTTACCAAAAAAAAATTTGAATTTAAAAAAAAAAAAATTTTAAAATTTAAAAAAAATTAAAAAAATGTTACATAAAACTTAAAAAAAAATACGAAAAATATTTTTTTCCAAAAAATTAAAAAAAAATAAATTTTGTTTACCTAAAATTACCTAAAAATTTTTATTTTGAAGTATAGTTTGGTGAAGGGTATATAAGATTCGGCCCAGCCGAATATATCTCTCTTACTTGTTTTTATACCCTTCACCATGAGTGGCAAGGGTATATATAAGTTTGTCATTCCATTTGTAATTTCTACATTTTTCATTTGCGACCCCACAAAGTATATATTCTGGATCATTATATACAGCGATGTCGATATAGCCATGTCCGTCTCTATGTTGAAATAAACTTTCCGTAGCCCCCAAATAACTTACAAACATAATTGATACATCAATATATCGGGAATTCTTCCGGCTCGGTCGCTACATAAAATCGAGAAAATCGGCCCACAAATGTTTGAAATATAAAGAAAAAACCGGGACAACCGCAATTTTTGCCATATTTTTTATCAATATCTGGATTACTAAGTCATTAATATAGACAATATGGATATCTAATGATAGATATTTCAATGTCCATTGCAACGATGTATATAAGGCTATAGTAATTTGGACCTAAAATGGGTCAAAATCGGGAAAAATATTTTTTAACCCGAATTTTTTTTTTACAAAAAAAAGTTTTTTTTTACTAATTAATTAAAAAAAAAATTTTTGAAAAATTAAAAAAAATATTTGAAAATATTTTGAAAAAAAAAAAAAAAATTTAATTTTGAGAAACAATTAGAATTTTTTTTTTTTAAATTTTGAAAAACAAAATTTTAATTTTGTTTATCTAAAAATATTTAAAATTTTTATTTTAAAATATAATTTGGTGAAGGGTATATAAGATTCGGCCGAAAATAACTCTCTAACTTGTTTGCTCTTACTTATTTTTTTTTTTTGTTGAATTGTTATGTTTTGTTTGTTTTTTATGATTTTGTTCTTTTTATTAATAAAATGCTTAAATAAGTACACAAAATTCATGTTTTTATTTTCAATTTAAAATTAAAATAGAAATTATTCGGTTAATCGAATAATTTAAAATTAATCAATTATTAACCGATTAAATCTAAACCCCGATTAATTACTTGCTCGATTAACCGATTAAACCAGAAACCCGATTAATTGAATACTCTAATATTTTTTTTTTTCTAGTTTCCGCTCTATGTTTCTTTATTTTAAAATTTCAAACATTTGAAAATTGTTTTCTGGTCGTATAACTGAATCACGCATTTGAAACGACTCATTAAATATGAGTCAAAAAAAAGAACCATTTCATATTCATATTTTCATTCAAAAATTTATTTTATGAAATGAAAATCTCAACATATTTTAAATCATAAATAGCCCATGAATAGCCAACTTAGAAAAGCAAGATCAATCTGTGATCACTCATATTTCCACTCAAAATTTGTTTTATTATATGAAAAAGTCAATATGCTGTTACACATTTCAAACTATTTATTTTACAATAAATCACCTTTAAGTCATTATTCACTGAACCCTTAAGAAAATATGTCTGCGTTTTAAATCAGCACAAATGAAGAAACAAAAAAGATAAAATTTGTGTATAAACATCTGCATAAGTTTAATGCTGATTTAGCTAATTTAGGCTTTTTGACTGATAATGTTAAAGGAAAAAAAAGAAAAATAAAATAAAAAAAACGCTGCCTGAGCTGTTTTCCCATTTACTTTTTTTCTATTTTATTTTTCTATAGAATTGAAGAGTTCTGGTCTCTGAGAGGCCATATAAGGATTTATGTGTTATTTTACATTAAATTGCTTTTATTTGATGTTTCTGCTGTGGGATTTTAATACATCTTTTTTTTTTTGTTTTGTATTTTTTTTATTTTATATTTGTGGTAGAGGTGTTAAGTTGTCAATGATGCTTAAGCTTAATTTGTTTTATTCTCGGTTATTTTTTTTCGTTTCTGTTCTGCAATTGTTGAGGGCAATGATTATTTCTTCAATAGATTGTGGATAGAAAATTAAGGGATTTTATATGAATATATTTTTTTTGGGGTATTAAATAATACATAAATAATACAAATTATTTGGATGATGTTTAGTACTTCTCTCTCTGAGTTACCTATGCCTTTTTCACGCATATTTATAAGGTTATTGAATAGGGTTGACATTTCTTCGATTTTTATTTTAATCGAAGAAAAGCCCAACATTATCTAGTGATTGATTAAATTGTATTCTTTTTTTTGCTTTTCTCATGCACTTTTACCATCTAAATATCCGAATATCGCAATGTGATGTTCAGCAAAGTTCAGCAAAAGGTTACAACATAGTCAGTAAAGGAAAGCGGTATTTTAGGTTTTCCAAAAGCTTCGAAAATCTGTTTTTCATAATTGTTTTTGTGATTTATCTAACAAAATTATAGTTGTACATTTTACCATAACCATTTCAACATTTTTACAAGTTTTTCTTTAACAATATTATGGTTACTGTTAATATGTATATGATTGTGGTGACTAAGTTACAATTTGCATAATTCCATAGTTTCAATTTCTGTGCTATACTTCTGAAAAACTATTGCTAGAAGTTAATAATGTTCATGAGTTAAGAAATATAATATGTGTGATTAAAAGTAGAGTTGGGCATAATCGTGCTTATTACTGATTGTTAATTTTTGTTCAGAACAAATAAATGAACAAGTTTGTTCTTTTTGTTCAGTTGTTAATTTGTATTCTGCGGTGTTTGACTGCACTAAGTGATTGAACGATTTCTTTGTGACCGAAACTAATTTTTCAGCATTTTTAATAATGAAGAAAACAAAGAGGTAATTTTAATTAAATTCAAACAACTTAAATGTAATTTAAAAACCTTTTGCAAAATATAAATTTTAAACTTCTACAGAAATGTCAAACGAACAAAAATAATAAAAAGAATAATAAAGAACAGGAAGACTGAACAACTTCACATTGTTCACTTGACCGAATTGTTCAATTGAACTTGTTCTAATTAAAACTATATTTCTATATAAAGTGCTAAAAATAAGAAATTTCGGTTACTTGTTATTTAAAGATCGCCAATTTTAAATTATTCGAACAGTTAACCGACCAAAATTACACGGTTAACCGATTAATGGTTAATCGATTGAATACCCTAATACTTACTAATTTCAAATCGATATATCTCGATTCTTAGAACTGACCCAGCAGAACGCCGGAAGCAGAACCCCTGCCGATCACTGACCCCTACCATTTGTAGCACAGTGTAATTAAAAGCAATACAATCTTTAAAATTTCCAAAAAATTTGACCAAATTTTATTACAAGCTTTCAAATCCAAAAAAAAAAACAAGTGAGAAAGTATAGTCAGTCAAACCCGACCATATAATTCCCTACACAGAGTAAATGAGACATTTTTCTTTTAAAATTTGAATAATTTACTTTCGTGAGTAATTTTCGAAAGTGGACCCTGTATGGCAGCTATGAGTAATTATGTAACGATCGTCATCAAATTAGGTCATGTGATTTCTTTCTATACGCAACTTCTTTCTTTACATTTTATTTGAATACCTACGTGATTTCTTTGTATATGAAACTTATTTGCGTTGAAGTTGTTGCCCGTTAAAGTAATTTTCGGAAGTGGATTATGGAAGTTTAGGTCAATCATGAATCAATCCGCAAACCATTTTTAGGTGTGATTTATTTGTATATAAAATTTATTTGTGGAAACATTATCCCCATTAATGTATAAAACAAGCATTTGGGGCCGACAAGGTCCTATTTCAGGAGGACATTTGTATAGGGGGTAGGTAAAAAAATAGACCTATTATTACCAATGCTTGGGCCGCAAATAACAAGCCAGACTTCGAGGGGTTAAAATTAAGAGAAAATGTAAAACAATTTCAAAGTTTATAATAAATAGAGAATGAATGACAACAACAAAAGTCCACATTACACGAACTAGGGTTACAGTGGTAAAGAATTATTTTTACCTACTAATCGAAATGTGCTTTAATACTTACCAAATATATGCAAAACTAAATCTCCACTTTAACCTTCTAATGCCAGTTTCTAAAAAATGGCTAAAAATGTTGGTAATAAGGAGTGAGATCGTAAAATTCTTAACACACGTTTTTCATTAAAACTTTTAACCCAAGTATTATTTGATTTTTTTTTTTTTTTTTGATCAAGTTACCTTTGTAAAACATGTCAATTATATTCATTTGTTGTTAATCTGATTACAATGAGTGGCCAGAAAAAAGTGCGTACTAAAATTATTAAATATTTTCAACAAAACCCAACTTGGTCCTACAAAAAGTTTGCCAAGCATTCAAAGGTCTACAGTCAAAAGGTTAGTAAATAGTACCGGGAGAACTTGTCCGTTGATAGAAAACCTGGTTCAGGTAGAAGGAATGGTTCACATGATGCTTCTAAAGCCAAAAAAGCCAAAAAAGCACTTTCAAAAGAGCTCCCAACACATCCGGTAGGAAAGCAGCACGGTTAGCTCAGTGCTCGGACTATTTGTTACGAAAAGTTAAAGCTAATGCAGGTTTAAAAACATACAAGGCTCAAAAACTTCCTGACAGGAACGCTGCTAAAAATTTGGAGGCCAAAAACAGAGCATGGAAATTGAAGTTAAGAATTTATCGTTTTCACTCCTTATGTAGTTTTTTTATGGTAAATTTGGGCATCTGATTTCAAAAACAACATTTAAAAGTTTGTACAATCATTGGTTTTACCTGCTAGGTGGGAAAAACTAAATGAGTGCCTTAAGGCACCCTTGGGGCTTTAAAGATTGAAACATAGTCCGGTTGTAGTTAGTATAGTTTATCAGTTTTTATTGAAAACAACTTTTCTAATTGTTGATCAGATTATTTGAAACATTTATTCTCTAGACCAGTCATTTCTTAAAATTTTATGTAAAAAATTGTAAATCAAAGCAAAGAAAACCAAACAATATTTAGCTATATGAAGGAAAAACTGAGGCAGCAAAAGAGTGGCTGAAGGCAGTCATTCATAAGTCACGTCTCTAAAAAGTAGCTTTTTTACATAAATCTTGACACCAATATATAAGAAAAAAAAAATACTATTTAAAACACTTTAATCAACGTTTGATACAACATGGACTCACCATATTTTTTTGGTTATTAATGAACTTAGTTTATAAAAAGTGCAGTAAATAAGAAAGTAGAGAACTTTTAAGAGCTTTCAAGGTTTATTAAAATATTTAAGTATGTTTTTTAGAAACTGTTACAAGAGTTTTTTAAATGAAAAATCAGTAATATTTGCATTTATTGACATTTTTGCGATGAGTGCCTTGAGGCATGCTTATTTTGCAGCTGTACCAAAATTTGTTTTTTATTTGCACCTCAAAAATGTTGACCACGCGTATTAACTTTCAATACAGGAATAAAAAGCCAACATTTCAATTACTCATGAAAGCACATGTCTATTTGTCGTCTCAAACAAATTGTAAAATGTACGACAAAGCAGTGTTATCATACCTTCAATAGTTTCTGCAAAAAGACACAGGTCCACATTGGACGCATAGTCCACATTGGACGCATAGTCCACGTTGGACGCATAGTCCACAATATTCGAAGTTAATTTACAAGTGACTTTCAACATGAATGCGGTACATCATGCACAAATTCGATCGCATCATTTTGCAGACAAGATATTACTGCTAGGTATATCCGAATATTCCATCAGTCCGAATAAATCTAAGTAAGAATGTCTCATTATCTCACACGGAATATAGTTATATACCAAACTGGATGTCGTGTAGAGACTAGAGATTTTGATTTAATTGCTCGTTTATCATTGGTTCAAATCCAGATATTCTCACCGAATATCCCGTAGTACCTCAGCCAGTGAGCTAGCCTTTTTAATAGCGGATAACATTGCTCGACTTTTTCATACAAGGAATAGGATTTTGGAGAAAATATTAGTGATTACAAATTGAGAAATTTTTCAAGATTTAACATATTTTTACGAAGTTATATTTGTACATCTTAAAAGGCTGCTACATATGTATGTAGTTATGTGAATTTAATTTTACACAAATTTGCTCGCTTCAACTAATTTTAATTTAAAACATAAAAATTTTCCAATCTAATTAATTGACTATATATCACACGTGTGCAAGTATGTGTTTGAGTTTTGTGTGATTATTTTCCTTTTTAAGCATTTGTTCAGCATTTTATTTCCGTGGGAATTTCATTTCCGTTTTGATAGCTTTTGTTTTAATTGTGATTTGATGTGTGGTGGCTGAATGGCTGGCTAATGCTGTCTATGGCTTCGTTTCTTTAGCTTTGTTACTGTTTAGGTTTCCCACATACATATACTGTGTTTATCTTATTTTTGTACTTTTTTATTTTGTGAGGGAATTTATTTGGTAGTACGCACACTTACTTTACAGTTAACATAACTTTTGTTTATGTGAAAAGTAAAGAGCACGACGACGATGATGATGATGTTGTTATATATACGAGTATTTATTTGTGTTGGAGTTGGTATTATTTTGAGTGCAGTCAATGTTTGGTTATACTTAATATGTAGAGGTGTGTATGGAGTGATGGTAAAAGGCATTGTTATTGTATTATATTGTGTAGTATTTACAAAAAACCCACACATGAACTTACTCTAATGCCTTGAGGTTTTTATTCTTCATTCGATTCTATTACTTAGAAAACACATTGTTTACACGTTCAACTCAACGTGAGAGAGTGAAACAAGTAAAACAATATTACTTTTCGTATATTTCAGAAACAAGTCGTGGGTAGTCTAAAATATTTGTTTCACAAAAAAATAATTTAAAGAAAAACAAGATAAATCATGTCGTTTCAGTAGACCAGTTTTAGTTAATTTTTTTTTTCGGTTTCAATATTGCTTATTTTCAAACAGACTTTTCGGTCTAACCTCTTTTACAAACGCATCTAAATTGTATACAAAACACGAACACTTGTTAACACACACGTTTTGTTATACAAATTTATACGCTTAACAATATCCCCAAAGTTTTTGTGTTTTTAATTAAAAGCATCGAATACTTCACATGCTCTCCCCGTTTTAGATGCTTGTTCTCATTCTCATTCACATTGCCATTTCCATTCATTTTCATGTTCATCAACATCTTGAAGAATGTTTGTAAAAAGAAGACTGTCTCAATGAATGAATGAATGATAAAAGAAATACTCTTACTGAATAATGTTTATTTGTATTTAGAATTCGTGCAAACTTTTCTTTCAGTTCTTAGTTGTTTGCTTTATTTGAAAAACCAACGTAAATTATTGTGTTTCTATATTCACGTATGACAAGATATAGAAGGACGTTTTCATGTCTTTAAGTTGGATACCATTAGCCGGGGTTGTTTGTTAAATTATGGGCCAAAGTTTAAGTTAAAACAGAAGCCTGTAATTCTTTTATAGTCATAGTTGTTTTCACACTGAGAATAACTCGAATTACATTCGCTTCAACATTGATTCACACATTCTGTGTACTATTGCTAGTTTTTGCTTTAATTGAGTGCAACAACAACCATAAAAAATATATGTACTTGCTTATAAACATACAATTTATGTACACATTACAACAACGAGGCTGGTTGTAATGTGTGAAAATAACATTCGTTAAAAACTGTTCGTGGTTTTCTCACGTTTCGTTTTATAACAAGTTTTGTATAAAACAATGCTGAATATGTAAGAAAAATCGTTTTAATTTTGGTTTAGAGTTCTTTGATATCTTAGACAATTTTGATCTCTGGTATATTAACAATTTCCTAAAAATTTAAAATTACAAAATCGTAGATTATGAATCCAATGAAGCAATTTGGATTTAAATTTTTGAGAATAAAATAATTTTATTTTTTAAAATTATTTTTTAAATTTTGGGAAAAAAAAAATTCTACGAAATTTGCTAATTCTTACGCCAAGTCATAATAAGGAATGAGATCGAAAATACCCTCCAGGCAATAAAGAGAAAGCATTTTCAAAACAGCTCCAAAACATCAAGTAGGAAAGCAGTTCGGTTAGCTCAGTACTCGGACTATTTGGTACGAAAAGTTAAATCCTATGAAGGTTTAAAAACATACAAGGCTCAAAAAGTTCCTAAAAGGAACTCTGCTAAAAATTTTGTGGCCAAAGATAGAGCACGGGAATTGAAGTCAAATTTTATACAAAAAATATACCTGCTGCATAATGGATGATGAATCGTAATTATGAACATTTTTTTCATAACTTTCATTATTTTTATGTTGCTGATGCTCTTTGGGAATGTTGTAGAAATGAGTAGGACCCAAAAGCAAAAAATGTTCAAAAAAGGTATTGGCTTGACAAGCAATATGCATTTGCGACAAAAGAAGCCCAAATTTACATCAAAGAATGTTTACAAAAGAAGATGCTTCCATTAATGTGTCCACGAATTTCTGACCTAATTTGGCATTCTGTCGCTATGGTAAGCAAGGTCTTGAGTGGTACAAGAACAATAATGTGGTATTTGTACCAAGAGAGACAAATCCACCAATCTGCCTGTGGTTTCTGTTATATCAAGATGTTATATTAAGATTTTTTCGATCTCAGTCTTTAAAAGTTGCGTTTTTAATTTTTCCATTTTTTTTTTTTTTCTAAAAATTCTAAATTATGTTTCAAGGAATGCTAAATTGTGTTAATGCTAAATTATGTTTTCTTTCAGAGTTCTAACGTTTTCTATTATTTTAGATTCTCCTAAAATGAGAATCCTTGATATTTTATGTGTTCATATCATTACTTAAGTGATAATGTAGAAGGTTCCATCGAAAGCTAATTTTTTGATCATTCAATTATCTTCAATGTTGGTAAAAAAATTTTTTGTTTACTTTTTTAGAATGGTTGAAATGAGGTATGAAATATCAGGTCTATGCGATGTAACGTGCGTCACGGAAAACAAGGTTTTTTTTTTACTTTGTGAGTAAAAATTTATTTTTTTTCAAGTCGTCTATAATTAAATCAATTGTGTATGGTGCTTTTAAGCAAACAAAAAAAAAAAAAAAAAAAAAGTTAAAATTCCACAATTAGAAACTAATTTTTTTTTATGGAAATTCGATTCTGTAACGTGCGTCACTATATTGAATTATCGGTGTTTTCCAAGTTAAACAAATTAAGCTTAAGCTTAAGCGTGCTCGAAATTATCGCAAAAAAATACAATCAGATGAAAGTTTAAAACAAAAAGAACGGTTAAAAAATGCGAAAAGGATGAAAATTTATAGACAAAATCTTAAAGAAAAACTTAAAAATAATACTTCGTTATCAAAAAAACTAAAGGCTGATACCCGAAAGCGTGTGGAAATTTACAGAAAGAAAATAAAACAACAAGAGCAACCAATAATATCGTTAGACGGTGCATGTAAGTGCAAAAATACCTTATACAAGGCCTTAAAAAAAGTTGAATTAGCTTTACCAAAAGACATTAACAAAAAATAGAAAATTGTTGAAATGCTTACAGAAATATACTTGAAAGAGAAATATAAGGCTCTAACAAAATTTACGGTTGACGAAGATATTACATTGATTCATGAGTTTTACAATAATGATGACATCTCAACGGAAACTGCCGGCAGAAAATCCACACTTATATCAAAATCAAATAACCTTCCAATATCCAAAAGGTTCATGGTTATTACAGTTAAAGAAGCTTATGAATTGTTTAAAACAACTTTTCCAGAAAAAATAATTTCGCGTACTAAATTTCATAACAACCGACCAAGAAACGTAGAATTATCTAGTAAACTTCCACATAACATGTATGTACCAGTATCATGCAAATTTTTCATTTTTATTAGAAGCTTTGTTTCTCATTTTTCTTAACTTCCCATCTAACTTTGGCAACTTTTTAAAAGCAGTGTGTTGTGATGAAGCCAATGAAGTTTGTATGACTAATGAATGCAACAAGTGCATTAAAGATGTAACAGATGGTCTTATCCCTTTAAAAGATGTTAATCAGCTGGAACATCTAACTGAATGGAAGCAATGGAGATTAGTCGATAAGCGCCTTCTTCTTAGTAATACGAGGGGACCAATAACTGATTTGATTAATGAATTGAAATCTCAGTTACCTTCCTTCAAACTGCACTTTTATGTAAAAAGAACTCAACAAAAATACTTTCAAGAACGAAAGAAGATTGTACAAAAAGATGAAGCTATTCTTCAAATCGATTTTGCGGAAAACTATAGGCTCTTCAAAATTAAATTCAGTCTGCTCACTTTAGTTACTCCCAAGTAACCACAGTGGCACAAGATCCTTTGCTATCACGAGCGATCAACTGGCACACAATAAATATGATGTTATTGCTTCCTGAAGTTAATTCTTAAGGAACTTAAACAAAAACATCCTATTTCTAAGTGGTCCATATTTTCTGATGGTTGCGCAAGTCAATTTAAAAACAAATTTATTTTGAGTAGTATACCGTATTTTAAAGCAGAATTTGATGTGATTCACTTTGAATAGAATTTTTTCGCAACTTCCCACGGAAAAGGTGCAGTAGACGGAATAGGAGCTGTTGTGAAGAGAAAAATTTGGCAGATTGTTAAAGCTCAAAATGTTATTCTCAATAACGCACACGACTTTTTTAAATTAGCAAAAATTAATATAAATGGAATTTATATTTCATATATTTCCAGTAGTTGTATAAGTAATACAACTGGTTTTCTTTCCGAGGTATGGGCTAACGTAAAGAGTATTCCTGGAATTAAAAGCAATTACCATTTTTCATCATTTGATGAAAATATGATCGAAATGGCTCTAACGGCGGGTTCAAAAAAACAAAACATTAATTTGTAAACAAATTTATAATATTGTATTAATCAACAAATTAATTTTTAAACATACATCTTTTCTTATAAAACGTTAATAAAAACCAAAATATATTATTTTGTTCAAATGAATATAATTGTGTCTATTTTCAAGATACTGGATAAAATGTAATGTGCTTTACGTAACATGCGTCACAAAATGTTCTCGGCTTTTTATAAAAACGACAAAATTTTTTTCATGCAAATAAGTTATATTAGACATCCCTTTCATTCATCTTTCTTCTAGGAATAAAATTTTGTGAGCTTTATTATGCAAAATTCGCTAAAATTACGAAAAAAAACACTTCAACTTTCAAAGTTACTTCCATTTTTTGTAACGTGCGTCACAAAACTTTGCGATCAATTATTTCGCAACAATTGGCAATTAAAAGGTATTATCTTATGCCATTTAGAATTGCACTTAAATCTCACTATAGCGTATAGTATACATTGGAGGTATCTTATTTGAAAAACCAAAATTTTTTTATATTTTAATATGAAAATGTGTACGAATGAAACGTTCGTCACGGAGGATTTGCCCATATGTTTACGTAGAACAGTCTCATCTTAAACAAATTTCATATTCTATGCGGCATTATCCAAAATTTTGAAAAAAAGTACCTTTGAAAACGCGAGCTGACTAAAAAAAAAAAATATAACATAGGTTTATCAAATTATACAAAACGTAGTTCAAATCTCGGGCACCATAATATCTGTTCCACAGTGTAATATTTCAATAATCAAAATACAATAATTTTTACCACATTTTCCGGCAACTTCTACTATGTGTATGTTTCAGGGGTACACAATTTTTGTTTGAGATTGGTTTTCAAATTTAGACTTCAAATCACAGTGTTAAAACTTCTGTCACAACCTTTTCTCTTTGACTGCTACTGCCTTTGTGTATCTGAGTTTTTTCACTTCAAACTTTGGAGAATATGCTCTACTTACGCTTATTGCATTGCAATTTATTTATAATTTTTCCTTTCATTTTCTCACACTAAGAATTTTCACTTCATTCATTGAATTTTGCGTCTTAATGAAAGTGTAAAGATCTTTTCCTAATTTCTTGCTTCTTTTTAATTTTTTGCAATTTACTTGTTTATTTATTGTTATATTTTGTTGCTGTCTGTTCAGGGATGAAGTAAAATTAAAAAAAAAAAAAAAAATGTACGAGTTCAAAGTTTGAATTTTTGTATGTTAAACAATACTTAAGATGTCCTTGCCATAGAGTACAACGTATTTATAAATTTACACACATACCTTGGTGTTTATTTTCTTTATGTTTTTATTATTAACACAACAATACGTAGATGTATTTGTATGTGTTAAATTACTTTTTGCCAAGAAATTAAAAAAAAAACCCAAAATCTTGATTTTATTTTTACATAGATATTTTTAATTATAATAAAAGTGAAATTATGCTAAAAATTTTGTTTAATCAAAGTATGTACGGTATAATATTGTTTTTCTGACTGTGGAAATGAGAAGTACTTAAAATACTACGCGTATACGTGATATTTATTTCTTTGTTTATTCTCGTTTTTATAACAAGTAACCGCCCTGAAGTACCAATAAACATTATTAAATTCTTGTTTCTGTTTCTGTTTTTTTTTTAATTTTTTTTTTTTTTATTTATATTTTCATTTCAAAATCCCAGACGCAAAATATAATTTTATCAGATGTTCCTCTTCGTTCTAAACGAAATAATAAACTTAAACTCGTCCGACATAATGCATGCATTCATATGTACCAGTATGAACATTTATTTCTGTATACGGAAGGAGTCGTCGTAATAAAATTGAATATTTTCTTAAGGCAGAAATTTTTTAAAATAAATTTAATAAAACCAACGCTATAGCGGAAATAATAATACAATTCAATGTACAATAAATGTAACTATAACAACTATATGTATTGATGCATGTATATTAGGGTGGCTTCAAAATATTCTGAAATGGAAGTTTAATTCATTCTTAGATACCGTTTCTCAAAATTTTTGTCCTGGGGTCAGAGCGTCAGAGTTCAAAGGAGAAGACGATTTTTTGGAAGCTTTTTTATGATTTTGTTCATATTTCTTGCAAAGGAAACATATACAAAAATTGATATCAAGTGGAAGTGGTTTGAAAGGCGATTTCAACACATTATGTGAAATTATCGTGTAAATGCAAAAATACGGGGAAAGCCGTGAATTTTTGAAAGAAATACAGGTTTTTGGATAAAAGATTACTTTATTTTTCAAAATATTCTACTTTGAGCTCTAAAAATTAGATTTGTCGAGGTCATCAAAGAGTCAAGTCTCTTTCCGTCGAGACATTTCTTCAGGTTTGGAAACAAGAAACGGTCACTCGGGGCCAAATCCGGAGAATATGGTGGAAGAGGAAGTATTTCGTAACATAACTCATGGATTTTTGCCATGGAAACAGCACATGAGTGTACCCATCTCACATATGTGTACCCAAGTGAACATTCAAAATTTAAACCCACTGAGCCATGTGAAATGAAAGGCCAACATCATATTCATTGTTTCGGTAGTAGAGACCTCAATTGTTCGTCCAGAACGTTCGGCATGTTCCGTGCTTGTACGGCCACAACGTAATTCATTAAACCTCTTTTTTACCATTGAAATTGATGGTACAGAGTTCCCATAGTATTTAACAAACTTAGGCTTAATTTGAATGATGATTTTTTTTCACAAAAAATAATGCTTAAAGAGCATTTCCAATTTCTCCTCAAGTCACGAGGTATACTGCTATCAATGGCTATCAAACACAAACTAAATGATGCAGCTTGTTAAAATTTTGACAGAAGTCAACTGACAAATGACAGGAACAGTGTTGCTCTTTCAGTTAAGAGCCGGGATATTGACCCACCTTCATATTCTTACTTTTTGCTAATTAGAATTTTTGCATAAAAAAAATATATATATCATTGTAGTAAATAAATATATGCTTATGGTAATCATGTTCATGGTAAATCATTCATATTATATAGATTATGATAACAATAAGCCGAAAACAACATAATGTGGTAAATTCTTCATCATAAAAACTGCTGTACAAACATATACTTATTTACTACAATCATGTGAACCCTTACTTTAACATATTATGGTTACCGCAATCATATAGATAATTACAGTGACTAATGTTTTATTAAAAAAACATGTACAACTGTGTTTTTTCTCTGTGTGTATGATAAAAGACCAAGCCCTGTTGAAAATCGATTCATGATATGTTCCAGTCTTCATACAAATATCTTAATGGAATATAGCTGTATGGCACATAAATGACTATGGAATACCAGTAGCCGTAGAAAATTCAGCAAAAAAAAGTTCAGTCACAGAACTATTTTTTTTGTTTGAATCGGTACATGTTTGACATAAAATCACTTAAATACTCATAAATCTCTTATAAATATCATTATTAGAATAAAGATCCACATAGTCAACTTAATCCGCCAATTGTGATGCAATATTGACTTTGATAAATGGTGACGCTGGCCTCACGCACTTATTGTCCAATTTTATTTTAAATGTATGCCTCTTGACAATGAAATAAAGATATTTAATCAATTTAAGCTCTATTACTTCAATATTGTATTTTATAAAAACAATAACGGAGAATAAAGTTATTCGATGTTTTTAACACACCCGGTCTCACAGAGATATAAGTCACCATTGTCACCAACATTTTATACAGATAAAACAAGGTTCTGGATTTTGTGAATATCTGAACATATTTGATCATAGCCATATTATGTCCACTTCCGAAAATCACTTAAATATTGAAAATATTTTTCGTTTGGTGCTAAAAATGGCAAAATCGGACCAACCAAAAATATTACAGAACAGAATGTCCGTCCTATATTTCAAGTACTAGAATATCTTGAAAACTGATATTTTTCACAAATAGTTATTGCTACTATTTCACTTATGCCTCTAAAAGTACGTTAAATTGTGAAAAAGTTTTAGATCAGAATTGTTCGGACTGCTCAGTGTGGTGTGGACAAAGTTAATAAATCGCGTTGGGTTCAATATAAAAATGATTATAAAAAATCAAAAATTTTTTTTTTTTGATTTTGTATTTTGTGTATTTTGGGAGTGGTAACCCATTCTTCAAAAATTTCCTTTCGTGAAAGAGTGGAGGTCATACTGCAAAAGTGAAAAAATAATGTATGGCGATTGCAGAAATTCCCAAAATGTTTTTGTTTTACCTTAAATTAAACACTTGAAAGATTAACCCAAATATAGTTTTACACTAGAACTATGCAGAATAAACAGCTTTAACTCTACTTGAAAAAAGGGTAATACATTTCATTGGAATATAGCTTAAGAATCAGGTGGTTTCGGTAACATGGCAATAGAAAACAAACAAAAGAAAATGTCAAAATGGTTGGGGTTTGAAAAGAGGGACAGATATATATCACACTCGTTACCTATTAAAGATTGTATTTTTCTTTCGCTCCGCAAAAGTGGTTGTAGAACATCAAATAACCATACAGCTCAATATTAATTTTTTTTACAACTGTCATTTGTTTCTTATCTGTAATAATCTGTGTATAGCTTAATAATAATAAAAAAATCGTGAGCGATATATAGTTTGTCACCATTCAAGTCTCCTGGCCCGGATGATATATTCACAAAGCCGCTACATAGCGCATATAATTCCCTGGCTTCATAGAATATTTACGCTCTGTCTCTTTCTCAACTATGTTCCGCTTAACTGGAGGAGGGTTAAGGTCGTTTTTATTCCCAAGATTGGCAAAAGATTCGTGAGAATGCGAAGGACTTTCGTCCAATTAGTCGTTCATCTTTCCAGCATAAAACGTAGGAAAGATTCATTGACGCCCACATTAGGTATCGACTAGAGGGCATAACACGGCTGTCTAATAGTCAGCACGCCTACCTTAAGGGTCGCTCTACAGAGACAACTCTACATGAGGTAGTAAGATTTATAGAGAGATCTTTCGAATTTAAACAATACACAATGGCAGCCTTCCTGGATATAGAGGGTGTTTTCAATAATGTAACTACTCTTGCAATTAAGCAAGCTGTTAGTAATCTAGACGTTGAAGAATATAACAACGACTGGTTAGTAACCATGCTGAAATAAAGAATAGTTTTAGTAAATCTTGGTAATAGCGTTAATTTCAAGCAAGTTGAAAGAGTCACACCTCGGGGAGTGTAATCTGTCCACTACTATGGCTTATCGTTATTAACTCGATACTCATTGATCTAGACAGAAAAGAGATAACGGTTGTCGCTTATGCGGACGATGTGGTGATACTCGTATCAGGATTGTTTCCGGATGTGATCAGTGATATTATGTCCACTACTTTAGGGTTGCTCCAACACTGGGCCATGGTAAGTGGATTCAAGCAAAACAGAACTTATACCCTTCACGACAAAGACCAATATTCCAAGCTTCCGCAGTTGAAAAACTGCAAAATCCCCCTTTCAAATAATGCAAAATATCTAGGTATTATACTGGACTCTAAATTATCATGGAAACTGAATACTCAACATAGGGGGGTTAAGAAGGCAACGGTGGCCTACACATCTTTTACCGTCTTCCGAATGAGTGTACTATTTACCAGGCGGAAATTTTTGCAATCATGGTTGCTTGTAATACACTGTATGATCATAATACTCGCGGCAATACTGGTATGTTTGTCGACAGTCAGGCGGCACTTTTTTTACAACTTCATTTTCATTATTCAGGCAATGTAAGAACTCTCTGTCAATGCTGGGTCGTCTATCTGACATTACATTGGTTTGGGTATCTGTGCACAGAGACCACTATGGCAATGAACAGGCAGACGAACTAGCCAGAATGGGATCTGCCTTAGATATCTCCAATGCGGTCTCAGTAGCAATTCCACTTGGGAATAAGTATTGACGGTATTATCTTCAGATACTTTCTTACAAGGGTTGAGAATAGATGGCGTAATTTATGTAGGGTGCCCAAGTTGGTTTAACAAAAACCGTACTATGCAATTGATAACCCGGAATAGAAGGGATATATCAAGGTTGATGGCAATATTAACGGGACATTGGACGTTAGGCAGGCATGCGAATCGTCTGGGACTACCTTTTAACGACTATTGTCGTAGCTGTAAGGATAGGGAAAAAGAGGAAACGATTTTCCACCTTCTCTGCGAATGCCCAGCCCTGAGTGTCAAGAGGCATAAATTCATGGCAACTACATAATGACCAACCTTAGTCAGGTAGCCTGGTCTAAACTAAACGACCTACTGAGATATCTCTCGGCTACAGGTTGGGGGTAGCAAACTCGACTTTTTATATACTTTACGATGTACACAACATTACATCTGACGAGTGGTGTAGTCTTGTCAAAACGGGGTCCCTTCGACTCTACTTGATTGTTCGCACGCAGTGAACTACCACGTAGACCAACCAAACAGTACTGTGGCTCTATAAGATTCGGCACAGCCTAATATAACAACCTTACTTGTTAAAAATGCTAACTAGTCCAATTGAAAACTGTATCAAGGAAGGTATAGAAAAGCACCAAGGATTTTAAAAATCAAACCAATAATTACCTCTTTGAAACACGTTAAAATTATCCACCAGCTAAATGAAAATGCTTCATAACTTTTACAGAATTGTAGCGATATATCTATGCGAATTATATATTATATATAAAGTGCCATGAGAGTAGTATATTTTTTTTACGGAATAAGTAATTTGAAATTTTTTTCGCTGTAACACTGTATTATTTGTTAACTGATTACAATAAATAAACACAAAAGTATATAGTATATGAACCATATGTACTTATTTAATAAAGCACAACATTTAAAATATTTAGTCTGTACTAAATATCAACACTTTATTTAACTCCTTTCTAATTATAAATATTGAATATGGCACAGTGGTATCAGCAAAACATTGGAAACTTTTTAAAACAATTAAAAATAAAATATAAATAATTTAAGTTATATTTTTTTATTGATTACTGAATTCCCAAACTACCAGTTCAACTGGGTAATATTAAGGGCACAATTCAAATTATGATTGATATTATATTTAATTTAGTTTTACACGAGACTTCTTCATATTTAATTCATAATCGAATAGCTTATTTATTTCAAAGTTCTACTTATTTAAGAACATGTAATAGAAACCCAAAGAAATTCATTAAAAAACGTGTAAGAAAGTATAGTCAATCAAGCTCGAGCATATTAGGGTATCATATGCACCTAGATGCTGATTATAAACAGTTCTCTTTTAAAATTTATATGTATGCTGTGACTAATTATGGACCAATTGCCATAAAATTAGGTGGTGTGTCTTCTGTATATATGAAATTTTTGTGTGTTGAATTTCATTTGATACCAACATTTTTAAGAAATCTATACTCGTTAAAATAATTTTCGGAAGTGGGAAAAGCTTGTACTAAATTTTGTCGAATTATCTTTGATATTGCAACTTGTAGTTTGATTACAAGGTTTACATAGACAGAAAGAGGAATGGACGGTCGTTGGTAGCAGATTGGTGAGCAGATTGATATTATTTATGGTGGGTGTTTGGACAATATTGTTGCATGTTAAAAACATCAGCACTAACCCAACAATACTAATTAACATTTTATTTGTGACTGAACATTTTAAATATTTGTTACCACTGTGCCTGGTATTAGAAAACTGAAATTGTGCACACAAACAATAGCGTGCAATTTCATTTAGACACGTTAAACTAAATGTAAACAGCCACAAAACAGTTTCTAAAAACCAATGACACGTGACAAATTGACAAAGACAAAAGCAAACATTCATTTAATGTAGTGCACACATACATACATACACACATACTCTTATATACTCCTGTGTATATACAGTGGGAGTAAAAATGAGAGGACTTCCATATGTAGGTTTCTTGGAAGGCCTTTGATTTAAAAGAAGCATTTGCAATCTACGGTAGGAAAAAATTGATATAATTAATTGTTGTTTCATAATATTGTTACGAATGTTCAATAGCGATTTGAATTTACCGGTCTGTAACGACTGCCTGCAACATTCATCATGTTTATAAACACGTCAATCAGTAGAAGCTTCTACTCATCAACAATGTTGATAGCATGCGGTTATTAGCATTGTTTGTAAGTATGGCAACACTAAATGTTTAAGCTGCTAACATTAACATCGAAAGCTCTAGAATTCGAATGTACTAGTTTGTCCGTTAAGAGCATTGTAGAAGATTCCCGAGAGATGGCGTGTGTATGAATAGTGACAAAGGTTGCAGTCGTGAGTGAGTTCATCATTGGCGCTGTTAGAGTTAACATCAACTGTCGTGTACATTTGAGTTTGTACATTATAAAGTGTGTGTGCATTTCTGCGAATTGACAAACGTGTATAAAGACACTGAGTGACTATTTGAACTGTTGTTGTTGTACATTTTAAATACTTAAATAAAGATTTTTTACACATTTTAAACTACTAAACGGCTTTTATTTGTAATCAAAAGTATCCGGTTTATTCAAAGGAAATAAACCAACGTTTTAAAAAGATTAAAACGTATAGTTTCTTCACACTTAAACACGTCTAGGCTTCATTTAAACTGAACCAGTACAATTTTGGTTATTATTTTAATACCCTACTTCACCATAGTGGTTTCTAATGTTTTCAATGACAGTATATCCATCTACACATAATCTGGTTTTTGAGTCGATTTAACATGTATTTCTTCGGCCCAAGAAATAAAATTATTTGAAATCATCTAGCCTCCATACATCATTTCGAACACGAGTTAAATTTCTTCGAATTAACTTTTTTACGCCACTTTATTTCATGAAGGATTTTATATATTTCCTTTGAAAACCACATATTTTTATGTATCAAAAACCATTTTTTATAGCTATCTAAAATTCTAGTCTGTTAAAAAAGTGTTTATTCTTTTAGTTTAGCTAACTGCAAATTTGTTTGCGTGAAAAGTCTAGTCAAATAACAGGAGAATATGTTTTTTAAAGCCCAATAGAACTTACGAAAGGGTTAACTGTCAAACGAACTGGCAAATTATCGTGAATATATTAGAATTATACAAATTTACTTTGAAAATCAGTCAGCGATTCTCGCAATTTATATACGACTTCGTGATTTTTATGGCTTACATAATTATCCATCTGGGCAAGCCATCCGTCGAACCGTGGATACTCTCTAAATGATACACAACAACACGACAAAGGAATCTGCGTACTGAAGAAAATATCACCGCTGTAAACGAAAGTTAGAAAAAGCAAAATTGTTCGAAAAAGTGGCCCAAAATTTGTTGTCCAGAATGCTTTTGGTTATATGCAAGACCGAAATCAGTTTATAATGTTTTTTGATCTTTTAAATAAAAAAATGTTTGAGCAAAATAATTTTTTCAGTTTTGTTTTTAAATAAAAGCTCTGTTCAATAACTAAAAGTTGTTACTGGAAAAGCGTTCATTAACTCAAAAAACTAGCAAGTAGAGAAAAAATCAAGAGCGTATAAATTTTAGAGAGTGTTCTCTCGTTGCAAACTATTACAAGTTCTATTTTGAACTCGTAATAGTTAGCAGCTTATATTTCATATGTTTTGTGTTATTGTTTATTTATTTACAATTTTATTTTTGTGGTGAAAAAATAAAATTGAAGAAAATGTGAATATTTATACATTTTAAAAGGAAAAAATATGAAAATTGTGTGTATAAATTTTTTGTTACTGGAAAAGCGTTCATTTACTTTTTACTATTTTTGAGAATTTAAGAGTGTAATTTTGTATATTTTGATTTTATTCTCTCGTTGCAAGTATTTACTGGGAAAGTAAATGAACAGACCTAAAACTATGAAATTTCTATTCAGAGACTTTAACTTTTCCGACAACTGTAACTGATAACGTATGTCAACAAACTCATAATGATTAACTAACATTTTTTTTTTCAACATCTTTGTATTTCTGTGAAAATATAACTTTTCGTTTCGAAAAGGGCATTCGTCCAAAAACGTTAATTCAAAATATGTGTATGATAACTTTGTATTTTGCATAAAAATAAATATCACAAAAATTACTTAAGTATTTATCTATAAATTTCTGCATTTAGCTCTTTTGGCACCATAGAATTTTTTGGTGAAAAACTTATTTTTCCTCTTCCTGAAAAGTTTTCATTAAAGGATTCGTGACCTCTTCGAAATGACTGGTTCAAATGTTATCGCGAAATAGGACTTGTTTGTCATAAAATTATAATCTATATAAATTGAAGTAATTGGTCAATTCACAAGGTCTCTTATCAGTCATATTGTCATAATGTCCTAATATATCAAGACTCGGCGACTCGGCTTAACCGACTCTTAGGTATTCGGCGTTGGTCTCTGCTGGTTCGATACGATAACACAATACACATAGCATAGAAAGTAGTATTATCTTAGGAGATTTTTTGCTTAAAAAGCAATAAAAACCATTGTGAAATATTAGGACATTGTGACAATATGACCTTGTGAATTGACCAAATATTTAACAAATTTTGCACGGATCGATTTATAATTGAACATATCTTACATATAAGACCCACTTCCGAATATCCCAAAAAAATTCAAGGCAAATTTCGAATAGAAAGAAATCATGCCACCTTATTTAATGCCGATCAGTCCATAAAGGCCCATTTCTGAAAATCACTCACGAAAAAAAAAATTTGAAAAAATTAAAAGAAATTTTTTTTTTGCTCATTTGGAAAAACTCTCAGTTTATTGACAATTATTTAAACATTAAAAATTTCAAATACTGTTTTACTTACATGTTGGATTTTGTTGATTTAAGAAACACTCATAGACATATTTTAAAACAACAGCAAGCCATGCCTTTTTTGGCCCGTCCTCTTACAGGCATTTTATGACAACTTATCTGACAGAGGTTTTGTTGGTTTCGTAAAGAAGGCCTTTTGAGAGGCCACCTTAAACTTACTCTTAGTCGTAGATTACATTTACTCGTATATGTGGGTAAAAATGAGTGCATTTTATTTGTAGGTGTGTGTAATGTACTCAAAATACATACTGAAATACAACAATAAAAATTGTAATTGCTCTCGTCAACCAGAATAAAATTTTTAAACTGAAAATGTTACAATTTTATTTTTGAATTCCCTGTGTAATCAAATTCACTTAAAATTCTTTAAACATTTTTAGAAATAGTGCAGCGGAAGCCCCCAAATAACTTACGAGCACATACAATACAAAAACTTTTTTGGAGAAAACACTACCACTAAGGTGCCCATCAAAATGATAAGATAATTTTTTACCAATCAATATAAATAGAATTGATTGGTAAAAAACCAAAAATTCAAAATTTTCTCAATTTTAAAAAAACAGTTATTTTTGGACTCTTTGATACTTTTAATTTATTGTTTAACTAACATAATAAAAACCGATAATGTGACAAAAGGCGCCAGGGTATTGTGGAATTTTGAAATTGGAATTTTGCGTATAATTCAATAACTGTAAGATGTAAGTAGCACCCGCCACTATGGCCAGTTATAAATGGTAGATTTATTTTGCATTCTGCCCTACTCACAGTGTGGTTGATCACAAATCTAACTGGTCAAAATTAAGAAATCGCGTGGGGAACACTTCTCACTTATGAATTACATAAAAAATGAGTTAAAATATATAAAGCATTATAAAAACTCAACTCTTTTTTGCAATGTATTTTGGGGGTTTTTACCCAGTCTTCAAATTTTTTCTTTCGGTAAAGAGTGGAGGTCATACTAAAAAGGTGAAAAAAATGTATGGCGGTCGTAAAAAAGCGCAAGATATTTTTGATTTACATTAAAGTGAACATTTGAAAGATTAATCCAAATATGGTTTTACACCAGAACTATCCGCAATAAATAGCTTTAACTCCATTTGAGAATAGAAAATTTTTAATTTTTAGTACATTCTTTCTTTTTGGAGGTCCAGTATGACCTGGCGGTCGCAAAAATGCGCACGATGTTTTTGATTTACCTTAAAGTGAACACTTGAACGATTAACCCGAATATAGTTTTACGCCGGAACTAACCGGAATAAACAGTTTTAACTCTACTTGAAAAAAGGAAATATATTTTTTTTGCACTTTCTGAACTTCTCATAAAAAATTGTTTTTTTTAATACTTACAGTCGAACTAATTAAATGAAAATTGTAATATAATTCCTTTAAATAATCCTTAATAATAATAAAAAATAAAAATTATGACAATAAAATCACCGTAGCCTTTATAATCATAAACCAAAGTCACACAAGAAATATGCTTCTATTTGAAATCTGAATGCACATGTTATCAACAACTGACTTTAATGCATACTTTTTTCTAAGCAGGCCTAAAAACAAAACAACAAATTATGAATTATAGTTGCCTCTTGTATTGAGAAGCTTATTAAATGATCAGAAGGAATTTTACAAGACATTTTTTTTTTTATTTTGTCCAGCTAGATTTGTGATTTACCACAGTGTGCTACTGTGCGTAGTGGCGAGCGTATTTTGTGATGGTGCTGATGTTTGCAACTCCCGAAAATATTATTTAACACTTACTTTAAAATGTACCGATTGGCTTAGAATCACTTTCTGAGTCGATTTAATTATGTCCGTCCGTCTGGCTGGCTCTACATGGAAGCTGTCTCGCTGTCCACCATTTTTTGTTCTAAGTATCTAATTTATATAGATATAAGCAGAAATTCTTCCACAAAGCAGTTTCTTGCAAAAAGAAATCAAAATTAAAGATTTTTTGCAACTCAATTCATAATTGACCATAACTCTCATATGAAACCCACTTCCGTAAATCACTTCATGGAGCATAAATCTCTTGAAATGTTGGTCTCCACATAATGTTCAACATAAATATATAAATAACGCGACCTAACTTCATGGCGATCGATTTATAATTCACCATAGCACCCATATAAGGTCCACTTCTGAACATTACTTTAGCGAGCATAAAATTCTTCAAAATGTCGGTATCCCAAACAAATTCAAAACAATCATGTGGAATCGCAGCCCAGTATGTTGAATTCTTGTTCAATTTACATTTGAAACTGTCAACTTTGAATCCCTATTATTTATGAATAACTTGTTTTGCAGTTCATTTCATTTGGTAAGAAAAAGATAATAAAAATAAAAAATAACTTATAAAAACTCAATATTTGCAAAAACTTTTCATAAAATATAAATATGAATTTAAATGCAATCGAAATGGAAATGAAAGACAAATAAATTTTTTATAAAATATAGATGAGTGATTTTTTTTATCTGACAAACTTGGCATATCCACAAACACACACACATACAATACATATACAAATACAGAGATGCATACCTACATACATACATATTTTTACTCTTTCACCCACACATACATGTGAATCAATAAATGACTTGACTGAATAAATCTTTGAGTGGATGGATGAATGGATCGATGGTTGTTGGTTGCCTGGTTAGTCGGAAGCGTAGCAAACAAAACACAAACTAAGAAAAGGGAACGAATAATAAAAAACAAAAAAAAAAAATACTTTATATGGTTCAATGATTAGACTTAATGGTACAATAAGGAGTATGACAATAGTATATGTATATGCTGCATATCTTTAGTTGTACCTTTCTGTTTGGGAAAGCATTGTTTGAGTTTGCCCATCTAATAGTACGAGTGAGTACGTGTGACCATTTGTAAGTAAAACTAATCTTAAGGAAAAGTTTTGTAGTTTGTCTTATGAGGGAAGACTAAAACAAAGAACGAAAGAATGAAAGAAAAAGTTAAAAAAACAAAGAGAAAAGTTTGTATTTTAGTATCATCATGGGTTCAATATTTCCATATTGATGACCAAATGGTCAATTGTTATGCTCAATAACTTTTTGTTGGCCAAATGATTCACAACAATGCCAACAAATACATTCAAAAAACACACCCACACAAACACATACACATTTACAGAAACATTCATCCTAAGTGTTTAGAGATTTTTTTTGGTTTGAAAAGTTTTTGCGTGTAAAAACGTGCGAAGGCAATTTGAAAAGTCTTTTCCTGTAGGACTGAGAATATCAAAATAGCATTCAAATGCTTTTGAAAGAAGTTTTTTTTATTAAGTACTTATTTAAAGCCCTATTGATAGCATGATGCTTGATTTTATAATAGATTGTAGCGAATAACTCTTATGATTAAGAGGAAATAAATTTTTTCGACAAGGTATTCCAAATTTGTAAAAACTTGATACACAGGTTCTTAATGGCCATCCTAAAATCCTTTTCTTTTGAACACAGGATATTGACACAAAAAATTTCCTCAATTGTAAATCATTGTCTGGTTAAAAACGCATAACAAATTCAGAGTGAGTCCATAAGCGGATCACAAGATAATAAATATTAAGTAAGAATTTCCTAAGATTTCGAAGAATAATCATTTCGAAGAATAATCAAAATACGTATCTTTGTAATTAGTTGTCCGATGTTCTTAAACTTAGTCTTATATAAAACGTAGGAACATAAACTTTCTGAGTATATCACCAAAGTCCCTTTTCCGATAGAGAAAGTATGAAAAATTTAATAAAAATCTAGTAAGCAATGATATTTTAAAATACATATCCCTACATTTTGTGCATTATTACACAGAGAAAACAGATTCGTGATAGCAACCGAATTTGTTGCCAATCGAATGCTTCGGTTGCGCACATAGTATTTTTCGGTTCTATCAACAGAAAGTCAGTTGATAAAGAAGAATTTTGGTTGAAGCAATCAAACTTTTGTTGCCCCTTCTCAAATTTTATTGCTACAACTGTAAAATTCGGTTACTAAAGTAGAATCATTCGATTGGCAACAAATTCGGTTGCTATCACGAATCTGTTTTCTCTGTGTATTATAGTAATATACCAAAATGTTAAGATAAATATGTCAAAAATATAAACTGATACCACAATATGTTCCACATAAATATCGTTTCATATTGAATGCCAAAGAAATACAAGAAGTGAAACGCTGTCATAAAAAACCTAACTCTAACAATGGATTGGTAACATCTTGTTTCATTGGGTAACAAAATTTATTATTTTTGCTTTAGAGATATTGGATTGGATCTATCTCTAACGAGAAAAACTATGGTCGCACAATGGCACCTGTAGAACAAGTGAGGTTTCCAAAAATCAAAAATTTCATGTGTCCCTAAAAATATTGAAGAAATCTATTTTGCAGGAAATTGTTCAACGATTTAAAATATGCTACTCTTATTACAATTAGATTTTTTGTTCAAATTTTACTGATTTTCAGTGTTCAAAAAATCATATACAGTATTTCGAAAACTAGGTAACGGATCGTCATTCTTTTTGATTCTATTGATAGATCTAAGAACTGAGATCGAAAAAACCTTAACACACGTGTTTTATTAAAACCTTTAACCTAAGTATTATTTACTTTTTTTTATCAAGATATCTTTGTAAAGCATGTCAGTTATTATGTTTAATGTCAATTATATCTGTTCATTTACTTTCCCAGTAAATACTTACAACGAGAGAATAAAATCAAAATTTACAAAATTACTCTCTTAAATTCTCAAAAATAGTAAAAAGTAAATGAACGCTTTTTCAGTAACAATTGGATCCAATTTGGTCCCAATATCTTACAAATCTCGGTGGCCTGCACTGGATCCTAAATTTATACACACAATTTTCTTATTTTATTCCACATTTTCTTCAATTTTATTGAAAATTCTTTTTTTTTTAATTTTTTTACCACAAAAATAAACATATGAAATATAAGCTGCTAACTATTACGAGTTAAAAATAGAACTTGTGATAGTTTGCAACGAGAGAACACTCTCTAAAATTTATATGCTCTTGATTTTTTCTCTACTTGCAAGTTTTTTGCGTTAATGAACGTTTTTCCAGTAACAATTGTTACTAACTAGTAACAACTTTTAGTTATTGAACAGAGATTATGTTTATTTGTTGTTAATCTGATTAAAATTAGGTGCGAGAAAACAGTGCGGACTGAAATTATTAAATATTTTCAACAAAACCCAACTTGGTCCTACAAAAAGTTGGCCAAACAATCAAAGGTGTGCCATCAAACTGATTCCAATGTTATTAAACAGTATCGGGAGAAATTTTTCGTAGATAGAAAACCAGGTTTATGTGGATGGAATGGCCCACATGATGTTTCTAAAGTCAATAAATAGAAAGCATTTTCAAAAAGAGCTCCCAACACATCCGGTAGGAAAGGTGTCCGGTTAGCTCAGTACTGGTACGAAAAGTTAAAGCCAATGCAGGTTTAACAAGTAAGAGATCTATATTCGGCTGGGCCGAATCTTATATACCCTTTACTAAATTATACTTCAAAACAAACATTTTAAATATTTTTAGGTTTTTTAAAAATTGTTTTTCAAAATTTAAAAAAAAATTTTTTTTATTTTTTTCCAATTTTTTTTTTTATTTTTTCTAATTTTATTTTTTTTTTAAATTTAGTACTGAAAAAAATGTTTTTTTGGTAAAAAATTCGGGTTAAGAATATTTTTCCTGATTTTGACCCATTGTAGGTCCAAATTACTATAGCCTTATATACATCGTTGCAATCGACTTTGAAATATCTTTCATTAGATATCCATATTGTCTATATTAATGATTTAGTAATCCAGATATTGATAAAAAAAAAGCCAAAAATCCAGGTTGTCTCAGCCATTTGTGGGCCGATTTTCTCGACTTTAAATAGCGACCGAGCCGGAAGCATTCCGGATATATTGATGTAACAATTATGTTTGTAAGTTATTTGGGCGCTACGGAAAGTTGATTTCAACATACAGACGACTTCGCTATCTATAACGATCCAGAATATATATAATATGTGGCTCGCAAATTAAAAATGTAGAAATTACAAACGGAATGACAAAATTATGTATACCCTTGCCACTCATGGTGAAGGATATCAAAACATATAAGGCTCATAAAATTCCTGACAGGAACTCTGCTAAAAAGACAGAGCACGGAAATTAAAGTCAACTTTTATACAAAAAATATATCTGCTGTATAATGGATGACGAAACGTACGTATGGAAAATTTTTCGGAGCTTTCATTATTTTTATGTTGCTGATGCTCGAGGGAATGTTGTAGAAAAACAGAAAATTTTCCCAAAAAGTTCATGGCATGACAAGCAATATACATTTGCGGCAAAAGAAGTCAAACACTTGTAATAAAGGGCTCTATAGATACCGAAATGTACATCCTGTCATGGTAAGCAAGGTCTTGAGTGCTTACATTGATTTTTCCACAAATTTCAACTTTGCTAAACCATAAATAGGCACCTAAAAGGCGTATAACCCTTTTCAAACGCTTATTTCATAGATAATGATCCATTATCTATCAAATGTCTTTTAAATTTTTGTTTATCTCATTTTTTTGAAAAGTTATGATTTTAGCAATGAAACAACTTAAATTTTATTAATATGAAATCCAGTATTTTTCAGGTACCTGTCAGCTTGTCCTCGTATTGGAATGCATGTTAGTGTAATAACGTATGTTGTTAGTTAACACACTCTCATAGATTCAGCCAACTATTCATGCTTTATGTTTTATTGATTGATTGATGTATGACTGTTTTGGCACATTTACCATGTAATAACAATTTTCTTTTACTTTGTATTATTTTTTCTTCTTAACTTTTTGTTGTTGTTTTCCTTTGGAAATTTGTGTGTGTGTGTGTCAGTGTTTGTTTGTATTTTTGTAATGGCAACAGCTGGTCTATTTAGATAATGTCGAAATAATAGAGTTTTCCTCTGCCATAGTTTTGAATTAAAGTTTACTTACAAAAAAACCTATATATATATATATATATTAAATTTCTCCTTAAGGTACATTTTCTTTTTGTTTCTTTTTTGTGTTGTTGCTCCAGAATAAATAGATTTTGTTTTTCGTTTGCCTTTATTTTTATCCATTCGATTGATTTTAACACCTGTGCCCAACAGAGGAAAATTGCTTTTTATATTTTTTTCTGGCTATAAAAAGAATTATAGCTAATGTCCCATCAATTACCCTAATAAACCGAAAAAAGAATAATAATAAAACAAAATACTGAAATGACCTTCATTGTGAGAAAAACTTAAATTTTCCATCTTTTAGTGATACATATTTTATTGGCCAAGGTTTATGGATTGTCTTTTTCTTCAGCCTTATAATTTAGGGTTTTATTTTCGTGAATAGAGTTTTAATGAGTGGTGGTGTCAGTTGATGTTTTATATGAGGAAATTGAAAAATATAGAGTTCGATGTTGTCGATTACGATTCTAAAATCATTTGGTTATTTGCATCCATATTTTCCATTCTAATAAGAATATCAAATAACTCTTCTTTGTGAGGTACCCAGTAAAAAAAGTATTTAAGGGCTGGCACAATTATTATGATTATTATTATGATACATTTATTTACCTGATAATAACACACAGGCGTTAAAAAATATATTCTAAATATAAAACTGTGGGAAGTAAAGTAATCAGATATTATAAAATTTATAATGTTACGTTTTTATCTTTTAAAAACTTTGGTTTATATCCTTTAAATAAACCGGATAGTTTTGTTTGCAAATAAAAGCAATTTTAACAACTCTTTATTTATTTAAATGTACAACAACAACAGTTTAAATAGTCACTATGTGTTTTTAATACACACACACAAACTTAAAGTACACTTTATAATGTACAAGACAGGTGGTGGTAACTCTATCAGCGCCTATGATAAACACACTAACGATTGCAACCTCTGCCACTATTTATACACACGCCACATTTCGTGAACCTTCTACAATGATTTTAACGGACAAACTAGTATATTCGAATTCTAGAGCTTTCGGTGTTAATGTTAGCAGCTTAAATATTTAGTGCTGCCATACTTTCAAACATTGATCAACTCAAAGCTTTTATTCCGAATGTCACTCACGAAAAAAAATTATTGAAATTTTAAAAGAAAAATAGTATTGCTTATTTACACCGTGTAGGGTATTATATAGTCGGTCTTGACCGAATACACTTAGTGGGATGCGAGTGGGATATTTATCAAAATAAATATTTTGTAACCCAAGTCATACAATTTTGGAGTTTTTTTTTGCAAAATCAACTTTCTGAAGACCCAGATATCTTCGGGATCCAAATCTTCAATAATTCTGTCAGACATGCTTTCGAGAAGTTTCCTATTTAAAATCAGCAAAATATGAGCAAAAATCCGAGACAGCCTCTATTTTTGGCCAATTTTTGATCTATATCTCGATTACTAAATCATAAATATACACAATATGGATATCTAATGATAGATACATAATTCAAAGTCCATTGCGATGATGTATATAAGTAAGTTGGACCTGCAATGGGTCAAAATCGGGAAAAATATTTTTTAACCCGAATTTTTTTTTCACAAAAAAAAATTTTTCTCATAAATTTTTTACACTAATAAATTAAAAAAAAATACTTTTTAAAAACAATTTCGAAAAAAAAATTTTAAAAACTTAAACACTTTTTTTTTTTTAATTTTATTTTAAAATATAATTTGGTGAAGGGTATATAAGATTCGGCAGAGCCGACTATAGCTTTCTTTGTTTTTTGCTGAAAAGAAAGCTTTGGTCTATTCCTTTAAGAGTTGCGAGTGGGATATATATCAAAATGAATGTTTTAACACAAAAATTTTATGTCTTGAGTTACAAAATAAATAAAATACATCCCAGTCGTGTCCCATTAAGAGACCAAACAGCTTTAAAGGAATAGACCAAAGCTATCTTTTGAGCAAAGAAAAAAAAAACGGTTCTTGATTTTGCAAAAAAAGTCAAAAATTTTGTGTTTTGACTTACAAAACATTTATTTTGATAGATAACCAACTCGCATCCCACTATGCGACCAAATAGGTCTTCAAGGAAAATATCTAAGTTCTAAAGTTCTCGACCAATCTTGTTGAAAAATTGTCTCTGAATTACTATCCAATAGAACTAACTATGGTGGATCGATTTCAAAAGTTGGTTCACTTGACATGAAATGCCCCATAAATACATATTTTTAGCAAACGTGTTCATGACGAATCATTATATCATATTATGATATAATGATGATTGTTCTTAGATTATGATATCCATAAGCCGAGAACAACATAATATGATAAATCCTTCATCATAATAATAGCGATTGCTACAATCATGTGAATAGTAACTTTACCATATTATGTTTAAAGCAATCATATACATAATTAAAGTGACCATAATATTGCTCCAAAGCTTGTAAAATGAAATGGTTACAGTAAACATGTACAACTATATTTTTTCTCTGCGTGCAAATTTATCATATTATGCTACCTTTTCGAACCAACCAAATTTCTCCCAGAGTACGATATTATGAAAAATCGTTTTTTCTCAAAAACCTTAAAATTTATTAATTTTCAATTTCATATACAGAAGTACATTTGAAATAAACAGATTCCCATTGTTCTGAGTATCTTTCAACAATGCACTCAAAAGTATTTATTTTTTACCAAAATAACTTTAATATGAACCCATCACAAATATTGTTGAAATAAATAACAAGAGTCTGAGCCCTGTTAGGGGATGTAACTTAAATTGAATTAAGTCTTTGTTTCCCCGAACATAAGAAAAATAATACTCAAATACAATCCTACATAAATTCTTTACTGATTTAATAAACAAAAATCAATATGAAAAGCAACAAAAAAAAAAAGAGAAAACAAAATTCTTGCCAAGTTTGAGAAAAACTACCAGAAAAGTGAATTCCTGTAGAAATCAAACAATTTAGTATGATATTTACCAGACTTTTGTGGAGTTTCAATAAAATTTCCAGTTTAATGCCTTTAGCCAGCACAAGAAAAAGTACCGAGAGCAAAAAAAAAAAAAAACACACAAGGCAATGAAAACAAAACATTGTTCAACACGTAACACCAAACTAAAGTCTCAATATGAGTTCAGCTACACACATACAAACATACATACATATATACAGATATACATTAATACATTTATACATATACATTAGAGTGGTCCCTTTTGTATGGAATCAAAAAAAGCAGTAGAACTTTTCTCAACTAAACTGAAAGTTTACTTAGTTTTAAGATATGATTTCTCAAAATGTTAATTATAGCTTAGAATTTTATTTCTTCCTGTTAGATGCTTGTTTCAAATAGCTTTTATATGATACCAAAATTTTATGTGAACAATTTAAAAAAAGAACAGTTTTCTGTCTTGGATTTTAAGTAATAATATCTTAAAATAATCTTGCAACTACTTCATTTAGGTTGGTGCCCACCCTAATGTGCACGTTGCAAGCATATAGTGATGATACGTACATACAAACATACATCCATTCCACCTTATAGGCATATAAAGTCTAATAACAAATAAACTGAAAGTCAGGCAAACATTGTATTTTAAGGTGTAATAGAATTTTAAGAAAACTTCTCTCACTGACTTTCTCAAACGAACGAAACGAAAGAAAATTTACAGTTTTTCTAATATTTTACTTTCAACATTTTGTTACGAGTTGATTCATTTAAGTTAAATGGCAAATTTAAGGTTGTCGTTGTTTTTATGTTTTCCTCATATTATTTTTTTTTTTTGTTTTTGTTCAATCATGTGGGAAAGACAAAGAAGGTTGAATAACAACAACAAACTTTATTATTTAGGCTGTTAAAGTTTGTCTCGGTATCTTTTCGTTCATTTCGTTTGCCATCACTATGTTTTAAATAGTAGAAAACTAACAACATGCATACTTGTACAAGTCTATACACACGATCGTTCTCTCCCTCTCTCACCCATATACTTCTTTCTTAAAGTGTATTTGTGTTATAAAAAGGATTTCCGTTCGTTTTGTTTTTTTTCCTCCTTAAAGTTAAGTTTGTCAACAGATGTTTGTTTTATTTCATTTAATTTCTTGTTGTTGCCGCTTCTTTTTATCCTTGTGAGGCTTTCTTATGTCAGTTTTTTCTTATTTGTTTTTAGTTATTTTCATATTATTTTACTGAAGAAATTTTTAAAATCATCATCTACTACTACTACTACCACCATCATTCTTAGTGCAAATACGACATTTACTACACCATAGATATGTAATATTTATATAAATATGTGGCAAATGTTAAGTTTTTCGTGTTTTTTATACGATGGTTGTGTAGTAATTCTGTAGTTATTCCAAGATGATTTAAGAGGTTTCATCTATTTTGTAACCATCATAACTTTATTAAAGTTCCTTTTATCGTTAATGATTATTCATATATTAGTCACAAATCTGAATTCTGAACAATTTGGTCTATTATTATCCTTTAAAGCAGAATCGTCACTACGAGCAGAACATTCAATCGTGTCCTTGGCATAGAAACAATTACACCCAGATAAAAAATATGGTTGTACATGTTTATCCTAACCATTTCAGTATTTTGCATTTATTTATATGATTGCGGCAACCATAATATGTTATGGTTGCCACAATGCACATGATTGTAGCAATAATATATATGATAGTAGTATGATTGTAGATTAAATAAATAGCTATACAATTTAGGACACATTTTGCTAAGAACAGTAGGTAATATAAGTTACATGGATGAAAAAAAAACATCTGTTTTGACAAAATTACAATTTGTTTGTGTATGAATTACTATCCATCCTGATCGGAAGACATCGATTTCAAAAGCTGGTTCACTTGACATATGTTTATGGCAATAATGTTCATGATGAATCATTATATCAAAATATATAACCACAACACAAAAATATCTTAAGTGCATAACAACAAACTTTACAGAAAATGTTTTTTGTGAGATGTGAATTTTAGTGAAAATTGCTTTTGCTAAGTATACAATTGTAATGGTACATAGTACAGCTTTGAAATTTCAACAGATTATGTAAACGATCATAAATTATCGATTTGCATTAAAATTGAAAGTTAAATATAATGTTGGTTAAGTTATTTTTGCGGTTAAGGGTCGATAGGCGCGTATCCAGGGGGGTGAAAAATGGAAAAGTTTTAATATAAACAAGTAACAGACCTTCACCAAATTATATTTAAAAAAAAATGTTTAATATTTTTAGGTAAACAAAATTTAAAAAAATATTTAATCTATGTCTTCCAATTGGGATTTAATTAATAAGTGAAAAAATTTTTAAGATAAACTGTTTTTTATTTTATTAATTTCTTAATTTTTTTAAATTTAATGTGAAACAAATTTTACAAGAAAAAAATTTTTTTTTGTAAAAAAATATTTTTCCCGATATTGACCAATTGTAGGTCCGACTTACTTTAACATTATATACGCTGTTGCAAAGGTCTTTGAAATATCTATATTGGATATTCATATTGTCTATATTAATGACTTAGTAATCCACATATAGATCAAAAATTGGTAAAAAAACGATGTCAGCCATTTCACAGTGGTTTAGAAACTTTTTTTGGAAATAATTCGGTATCTCGGGAACTATTAGAGATATTGTTACAAAATTAGGTATTTACAGTTGTTGTTGATTTACAGTTGTAAAGCTTCCTAGCAGTTTATGTTGCCTCTCAAAGTTGGGCACCTAGTGTAGCAAATTTCTCCAAAAATCCATTCATGTTCCAAATGAGGTGAAATTTAAAATATAAATAGTTCTTAAGAAGGTCTATAAAATATATACTTACGTGTGTAAGTTATCTCTATTAGTTGAAGAGATATTTAGGTTTATTTATTTTTTTTTTTAATTTTGCTCGATCATTTTATGGTGCTTTAGATGTGGCAGGCCTACCGAGGGTCGAATGTTTTTTCTAAAATATCAGCTATGTTGGTGATAAAATTCTAAATAAAATAAACTATGAAAACTTAAATGCATCCAAATTTGAAACATGTAAATGGGCCGTATTTTTTAAGTTTTTTCCCAAAAAGACCCATATATTTTTTTTATGTAGAAACAAATTTTCTTCGGGACTATATACCATTTTTATATGATTCGAAAAGAAAATTTAATGCAAAAGCGTAAAAGTAAATTTTGGCTCACTTATGCCAACACAACATCCCCCAGGCCTACATAAGGATAATTGAGTCTATACCAGTTTCAATTTTTGTTATGACATCTTTAACCTTTAAAATTTTACATTTATTAAAATTTTATTTTTTTCTTCATGGAAAATCACCATATTATAATTTTTTAAGTTTTTGAAGTAAATGGTGTCCCAAAAATATATAAAATTATTTAATTTTACTAAAATATCAATCTTCAATTCCTAAGGTTTCAACAATATCAAACGTTTATATAAAAAGCCTTTATTTACTCCTCAGAAGTTCCACAAACCTTGCCCCCTTTGGAAAATTTTTACTTTTTTTCATATATTTCATTTTAAATTTCACCTCATTCAGATCACAAATGGATTTTTGGCGATTTTTTAAAAAAATTTGCGATCCGAGGTGAGAAACTTTGAGGGGCAACGAACTGGCTCTCATTAGCACTAGGGAGCTGCAACTGCAAATTAACTCGAAAATACTTCAACTCTCACCACCTGAAATTTTGTAACAATATCTCAAATAGCCCCCGAGATACCGAATTATTTTCAAAAAAAAAGTTTCTAAGCCACTGTGCATATGTGGGCCGATTGTCTCGATTTTAAAAACAACCGAGGCGGAGAAATTCCCGTATGAATCATGTATGTAAGTTATTTGGGAGCTACGGAGAGTTGATTTCAACATACATACGGATATGGCTATATCGACTTCGCTATCTATAAAGATCCAGAATATATATACTTTGTAGGGTCGCAAATGAAAAAATGTAAAAATTACAAACAGAATGACAAACTTGCCACTCATGGTGAAGGGTATAAAAAGGAAAAAAAAAGAAAAAATGTAAAATAAATTGTACTTTATTTCCCCAACCCAAATCGTAGACCTGGATCTATGCCTGGGGTCGATATGTTTACACTGATTTAAAACATACAAATAAACACAAACAAAAATCGTTTGTAAAAATATTTAAATGGTTACGGTAAACATGTACAACTATAATTATTCTCCATCCAAATAACAATTTTTAAGAACATCTTACAAATGCTAACAAACATCATTTTGAGCAATCGGCTTTAAAATTTCCACCATTTGTATCAGTTATGAAGGAATTTTTGATTTTCTTCCACACGAACAAAGTGCTTGCCAATTAAGGAAATATAGACTTCATATTCATTTTGCAATAGTCAGTTTACAGCAATATGCTGTGAGTGTACACAATATTGACTAGTAATTTGAAAAATGTTAATGATTTTTTACTTAATTGTGTAGAAGTTGGCTATACTTGCGTACCAGTTTTATTTTAATTATAATCTTATAAGTATTTATTGCATTCAAATAAGTTTTGGATGTAACAAAGATTGCAGCGATTTTGGAAGTTTATTATTTATATCAATAAATTTCAGTTTTTATTAAAGGTCTTCTCAAGTAGAGTTTCCAATTCGGTTTTAACAATTATTCTTCGGTTTTTACTTCTAATCTATTTTCAGTAGAAAAATTCAAAATTTAGAAATGAGAAACAAACTTTTTCATTTAATATCTCGAATAACAGATCGTCAAAAATATCTTGAGATTTGTATAATTTTTTTAAATTGTATTACAATAATTGCTTCAGATGATGTATCAGGCAAGGAAACGTGTTAATAAAGCATGACACGACATATTGATCAACGAGTATTTCCTGACAATTAAACTTCAAATGACTGTTTATTTAATTAAAAAAATATATATTCTAAACTTTTGTAACAAAGTCTTAGTTATTTTCAAATATCCGATAAAAGTATGGTGTACTAGCTGAGCCGGTGCGCTTCGCCACCCCAATTGGAAGAAAGAAATAGTACTTTAAGTCTCCCTTTGTGAATTATGCTAATTCAGGAAAACATGTCTCTAGTTTCATGTTTATTGATTCATTGTAATGTTGATTCTAGCGCATTCGAAACGTATTATAAGAATAAAAAAGTACCATAAAGACCCACATTTTCTATTCTTACTCAGCATCATGAATGTCTAATTTTATATTTCTGTGTCCATATTATTATAGAAAATACAAAAGAAAGGTACCACTAAAATTACATTTTGTGAATTCTAACCCATTCAGAATCATTTGTGCCTAATTTTTAATTTTTAGGTTTATTATTATAAAATACTAGCTGAACCCGGTCCGCGTTGTTGGCCCTTAGAAAACATCTGTTTTATATTGCATATCGGTCTCGATTTTAATATACAGTGTCGGACAAAGTCGGTGATCCAACCATAAATTTTAATACATGTGGTGGCAGTCCGGCTGGTTCCAATGAATTCAAAAATTCAGTAGGATAATCGACGGCTTGTTCTTCGTTCATTACTGTGTTAATCGATTTGCATTTTATTGTTTCGCCAGGCAGTTTCAACTGTATTTGTTTATTGAGCTTGTTAACATCATAATTTGTTGGTGCCAAAATTGCATGTTCCCATAGCCAATCCGAATTTTTGTAGTTGGTTGTAAGAATTGGGAATACCTTGTCAACAACGAAATCTCATTTGTGGCGAGATCAATTGAAATTTTTCCATTTCTGATGTCCAACAATTGTTTTGAGAATGTTTCGGCAAAACGGTATTGCAGCAAATGCACACGCATATTCGTTGATAGCGTTCGGCTTTTGTAGCTTCATTTCCAGTGAAATAAATTTGAAGGAACTTCGTATCATTCTTGGGAAGCGGATGCAATAATCCAATTCTGTGGTACATTTGGCCTTGAACTTTAAAGGTGGGCATGAATCCGACATCATTTGATAGCATGAGTTGCACTTTTTGATATTTTGAAGGAAGTGCTTGGAAATAGGATTGGCGCCGGAAATGTAACTTAGAAGCAGCTTAGGCGGCTCAATAACTGATGGCAGAATAACTTTACCGTTCGAGCAGCAAATTCTCGGGGATTCCTTGGGGAACTTCAAAACACGGCAATGTAAGCAATGTTTGTCCATTGCGGCAATCAGTACGTCCCTGTGATTCCTGTAGTCATCATACTTATTGTAATAAAATGCCGGCAACTTTAAATCGATTCTTTCTCTTGATCGAGAAATTCAGGAGCGATTGGCTTCTAGTCTTTCGATATGCTGTTGAGGTGTCTCTGCATTTGCTGAAGCCGTGATTCTCGTACTCTTCCCGTTTCTGCGGCTCTAGACGTAGATGCCCTTTCTAAAACAAATTTTATTTGAATAAAACCGTTATTTTTTATTAAAAGTGGAATGCGGAGAGTTATTCAAAATATTATTTTTTTCATAGATTTCATATGGAAATTTCTTATTCATGCACCTAATATGCAAGAGTAAACAAAATTGTTTATCATCGATTGATAATATAAAAGAACTTTTATAGTACCGGATATGTGTTTAATGTATTCCTTTCTTCGCTTACACCAATTAATTCACTTCAGAGTACACCACTTTGAATTAAGATTTTTAGAATGATGTTAAGCAACGAAATGAAAATTGTCATTGTTTGAACGTTGGGAATAAAAAAAATTATTTATGTATTTCTCCAATTGAAAAAAAATTTTTTGGTCGACAAAATTAATTTTTTTTTTTTATAACAATCACTGACTTTGTAAGCCTGTATATAGGAAACTAAATAAACTATCTGTAAGAATTGAAGAAAAGGTCGATCAATAATTATACAATAATGTTTTTTTTATGTCATTAGCGGTATAGTATAAAAATTTGATTTTGCCACGCCATTCCGTCCATAGACCGAAAATCAAAAATCTGACTTTACAGTGTTACCCGCTAGGCTTTTCTGAAGATTCCGTAAAAATTTTATCAAAATTGGTCCAGCGGTTTTTGAGTCCATGTGGAACATACATACAAACATCCATTTTTATATATATAGATGGCATTAACGGTATAATGTAAAAATTTGATTTTTACACACCCCTCCGCCCACAGACCGAATATCAAAAATCTGACTTTACAGTGTTACCCGCTGAAGATTCCCTGAAAATTTCATCAAAATCGGTCCAGCCGTTTTTTATATATATAGATGGCATTAGCGGTAAAATGTAAAAATTTAAGTTTGCCACGCCCCTCCGCCCACAGACCGAAAATCAAAAATCAGACTCTACAGTGTTACCCGCTAGGCTATTCTGAAGATTCCCTGAAAATTTCATCAAAATCGGTTCAGCCGTTTTTGAGTTCATTCGGAACATACATACATACATACCCACATACATACAAACATCCATTTTTATATATATAGATTCGAAAAGTACTACTAGTTAGAAAAAAGTAAAACCTACCATTTGGAAGAACGAAAAAGTACTCCTTAGTTTGGTTTAGTTCTCTTTTTTTGGTATCATAATACCATTGAGCCCCTATTCTAGATTATTTCTTTACTGAAAAGCATATTCGCCAACTTTAATGTATATAAGTTATCTAATTTAATATATTAAAAAAAAACATTAAAAGAAAAAGTATCAATTTTCCTTTATCCTCCTAATCACCCGACAAGTTTGAACTTTAAATTTGTATAGCATTTCCTATATTACCAACTGATCTTGTTTCTATAACACAAAATATTTAATAAATTATCCCAAAACCGAACCGAAACCGATCGGTTTTCAATTTTTTAAAATCGAAACCGCGATTTTGAAATTCTTCGGTTTTTTGGAAACTCTATTCTCAAGTACTACACAGAGAAAACAGATTCGTGATAGCAACCGAATTTGTTGCCAATCGAATGATTCTACCTTACAAAATTTTTGAAGGAGTAATAAAAGTTTGGTTATCTCAACCGAAATTCTTCTTTACCAGCTGACTTTTTGTTGATAGAACCGAAAAGTTCTATGTGTGCAACCGAACCATTCGATTGGCAACAAATTCGGTTGCTACTACGAATCTGTTTTCTCTGTGTAGGAATAGACTTTGAAAGAATATAAAAATATTTTTTTGTTCTTCCGATGTGGTTAGTTTTGTATTTTCTAGCAAAATATCAGTCGTAAATTTCACATTACATGTTGATCCAGAACTTTTAAACTATTTAACGTATTAGATATATCTATTTGTGGCAAATTTCAGTTTGTTAGGTCGTCGGACGAACATTTTGTTCCAAAATTGTATTGGTATGATCGATTTTACCCATTTTTAAACAGCATTTCTGACCAACAAATAATATTTTCGAGATAATTTCAATCACTATGTTTGTTCCTCTTTTATGTATAAGAAATTTGTTTTGGCTGCAAGAAATCTAGACAATGCTTATCATTTTCAACAGCTCTCTATCATGGAAAATTTCATGATGTTATCTGCAACATATGAGAAATATCAAGTTTTGCAGGTTGTCTCACATTTTGGGTATACAAATATTTGCATTTAGCATTTCTTGATTGGTTCCTGATTTCGAGAAATACATACTTAATATTTTTAATATTTCGCAAAATATTACTCATACCGCGCGTAGTCCACTTAATGTTTTCATTTGGATTACGGGTGGTATGAGTGATGTTTTACTTAGCTAAATGCGCAATCATGACAAATGAAAAAAATTGCTTTAGATATTAATCCGCCCTCTATATAGAATGGATATATCTCGTGATGTCTTAAAAAACACATCTGTGATTAAACCATTCTACCACAAACCATGCTACCACCATCTAACCACACAGGCAAACACGCCTCGTAGCAGGCGCACACACACATTTAAATGTGTATGTTAGGATTTTTCTTTTTGTTCTACTTCAACATTGTTAAATGTATGCAAATTATATTGAAAAGTTCCCTTTACCATTTCTTTTCGCTGTGCATGTACAAGTGTGTGTACGAATGAATGACTGCTTATGTGTTGGTTTGAATGAATGTACATACATATATATGTACGAATGTGTGAATGTTTGTGTTTTATAACTTTCATATAAAAGAAAATGACTTTTTAATTTAATTACAAAATGATTAGTTTTACATTCACAAAAGATTATGCTTGAGAAACTTTTATCACAAAGATGGTGAAATATATTTTGAATGTTGTGTGACATTTTCTTAAGTTTTTCTTATATTTTTTTTCTTATTTCAATTTGTTGTTGCATATAAATTGACAATGTGGTATAGAGAAGTGTAAAGCACAAATGTATTACAAGTGCAAAATAAAGAAGAAAAAAAGAATAAAGATGAAAACAAATTTTAAATATAAAACTTTAATATCATCCCTTGAATGGCTGGATGAAATAAAGTTGTCTTTCATTTTAAGTTGGCTAATTTGAAAATATCTTACACTATGAACGTTGTGGTGCAAGTATTAGAAATGTATGAAGTAATCGCCTGAATAAAAGAAGGTTTTGTAAATATGATTACTTAAGTTTTATGCTCATGATTTATATAAATTTTTACAACAAAATCGTAATTTTTGTCGAAAACTTTTATTTATTTCAGTTTTTTCCGAATATAAAAATTGTGATTTGCCAGGCTTTTAAATTTGTGACCACCCTGCTAGAAGACAGTGTAATAGTAGACCACCCATGGTTTTCAAAACCTTTTACAGCTTATAGTTTTTGCAAATATGAACAGGTTTCAATGAATTTTAATTTTTTATAAAGCAAGTAGGAAAATAAAAAATCCCGTTTTGAAATTGTTGTTTTTAGCTTGATTTTATTTGGGTTTCTTAAAATCTTCGGTAATATTTATCCAAAATTAAATTAATCATTTTATTTCTAATAAACTCAAAACCATAGAGAAACATAGAGCGGAAACTAGAAAAAAACTCAAACAAAAAAATTACTCAAAAATGTTACACATACGAGTGTTGTTTTTGTTTCACATAGTTTTTTTTACTAATATATTCTCATCACTTAGGTTTTTGACAACTGCGTTAGGTCTTTGACAGGAGAGTTTCCGATCTATGTGTATTTATCTATGCTCAATACTAATATGTAAAAAGTTTGTCTACAATATCTCAGTCAACATATAATTTTGTAATCAGTGTCAAAAATTCAGTGTAAAAAATTTTTTACAAAAATGAGCTTAATTATTTTAAACACATTTTATAAACAAATTATATATTTACGAACATTGCCAACTTCAGGCAAATTTCGAAAATAGTGAGTTTTTAAAGAAAATTTATAGTTAATCATTAAAAAACTCGGGCACTCAACAACGCTAAAAATAGTAAAATTTTCAGTAGCATAAAAATGTTTTTTATCGTTCATTAAAAACATTTCCTAAAAAAAACGATATCTTAAACGCCTCTTTATGATTTTCCAAATCAAAAAAAAAAAAAAAAATATATAAATTTGTCAAATAATTATTATTTTTACTTGGAAACAACCGTTTTCAGTGATGTTCGTCAACTTATCGACCTGTAACTCAGTCAGTTTTTGTACGACTTTAAATTTTTTAACAGGTTTGGAAAGAAAACTGAATACGCTTTACGATTACGTGCATTTTTGTATACATTTGTAAGTCATTATGATTGTTTTTGTTAAAAATTATCAACTTTTTTGACTTTAGTGGCTTTTCGTAACTTATTTTCATATGAAAGCTTATAAAAATGTATACTAATGTATATAGAATTTAGTTCTAAACAAAACATGGTTTTAATTTTTCAAATCGGATTAAAATTATAAAAGTTATTCAACTTTTCATTAAAACCTTTTTTAGTATTTTCTCCCCCAGTGCAAAAAAAAAAAAATTTTGATTTACGAGTTAATTTATTAGAACTTTTTTCAAAACAGTTTAATAACTTTTGCAAATATAAACCAATTTTAACAAGTAATATCTCGCTTTTTGCTATATAAAATTGTCTTTCAATCACTTAATAGAATAGGTTTTCATAGAAAAAAATATAGCTTATGATAGCTTAATTGTTTGCCTCTCCATATTTGTATTTGTATTTCTTATCAAATAAATAGCAACCTAAATAAAAATAGATTTTAAAAAATGTATAAACACAGAATCCAACGCCTAGAAAAATCATCACTTCCGTTTTCTTGAAAAGCTGACAAGTTAATTAAAACCTGTATTTATTGTCAGAATACCACTTGTACTAGTCAGCAGCACAAAAAAGTACTAAGATGTTATGAAGTCGTCCACCGTTAAATGTCATCAAATCGTGTATGACTCGTTCTGTTACTGTCACACCAAACATTTTCGAGTCATGCCGTAATCATTAAATATGATCGGCATGACATATGAAAGTAATGACGAACTCATATAAAGTTCATAGAAAAAATAAATTCATAATTGATATGAATTTTATAATAAATAATACACGGCGCTACTTTAAAAAGTACTTTGAATGATCTAGCATGTGTTGTAGGTCTTTCTGAGTACATTACAAGATCAGCCAAATAATTTCAGAAACACCCTCACATTCAGAAGTTGTTCTAAAAAAACCGTCTCTAGTGATACCCGTCAACTTATCGACCTGTAACTCAGTAATTTTTTGTCCGACTTTAAATTTTTTAACGGGTTTGGAAAGAAAACTGATTACAATTAAATTACTGTGGCATTGTCTGAAGTAGGCTTCACGTCTATATCGATTTAAAAATTTATTCTTAGTCAATTTTGATATTAGTGGTTATCAAATATGTAAAAATTTTACATACATTTCTTGGATAAATCATTTAAGCTCCATTTATGTCGAATTTTTGGTATTGTTCATACTCATTTAAAAATTTTTATTAATTTTTACGACAAGCTGGATTAATATATTTGGGGTATTCACACGGTGAGCTATCAGGTCATATTGTCATAAAGTACTAAAGTTTTGGAATAGTTTTAAAAAATTTTGTTATGTCGTAAAATAATAAGACGCAGAGAAAAAATATAGTTGTCCATGTTTACAGTAACCATTTCCATATTTTTAAAAGTTTTTTTTAACAATATTGTAATCACAGTAACTATTTACATGATTGTGGTAACCTTAATATGGTTAACTTATGATTCACATGATTGTATCAATTGTTTACAGTAAAGAAGTATATGTTTGTGACAACCATTGTTATGATGAATCTTTATATCATAATATGTTGTTCTCAGATTATGATTTCAATTAGTCGAGAGCAACATAATATGGTAAAACCTTAATCATAAAAATGGTTGTCACAAACATATACTTGTTTGCTGTTATCATTTATATGATTAATACAATCATGTGAATCGTTAATCATATTATGGTTACCACAATCATGTAAATAGTTACTGTGACTATAATATAATTTTTTTTTATCATACAATGGGTCAATATCGGGAAATATATTTTTTAACCCGAAATTTTTTAACAAGAAAACATTTTTTTACATAAATTTAAAAAAAAAATTAAACAATTTTGCTTAAATTTTTTCACTGAAAAATTAAAAAAAAAAAATTTTCTTTATTAATAATCTTAAATGAAAATTTTGAAAAAAAAGATTAAAATAAAAATTTGGCTTAAAATTTTGTTCGCTGAAAAATTAAAAAAAATATTGTTCTTTTTTAATAATTTTAAAATGAAAATTAAAACAAGTTTTTATTATTTTTTTTTCAGCTGACTCAAATTTGAAATAGCACACTAACTTCATAAGGGCTCACAGCAGTCCTGACATACGTCTTTATGACTACAGTGTAAATATCCTAATTGCAAAGACACATTTTAATCATTAGTTTGGAAATCTATATATATATAAAACACAAAAAAGGTTTCTACCTATGTCCGTTATAGACTCTGAAACTATCTAACCGATTAGCTCCAAACTGGTTTCATTGGAAAGGAAATTTTCTGAGGATGGTTTTAGACACCTTAACCAATGCATTACGTCCATTCGTGAACCTGAATTTCGAAATTTGTTTATCTTGAAATTTTGTATGTAAGAACCTCTCCCGATGAGTACATCCACTAAGGGGGTAAAAATGGGTAAAATCGGTATTTCTATATCTCCGGAACTGATAAAGCTACCACCAAAAATCCAACTTAATCTAAATTTATGAATGAAATAAGTGGATACGTTTGTGATACGTTTTGTACTTTTAAGGGGATAAAATGGGCAAAACTCGAGTTTTAATACTTTTTTGTATATGTGAAAAACCAAATAAAGTCAAAATAAAAACAAAAATTTCAAAATTGAAAATTAAATATCTTAGAAATAACTCAGAGCAATAAACATTATTTTCTTATTTGCTTTATAATAAAATTCATTGAAATCTGTCCATAATTGTACAAGTTACGAGCTGTACAAAGTTTAGAAAACCACAGGTAGTTGACTTTGACACCTTGTGTTCTAACAGGACAGTCACGAGTTTCATTTTCTGTAATCTTATGTGCTCCTGTACGATTCGATCGTACATGCTTTTGCAACCAGACTAGTATTTTAGAATAAATATATATATTTATATCACTACTTTTTTTCGATCCCCCCAATGTGCAGTGTCACATTTCCCTTAAATGCTAGATTTTAAAGCCTAACATTTTCAATTGCTTTAACTGTCTACCACTATTTAAGAAAGCAATTAATTTTTTCCTACATTTCGTTCTACTTATTATAGAAATATTTTCAATTTATTTTACCATTTAGTTAAAATTTAATAAAACTTCTTAGACTGCATTTATTTCTTGGCAATGAAGTGATAATAACTTTATTGATCTTTTTAGAAAAGTCTTAAATTAGTATTTGGCAAAAAAGAATCAAAAAAAAATGAAACTTAACTTGGCTATAAAATATTACAATTGGCATTTTCAGTGTTTCCACACACAAAAAAAAAGGGGAAAAGAAAAGCAAAAATAAAGTTTTTCTAGTGCACTGCAATAAATTTCGGTTGTTAACTTAAGTAAGTTATTACCTGAGTGCACAATTTCAGCATTAAAATTTCAAATCAAAAGAATCCCTTTATTTTCATTTTGGCCTTCATTCCCTCCCCCAAGCTTTCTCACCCACATACTTTGCTTGGTAGCTGCTGATGTTCTTCAATTTTATGCCAAAATATCTATTCTATTCTATTTTATTTTATTTTCATTCATTTTTTGTGCACTCTTTGATGGCGTTTGTTCTAGCATGAAGTCTTTTGATAATGCTGGCGTATAATCAACAGTAAAATGTCAACAACACTATAAAATGTCTAATGCATTTTTTGAGGAAATAAATATGAAGAGCTAAATATGAAGCAAAAAATATATACTTCTTTTAAAGAGGTGTTAAATGCATAAAACTGAATCTGGGAAAATGTGCAGAAATACGAAATGTTGCAGCATGAATCTATTGAAGTTATCTTAGGCAATAATATCAGTTTTAACGTTCATTTGGCGGTTAAGGGATTTTTAAGGATTAAAATAGACAAATTAGTTTATTTATCTTATGAAAATATTTGTTTAATTATTTGCTTTTGGAGAACTGTGATGAGATTGTGATTCACTGTTTATTAGTATTTTGGAAAATAGTGAAATATACTTTTTTCTATAATTTCTACAATATAATTTTAACACAGAGAAATATTTGAAAATAAATATTATAGAAAGATCAAAGAAAATTAATTTTTCTCATGGTTTTCAAGCTGAAATTTTCCACAAATACTCTCCGTTGATAAGGTTTGTTTAGTATGGAAAATAGGCAATATCACTCCATGCATTCACCTAATATCATATATGGGCAATCCTGATAAAATTTTGCACATATTTGTTCTAAGTATTCTAAAATTATAGTGTAAAGCATAGATGACAACTAAATAGGTAACTGAGAGCCAAAAACTTCATGAGAATGTATTGCATGTATTTTGTTATTGTATCACCCGTATGTGTAAAAAGAGAGTAATTTTTCCATTCACATTTCTCTTTCCTTATGTTCTATGCGTTTATTCTATAGTGTAAAGCATATAATAATACATCCATAGAAGCGTTACTGAGTGGGGAAAAAACCTAAGTCTGTTGTCAAAAACCTAAGTCGTGAGAATGTATTAGTACATAGCTTTGAGGTTGTATTGGTGCCTTTTTAATTTTCACCAGACACACAGAGTTCTATAAAAATGTTTACATTTTAATTTATTTAAATTTGCTTCTATTTTCAATACTAAAAATTTAAACTCTGTTCTGTAAATAAAATTCTACCACAGATAAAATCAAGTGTCAAAAAATAATAAAAAATAAATTTTTTCATTTGAGCAAAATTAACGTGTTTCGGAAATAAAAGTGTCCTGCAAAGTATTAAAAAAATTTGCCAAAAATTGTGTAGAAGTGTAATAAAGTGCTTCGGTCTATATTTAGTTGGAAAATCAAAGTTAAAATTTCAAATATTTTTATGTGTTTAATTCTCTCACAAGTATGTTGAATTCACATATCACAAGTACGTGTGAAGAGAGTAATTATTGTTACTCTCTTCAGTTGCGCCTCTAGTTGTAAAATATCAGGCAGCAATTGTAACTTTTGTGAGGATCGGTTTATAATTGATCCAAAAAATGTTTATTGTCTCATATTGATGGTGGGTGTACAAGATTCGGCACAGGCAAAAAATATCACTTTTACTTGTTTTTGATTGGGCGTATGACTTTAAAATGCGGGATTATTTAAAATTTTTAGATTCTGAAAGATTTGTATAATATAAACGTATTCAAAGTATTGGCCATTGGCTAATAATTTTTCCGATCTTTTTGACAATATATGGATTCCGAGCCAAAAGATCTGCTTATCTTTTGAGGCCAAGAACGAATCAAGCTAATTTCGGATAATCTGTTCTTAAGTGAAGCATATCCCAGAGAGAGCATTCTGCATCGATCGAAACAAATAGTTGACGGTCGGAGCAAGCTCGGGACTATAAGGCGGGTGAGACAAAGGGCCTGGCTCACTAAATGCGAATGAACATTTTCTTTCTTATTTTATATTGAAAACAACAAATAAATTTGAATTTTTTTATTGTTTTCAATATAAAATATATAAGAAAATGTTCGTTCGCATTTAGAGAGCCGGGCCCAAAAATTCCAAACGTTTCAAGCCAATCAGTTGCGTTTGATACAGGAACATTCCTTAGCGCCATTCCTTGGTGTCGGGCTTCACATGCAATCTCTTACACTTTGGGTTATCGCAATGGATCTATTTTTCATCAGTCATATAAAATCGTCCTTTATGGTCTCTCACCTTCAATTCGTATGGTATCCAATTTTCCTGCTTTTGGATGAATCCTGCTGCTTAGGAGCTACTTAAATTGCACACAAATCGTCTCTTGCAAGTTGAAACCGATGCAACACAATCACTACTAATTTTGGCAGGCAATTGGAGTGCGTCAGCGGCTCCTTTTATCAAACTAAATAAGCAAAATTCGACATTTTCGAATTTTCGGATATCTATCAAAATAAATGTTTTGTAACTCAAGACATAAAATAGTTTACTTTTTTTTTGGAAAATCAAAAACTTTTTTATTTTTTTCTTCTCAAAAGAAATGTTAGATATTTTCCTTTTAAGAGTTATTTGGTCGCTTAGGGGGATGCGAGTGGGATATCTATGAAAAGAAATGTTTTGTAACTCAAGATATAAAATTTTTTAAATATAAACAATTTTAACATGAATTTCACTACAATTGCTAATAAATAAAGTACAGACCGTAGTGATTGTGAAAAATTATAAGTATGTCCGAACACTATGGACTCCAATAAAACAGAATTGATATATATATATATATATATATATATATATATATATATATATATATATATATATATATATATGTAAGAACCCCTGGAGATTTTTGGTGTAGCATAGTGTTATTAATTGTAAAATTAGATGTTGATATTTTGAAAAATATTATATTAATTATATTTTGTTTAAACTTGTTTTCTTAACAATATACAAAACATAAATACGTTTTCCAATTTCATTAGTTTCTAAGTCTCAATAAAAAACAATGAATAAGGATTAGGACTTTTACATCACTTTTACATTAGTTTCTGTAATCCTCATTATATTTAAATGGAGGGTATTTAAGATTCGGCACAGAGAATATAGCAATCTGACTTGTTTTTCTATTTGTTTGCTCACAACTAATATTCACAAAATCTGAAAATATGATTTAATTTTTTTTATCATATCATAGAAGGTATTTTATAAGCCACTACCAAAAAAAAAAATACCTTCAAAAAGCATACATACATACGAAAATGATGAGAATTTTTATAAACAAATTTATTTTCTACACACATAAATAAAAATAAAAATACATGTAAGTAGCATACGTTTTTGATATGTGCAAAATAGCAGCCTTACCAATTCAAAATTCCATGTAATTGACCAATTTAAAAAAGTTAAAAAACTAATTTTTCGCTTGGTTGTTAAGCGTTATTTTTCATATCAAAAATAAAGTTAAAAAAGTAAAATTGAATTTTTGGTTGCTAAAATGTCAGCAGTTTTATGTTGTAATACACAATTTGATAAAATGTTTTTGCATGTGTGTGAGTGTAAAGAAATTTGTTTAAAAAAATAAAATTATAACAGATATAAAACTTTTTATTTCATATTGTCGGTAATAATTTATTTTATAATACTTTATTTATTGGTAAATCATTTTTGTTACATCAGCTATTAATATTAATACAAAACCCGTACATATAAATGTGTGATTTGGGTATATAGGTACATATGTAAAATCATATTATGTAGTATGTATGGATTTTGTTTTTAATACTCCTTGTTATTGGGTGTATGACTTAAAAATGCATGATTTACAATAGATGGCATATTTTAATATGGTTTTTGGTTTTAATAACTTATATTTCATTTTGAAAGGTACATATCTCTCATTATTCTCTTAGTTATTGAACATTATACTGCAAGCAACAAAGTAAAAAATGTCGAATTTTGTACCAACAAAGCGTCATATTCGGGAAGTTTTGCTTTTCTTCCGAATAATACTTTTTAATTAACAATAACTTAGCAAATTCAAAAAGTACCATTGATTTTTGTATAAAAATTTACACATTATGTACCATAAGTCTAATGTTTCTAGGTTAGGTTAGGTTTCTAGGCAGGCGTGAAATTGAAGAATAGAAGAACAGCTCACGTGGGTACAAGCAATGGTCCCTTTGTGGTACCTGAAAGTAGAAAGTTAGAAAGAGGGGCAGATATAAATGAAAAGAGAGAAGGGAAAGATTGAAAAGTTAAGAAGCAGATGTTCGAAGAAGGAGATTTCCAAAAATTGTGTATCAATAAGATAGCGGTTATTAGGTTACTCTAGAGAGATTCCCATGTTTGGTCTTTTTAACCAATTACTACTCCTTATAAAGGCATTAATGCCCTCAAGCCTCATATTCGAGAGCTCACAAAGACTATTTATGGAACGGTGTCCCGGAAACCGTAAGCGTAGATCTCCCAATGCCGGACAGTGACAAAGAAGATGAAAAATGGTTTCATCTTCCTCCTCGTTTTGACAACTTTTGCTGAAGTCGTAGTAGGGCAAGTCAAGTCTTCACGCGTGTTTGCCAAAAGTGCAGTGTCCGGTAATGACCGCCACTACGCCATGCAATTGTGAGCGTGACAAGCCAAGAAGATATGTTATTCGCCCATGATTCAGTCAGGGTCATATCATTCTGGTTATAGTGCATGTGGGTTCACAACCCCATCTTGTCTGGGAGAGCTCATAGTAGAAATTACTAAATTGTAGTTTGCATTTGGATATCGGAATCCCACATAGGAAATCTATGTTTCCGTCAGGTAACATGGTGCCTTTCTCCGCCAAATCATCAGCAACGCAGTTTAGTGTCTCCGTGTCCCATACCCACTTGAGTACGACTGTTGAATGTCTCGCCATCCAGTTTAAGGATGCCCGGCATTCCTGGACCAAATTAGATGTTGTGTATACACCTGTTAGAGATTTAATTGCGGCCTTACGAATATCTCTGCCTGATATCTTGTTATAACTGAGCCAGTTAGCCGCCCTTTTGATGGCTAATATTTCAGCCTGAATTATGCTGCATTAATATGGAAGTCTAAAAGATAACCTACTCGATCTCCCTTCATAGAATCGTCTGTATAGGCTGAGAGACCCGTTGTGTCAAGTAAAGTTCCGTCCATTGCTACCGTATTATACGGAAGTGAGAAAACGAAATTACTCGCCAAGAAGGGCCCAGAATAATCCTCTCCGATAGCATGTAAATTGAGTCATTGTCTAATGCCTTCCACCAGACAGAAACTCCATAGAATAGTGTCGGCTTAATGACCGTATCACATAGCCACTTAACGAACTGGGATCTAATACCACACTGCGTATCTATCGCCTTCTTACAGACATACATAACCATCAAAGCTTTCGACGTCCTTGAAAGGGTATTGGGTTTCCAGGATAGTTTACTATCCAGAATAACTATCCAGAAAAGTATTTTGCATTATCCGATGGTGTTAGTTCAACTCCATTTAATCGGGGAACCGAGAAATGAGGAATCTTGTACTTTCTTGTGAACAGTACAAGTTCGGTTTTGCTTGGGTTAACACTCAATTCACTGTCTGTACTTTCTAGGTTAATTTTAAATAAATTCAAAAAGTACTATTAGTATAAATTAGGAATACCATTAATTGCCCCTTTGTGGATACTTTCTTCACTTACGATATGTGCTTAATTTTTCTCAGGATGAAATTGAAAAAACACAAATTTAAGTATGTTGAGAAAAATCAAATTGGAAATGAGAAATCAATATGTGATAATATATTTTTCTGATATAGGGTGCTCACAAAGGTTGGTAGAAAGATTTAGGTTGATATAAAAATTGTTTATGTCAAATTTCATTTCGATATTAATTACACTGAATTTGATTCAAAACAAATACGCAGTTGGTTTGCGATTATTTTAACAACATGCTCACCATCGAATCCACGAGAACTGTGGGAAACGCATCACGAAAGCTTAAGTGAAGACATTATTAACTGATCGCAACCAGCAGTACTCAGGTGATATTTTCAACCAGGCTGACTAAGGACATGTGTATATCCATTAACAAGTCCTAGGTCTTAAGTGACCTAGGAATGGTGGCTTCAATACGGGCGGCTGCAATACGGGATTGCACAATCAATCGATGGGAGGCGGTCTGATTCTTCTTGCTGGTGACTCCCGACAAACTTTGCCCGTTATTCCTCTATCAATACCCGCAGATGAGTTGAACGCCGAACTTATACCAAATGCAATTAAATATTCAAGCCATTGTCGACAAGGTATTCCCAAATCTTAAAACCAACTACAAAAATTCGCATTGGCTGTGGGAACGTGCAATTTTGGCACCAAAAAATTATGTGAACAAGCTCAATAAGCAAATTCAACTGAAATTTGTGAACAACAATGAAATTATGTAAACAAAAATGAAATACTCGATTGATATAGTTATCCTACTGAATTTTTGAATTCATTGGAACCAGCCGGAATACCATGCTTCTCCGCAAAGTTATGCAACGGAACGAGATTGACCATTAAACAAATGTTACCAAATTTATTTGAGGCAACAATTATCGGTGACAGATTCAAAGGCGAAGACGTACTGATTCCACGCATACCGATGATTTCTAACGACTTACCATTTGAATTCAAGCGGCTCCAGTTCCCATTACGTCTTGCCTTTGCTATAATCATTAACAAAGCACAAGGCTAATCATTGACTATTGCTGGCTTACATTTGGAAAATTTATGTTTTTCAAATAATTTACACGTATTTACTCCAAAAAAAAAAAATTAGAAACATTGTATATCCCCTGGACTTAAGATGAATTCATAAATATAATATCTCATTTGCCTTAAATACATTCGCCTATTTTGTTAAGGGTATAGCATTTCACTGTAATTATAGATATCTGCTACAACTTTGGCATATGACCACCTCATCCGCCGTCATCTGGCTACAGACAATAAGTGCATCGGGTATGAAGTCGTGCATTAGTTTTGTCCGACACGCTATATTCAAATCGAGATCGCGATGCAATATAAAACATATGTTTATAATATCTTTCCACATTTACTCTTTCTGGTTCCCCTTTTAAGTACAAAAACTATAAATTAATACAAGGTGGTGCAAAAGTAATAATCCTATCAGAAAATGCTATAAATTTTGCAATTGGCCCCTAATGTCAGTTCTGTTTTGACATTTGTGTAGTAAACACATTCGAAATACACGTTAATAAACAATGTTACGCTACACTGCTCCAGAACGCGGAATATTGCTGACTATTTATTTGACCAATAATGCCACAACGTGAATTTCGTCGCAGATTTCCTGGCCGTCCAACGCCTACTGGTGAAACACTGCGACGTTTAGCCGCTCGCCTCGAAGAGACTGGCACAACACGAAATGCTGCCAGGCGTGGCAGACCCCGGAGTAGCCGTTCTGCAGAGAATATTGCTGCTGTAGCCGAGGATGTCATCGAAGCGCCGTCGACATCGACCAGACGACGTGCCACGAAAATGGGTATCAGTCGACGGTCTTTACAGCGAATTTTGGTACAAGTTTTGAAGATGTTTCCGTACAAAGTCCAGACGGTGCATCAGGTGTTAGGTGCTGACCGCCAATCGCGTCTAACATACGTTCCTTAATCACCACCAAGAGGAAGATGATTTTTCATCAAAAATAATCATGAGTGGTGAGGCCCATTTCCATCTTAGCCGGTACGTAAATAAGCAAAATTTACTCTTCTGGGGCACTGAAAATCCGTGTGTAACCCACGAAGAGCCATTACACCCACTCAAAGTCACTGTATGGTGTGCTGTTTTCGCTGGAGGAGTCATCGGACCTTTTTTCTTCGAAGACGTCGCGGACCAAACTTTTACTGTGAATGGTGAGCGCTACAGAGCAATGATCAACGAGTTCTTTTTGCCACAACTTGATGAATTGGGATTGGAAAACATGTGATTCCAACAGGACGGTGCAACGGCACACAGTGCACGTGACGCAACCGATATGCTGAAGGATGCATTTCCCGGTCGCCTAATCTCCCGTTTTGGCGATTTGCACTGGCCAGCAAGATCGCCTGATTTGACCGCTCCAGACTACTTTTTGTGGGGCTTTTTGAAGTCACGGGTTTATGTCAACAAGCCTCAGACTCTTGCAGCTCTTAAAGACAATATCCGTCAAGAATGTGAGGACCTATCGCCGGAAGTTTTGGCCAAAGTGATGGAAAATGCCATAAAAAGGGCTCAAATGACAATCAACTGTGGCGGCCATTTACATGACATCATATTCTCGACTTGATGTAAAAAAAATTAAAAGACCAAATAAAAATAATCCACAAGAAGCATCAACGTTTTTAATTTTTTTTTTTAATTACAGCCAAAAAACATCGGAAGTTTACTTTTGCGCCACCTTGTAAATGTGTATTTCGTAAAATATTTAAAAAGATATTAAGGTATATTGTTAGCAGCTAGGATTTTTCAAGCATGGGATTCGGGTTTTTAAATGTAAAGACGATATTGTTCGGGATTATTGTTTCACATTAAAAAACATCAGATTAAACAATAAAAAGAATCTAAGGATTGGGGTCTCTATTAGCAGCCTTGAAAAGGGGATTTTAGGAATGACATTTAAAATGTTTCATATAAAATTGATGAAACGTTAGTCCCACTGGTTTCCTATTGGGAAAAGATAAACATGATATGGCGCCTATGTTGTGTAGTAAACAATATTACACATTAAATAGTGTATACTTATCACAATTGTCCTTGACCATCAACTTACGATTACAACACGTAAGTAATTCCGTTTTTTTTCGTATTAAATTTCCAAAAGTATCTGATTGAAATTTATCGATTTTTAATGTTGCTCGTTGTTGTTTTATTTTTATGTTGCCCCTTGTTCATAAATGTTTAACGGAAAATCTTACATGTATTTATTTTTTTTATTATTATTATTTGGTTGTTATTATTGCTGCTGTTGCTGTATTGTTGTTTAAATATATGATTTCCACTTGAAAGAAGTTTGCATTTGTTATTTCACTTCGCGTAGAAATCCTTGGGTTTCATTTCGTTAGTTCATTGAGCAGTGTTTGGATTCACTTTTTTTTTCTTTTTTGGTGTGTATATTTGTTCTTGCAATTTTTTTCGGTTTACGCTTGACTGAATTTTGCCTTCGAAATACTTTTCACCACACTGCCACATATCGATGCGTACGGTTAACTTAACCGACACCGCCACCACTACTACTTACCACTGTGAGCAGCAGCAACTACAACATGTATGTATGTATGTATGTGTATATTTTTAAGTTTGTTGCAAAGTCTTTTGCAATGATTTATATTTTTACAAGGACCTTTGGTTTCTCAATTTTTGGTTTTGGTTTATTTGTGTTTATTTTTTCGATTGTTGTTGTTGTTGTGTTTTAAACTTGTACTGTATTCGAATAGATAAATTCTTAAGTTTATTTAATAAAGTGGAATAAACATGTTTATGATTGTATTGTTATGTCTGATCATGTGCATTTACGTATTTATTTTTATAAAATAAATTTATTTCGAAATATTTATGATTTATTTATTTTTACTTACATTAAATTGAAATAAAACTGATTGGTTGCATCTAAAAACTGATACTTGATGCTTAAGTGTATGTTTTTTGGATTTTATTGTATTGACAATTTATGCAAAATTCAAATTTTCAAAATAAATTTAAATTTAACATCATTCTTAAGTTCACGTTAAACTTATATTAAGGATAACTGCAGTGATTATCTTTAAATATTTTGAAATATATAGAGCTAAATTATAAATGATGTTTTTTTTAAACCCGATAGAACTTACGAAAGGGCTAACTGTCAAACGAACTGTCATAGGAGGATGAGCCAATTCTACGTTCAGCTACATAATAAATAAGTATGAAATAAAAAAACTGTGAAAGCTATTCACCGAGGCAGTTGGCAGATGATTCTCTTAATCTAGAGTTAAGTGTATGGACCAGAATTAGAAAATTGTCATTTTTTTAGAATCAAAATAATATTCAAGTGGCACTTTATCAACCTCAGATTACGGAAATTTAAAATTCTAATTTATGTATTTTCATATTAGCGCAGTTATGCCCTACACCACCATAGTTCAAAGGGTATTATGCGACTAACAACCACCTTAAATTATACAGATAGACTCAGACTCACTTTCCGAATCCATTTAACCGTACAGGTCGCTATTTGCCAGTTTTTTCAATCAAATTTTGGCACATGTATTAATTCGACCCAAGGACGAAGCCTATTGGCACTGGTAAGAATCACCAATTTCACCAAGTCCCCATACAAATGTCCTCCCGAAATATTAATTTATACTTAATATTCCTCGACCTAATTTCATGGTGATCGGTCGACAATTGGTCATAGCTCTCTTATAAGGCCTACTTTCAAAAATAAATTACACTGTGGGGCAGCCCAAATCTGCGGGGGTTCTGCCCACTCAGAGTATGATTACCATTATCCGAGAACAACACAATATGGTGGAGTAATACATCATAAAAATGGTTGTCACAAACATATACTTAATTACCACAATCGTATATATGATTGCTACAAGCATGTGAATGGTAACTTAAACATATTTTGGTTACCGAAATCATTTATATAATTACAGGGACCATAAAATAGTTAAAAAAACTTGTCAAAATGTTGGAATGGTTATGGTAAATATGCACAACTATATTTTTTCTCTGGGTATATTATTAGATGATTTTAATTGAGTTTTGTAAAATAACTTACGAAAAAATTATGAAAAACTGATTTTCCAAGGTTTTACTCAAGCCATTGAGCATAACAACTTTGCTGAACATCTTTGCGATATACGGACATTTAGATGGTCAACATGCATGAAAAAAGCTTAAAAAAATAATTTCCCCTATACTATACTTACTAACTTCAAATCGATATATCTTGATTTCTAGATCTGTCATAGCGAAACGCCGGGATCATATAACTTTTTTTGGACCCATATAACTTTTCCCGTTGGGGAGAACCCCCATCGCATAATGTTGTTAAAATGTTTGCTCTTTTCTTTCTTGCTTGGTTTGTGTTGCAAATCATCTATATTGAAGATTTTAAAGAGGAAATACTGTTAAAATGCTAGTATACACAATATTTTCTATAGAAAGTACAGTTATAGAGAAGATTTTATGCAGAAAAGTCTGTTTTAGCCAAAATATCATATTTTTTATAAAAAATGTTATTATACTGAAGATTTTCTGTTGAAAGTAAAGTTATACTGAAGACATTCTATAGATAATAATGTTATACACAGGAATTTCTATAGAAAATAATGTTATACACAAGAATATGGTTAGATATGGCAGAAAATCATTATGAGTCTATAGGAATTTGTAAATTTGAATTTATACATATCTGGTTAATTCACAAGGTCTCTTATCATGTCATATTGTCATAATGTCCTAATATTTCATAATGGTTTTTATTGCTTTTCAAGCTAAAAATGTCCTAAAATATTACTTCTTCCTATGCTATGTTTATTGTGTTAACGTAACGAACCAGCAGAGACCAACACCGAATGCCTATGTGTCGGTTAAGCCGAGCCGCCAGGTCGTGATATATTAGGACATTATGACAATATGACTGATAAGAGACCTTGTGAATTGACCAATTGTAAAATACTGATACGATGGTATCATGTTTTCCATCCCTGGTACGAACTTAACTTTAAATTATACTTTAAAATAAAATTAAAAATTTGTTTTTTTTTCAAAATTGTTTTTAAGTTTTTTCCAATTTTTAAAAAATTTTTTTTTTTTAATTTATTAGTGAAAAAATTTGACAAAAGAATGTTTTTTGTGAAAAAAATTCGGTTTAAAAAATTTTGTTTCCCGATTTTGATCCATTGTAGGTCCAACTTTGTATAGCCTTATATACACCGTTGCAATGGACTTTGAAATGTCTATCATTAGATATCCATATTGTCTATATTTATGACTTAGTAATCGAGATATAGATACAAAAATAGGCCGAAAATAGAGGAAGATATCTGGGGTCTTCAGAAAATTGATTTCAACAGACAGACGGACATGGCTAAATCGACTCCGCTATCTATAAGGATTCAGAATATATATACTTTATAGGGTCGGAAAACGAAGGTTAAGGGTATAATTAGTAAAAAGAAAGGTAAATCGGGAATTGACACATCGAGGTCCAAGCAAATTGTTGTTTTGTTGAATGTCCAATATATTTTGACCAATACTGTGTAGTAGCTTAAGAGCGAGCTATGATCAATTATGAATCAATTTCCATAATGAATTTAGTATTGTGATTTATAGTTATATATGTATAACTTATTCGTCTTCAGTTTTAAATAAACTATAATAAGGGTCCTCATGTAAACACTTAAATGTCTCGCAAACTGCGCAATCTGTGCATTTTTACACTCTCGCAAATGAACTGTCAAAAAATGTATGGAAATTCGTTTGTACAACTCCGATAAGTTTGCGCGACAATTTAGACTCGCAAACTTGAATTTATTGTGCATTTGATTAATCAGCTGCTTTTGTTTACTTTTATTTGTGAAAAATAAAAATCAAATAAAATAAAAATATTTTGTACATGTGAAAATTATGTGACTTTGGAACAGAATGATTCGATTGAATGGCAATGTGTATGGAAACATTAACCAACAGCTAGAACATTAACAAAATCTTCCAAACTATGTCTATCATCGTTTGTTCCAAAGATTTAACTTTCATTCAACATTTTTAGAATTTATATTTATACAATTTGAAAAACTGCTTTTGTTGAATTTATTTTTATTTGACATTTTTAACAAATACAAATTTTCTGTGTAAACTTGCACAAAATTGAAAAGGTGGGTTCATGAAACACGTCGCGCAAATTTGCACATTTACACAAAACTTAAGCGTTTAAATGAGTACCCTTAATATTTTAAAGATATTTACGAGTGTTAAATCCATACTGATTTTTATATGCAGCAAAACTTCATATTTAAGTAATTGCCTTTTATAGTGTCCCACCAACATTTCGGCTAGTATACGTAATTTCATTTAATAAATTTTTTTTAAATTAATCAATTTTCAAACATGTTACATTTCACTACAATTCAACTTCGAAGTTACATTGAAGTTCTAGCAATTTTGAGTGAAATTTAAACTCTCTAATTTGTGCCCTACCAAATATCAGTCTCACTCAACTGTATCGACTGTGCTCGTAGTTTGAATGAATAATTATACTACCATGGCCTAAAGTTTCTACGAAAAACCACTGTCTATTGCATACATGGATTCAAGTAGACAATATCACCACTAACAACAACAGTACGATTTGTACATGATGCAGAACTAAACAACGGCTTAAGGGATTTTTCCTCCATTTTACGGTAGGTGGGCATTTGGTCAGAGTTAAAAACCAAAATGAACACGAGGCCAAGTACAGGATGTTTCTCTGAAATGCATACATGTCTGAATGTATATGTAAGCTTATATCCTTTACTGTTACTACTACAGGACTGAACTGAACTGAACATAAATACATATGTTTGTAGAAAATATATGAAGGTGGTCATATATTTTGAAATAGCAAATGCGAAACCAATAATTCTATGACTTTAGAATTTCGCAAAAGTTAAATAAAAATGAAAAACAAACTACTTGTAGGCACATTTTCCATATGGTGTTGGTTGGATATATATGTACATACATATTTCGTTTTTTTTTTATTTTTCTAAACTAACTTCAACTAACAATAGATTACCTACCACACATGGAACCTAAAGGTATGTTTGAGTATGAGCTTATAAAGTCAGTGAAGTTTTAAAATGGGTCTTTATTTTCTAAAATACTTCTACATTTTTAAATGCCAGGCGAAATAGACTCTCCTGGTATATATATATATTTGTGAACCCTGTTTATAATAACCCCTTACTAATTTTTCTTTCACTCACTAAAAGGGGGGTCACACGGCATGTATTCCATATTCATAATCTCCACGTTCACACATACATGTGTAATTGCGTGTGACATAACCTCTATTAGTTTCTATAACTTTTATTTTTAACTATATATCTATTTAAAAAATTTTTAAATCACAATAAATGCAATGAAACTTATTTTGTTACGATTTTTCTCTACTCTTTTTTGTTTTGTGTTTTTTATTTTGCCACAAATGTCATAATGCATACACATGTATTTTACATACACAAAGTTTCATATGGATCACACGGTCTGTACATGTGGAAAATGTCCCAATACATGTCACAAAACACATGCAATAAATACCGTGTGACCCCCGTATAAGTGTTGAAACTACATTCGGCCTTGTCAGAGCTTACGGGAATCAGTGCTTATTTTTAATAAGTATACATTTTGCTCGAATATCTTCCAATGTATTGCATCAATTGTTTGACTAATCCATAAAGTAAAGGTCTTATTTTGGCAAAGCGATAATTCTTGTCTAAGTTATTGTTGTTACTGATATGCAGAAATTTCTACTTGCATATTGTTCAAATCATTATTTTGTCTCGCATACTCATTCTTATTCATCACTATTAAGGACTGAGATTGACAAATTTTTAACATACATATATGTTAATAAAAATGAAACCACTAAACTTACAGTTTTGAATCTTTTTTTATTTGATTGAAATTATTGTTACAATTTACAAAAAAAAAGAAAATTATTTTATAGTTCTAATCACTAATGATGAAATTTTGAACCTTTTTCGAAGACACTTTTATTATGGTTTTTATAGTGCTTTATGTCACTTTGTTCAAACAGGTTGTCCATCTCCGTTTAAAATCTACCACACTTTTGGACACCTTTTTTGTGCTCTTCAATTCTCTTTTAACAAGAGCCCAATATCTCTCCACTGGACTCAGCTCCAGGCAGTTTGGAGAAATTGCATCTCTTGGAACAAATACCACATTGTTCTTGTACCACTCAAGACCTTTCTTACCATAGTGACAGATGCCAAATCAGGCCAAAAATAAGTGGACACATTAAGAAGTCTTATGAATGGAAACATTATTTTTTGTAAACATTTCTTGATGTAAATTTGGGTATTTATAGAGCCCTTTGTAACAAATGTTTGGCTTTTTTGCTGCAACTGCATATTGCTTGTCATACCAAGAACTTTTTGGGAAATTTTGTCTGCTATTGGGTCCTCAACTTTTCTTCAACATTCCCTCGAGCATCTGCAACATAAAACAAGTAAGAAAGTATGGTCGGTCAAGCCCGACCAGATAATACCCTACACTAAGTAAATGAGCAAAAACATTTTTCTTTCAAAATTTCAATAATTTATGTTCGTGAGCGATTTTCGGAAGTGGGTCTTATATGGGAGCTATGACAAATTATGGACCGATCGCCACGAAATTCGGTCATTTGATTAATGTTTATATGAAAGTTATTTATCTTGAATTTTATGTGTATACCAACATTTGTAGGAGATTTATGCTCGTTAAAGTGATTATCGGATGCAGGCCTTATATGGGAGCTATGACTAATTATGGACCGATCATAATAAAATTTGGTGACATGAATTCCCTATATATAAAACTTATTTGGACAAAAACTTGTGTAGATACCTATATAAATTAAACATTTGTGACGGATAAAATCCACTTTTGGGAGGACATTTGTATGGGGGCTAGGTCAAATAATGGACCGATTTCAGCCAGTTTCAATAAAGATCGTCCTTGGGCAGAAAGAATGATATGCACCAAATTTTATCGAAATATCTTTAAAATTCCGACCTGTACTCTGCGCACAAGCTTTACATGGACAGCCAGCCAGCCAGACGGACGGACATCGTTTAATCGACTCAGAAAGTGATTCTGAGTCGATCGGTATACTTTAAGGTGAGTGTTAGACTAATATTTTTGGGCGTTACAAACATCTGCACAAATCCATTATACCCTCCCCACTATGGTGGTGTAGGGTATAAAAATTAACCAGAGGCTGCGACAAATTTTCCATACGTACACTTCGTCATCCATTATGCAGCAGGTATATTTTTTGTATAAAATTTGACTTCAATTTCCGAGCTCTGTCTTTGGCCTCTAAATTTTTAGCAGAGTTCCTTTCAGGAACTTTTTTAGCCTTGTAGGCTTTTAAACCTGCATTGGCTTTAACTTTTCGTACCAAATAATCCGAGTACTGACCTAAACGGGCAGCTTTCCTACCAGAGGTGTTGGGAGCTCTTTTGAAAATGCATTCTATTTTTTGGCTTTAGAAACATCATGTGGACATTTCCTTCTACCTGAGCCACGTTTTATATCAAGTTCTCCCGGTACTGTTTAATAACATTGGAAACAGTTTGACGGCAGACCTTTAAATGTTTGGCTAACTTTTTGTAGCACCAAGTTGGGTTTTGTTGAAAATATTTGATAATTTTAGTACGCACTTTTTTCTGGTCACTCATTTTAATCAGATTAACAACAAATGAACATAATTGACATTAAACAAAATAACTGACATGTTTTTCAAAGGTAACTTGATAACAAAAAAATCAAATAATACTTGGGTTGAATGTTTTAGTGAAAAACGTGTGTTAAGAATTTTACAATCTCAGTCCTTAGTTCCATAATTTCTTCATCGAAAGACAAGTGCAACAGCTCCAAGGGCGATATTCTCATGAACAGTAATAACATACATACGTTGCTTCTGTTGCTTCTAAAAAATTTATATAAAAAAGAAATTAGACCCTAAATAATTGATAAAAAATTACATTGAATAAAAAACTGTTATGTTATGAATAGTAAAAGTACTGGTAATTTTAATAGCCGCTCGTCGAAAAAATGGGTTAATTTCTACCATTACCTCCAGAATATCGTTACCGAAATAACTGAAGTTACCGTTATCGCTAACATAACGTTACCGAAATAAAATACCATTACCGTTATTCCATTAAAGTGAAACGTAATACCGCCTATGAAATCATATTTTTACACCCTACACCAACATAGTGGGGAGGGTATAATGTGTTTGTGCTAATTCACTTTCTGAATCTATTAAATGATTTTAATGGATATTTTAAAATGTGATCGAATATACACCTTGTAGATTACACTTTCAATTTAGATAAAATAAAGCAATACCTGTTGTTGTATTTAGAATGTACATATTAATCTGTAAGCTTATAAGTACATACACATATGTATGTACATACATAGATTGAGCATATAACTTTGTAAATAAAGAATCAACGATCAGTTGTAAACTAGATGTCAGTCTTTCAATAACACATGGCGCAGTCGTTGCGGAATGTTTACAAGAAGTAAGACTAAAGATCAAGAAGACCAGATAAAAGAAGACAGAGATTCCGACGGAGAATTATATGAGGATCCTATTGAGATGACAACAACCATGAGTAGTTTTGATGTTCATAAACCAGAGCCCCTTAAGTTAGATGGCAATTTAGCTGAAAATTGGCGTGTCTTTAAACAAAATTACGAAATTTTTTCGATTGCAACCGAATTAGAAAACAAAAAAGAGCAGCAACAGATTGGAATATTTTTAAATCTGTGTGGTCCTGAAATAATTGAAATATTTAACACTTTAGGTTTATCAGCTGAAGACAAAAAGAAATATAATGCAGTTGTTGCAGCTGTGGAAGGGTATTGTACACCGAAAAAGAACGAGGTTTATGAAACTTTTAAGTTTAATAAAAGGAAACAAGAGGAGGGGGAATCATTTGATTCATTTCTTTTGGATTTACGTAAGTTGGTTAAACCATGTGAGTACAAAGATGAAGACAGAATGTTGAGAGATAAAATTGTCATTGGTACAAATAACAGTAAACTACAAAAGAAATTATTGGAAACAGAAAAATTGGATTTAACAAAAACAATAACGATTGCAAGAAACTTCGAATTAGTGGAAAGTCAAGTAAATGACATTCAAAAACAACAGCATAAAAGTAACCAAGTTGATGTGGTTACTGAAAAAGCAATGAACGTACGCAAGGAAAGTAATGAAAGAAGAAATCAGAATTACCAAAAAACAAATTATAAAAACAACAATAATTTTGGACAAATAGCATGTAAATTTTGTAAAGGCAAACACGAGCGTAAAAAATGTCCGGCATTTGGCAAACAGTGCAGTAATTGTGGTCGTTTTAATCATTTTAGTGTAGCGTGTTATGCTTCAAAGATAAGAGAAATTAGAGAAACTGAAATAGAACCTCCAGAAGAAAATATTTTTCTTCATCAGATTTCACATACTATGGATGAGCGAAAAAGATGGTATGAACAAATTCGTTTAAACAACTGTTTGATAAAATTTAAACTTGACACTGGTGCAGACGTTAATGTTCTTCCGCTAAGGTATTTAAAGTTTATTAAAGATGTAAATCTGCAGAAGAGTGGAACACCACCTCAAAGCTATAGCGGTTCAGATTTAAAATATGTGGGAACATGCGAATGTGTCGTAATGTGCAGAAACGAAATAACAACATTAAAGTTTGTAGTGATCGATACACAGTATGAGGCTTTGTTAGGTTTGACAGCTTGCTCAAAATTAAATTTGATAAAACGTGTGTTTAGCATTTCGCAAACAGAAAAAGATGAATTTGTTGCCAAAAATATTGATCTGTTTGAAGGTTTAGGATGTTTTGTAAGAAATTTGGACATAAAACTAAAAAAGGATTCTATACCTATTGTGAAACCAGCAAGGAGAATTCCACTATCAATATCTACACGAGTAAAAGAAGAACTACAACGAATGGTTGAAAGAGACATTATAGAACCTGTAGATGGCCCAGTAGAGCGTGCATCGAATATGGTAATAGTCGAAAAAAAAAATGGCCAATTAAGAATTTGTATTGATCCCCAAGACGTAAACTCTGATATTTTGCAGGAAAATTACACAATCCCGTCTTTTGAGTCAATTTCGGCACAACTTGCCGGAAAAAAGTTTTTTACGGTTCTAGATCTAAAAGAAGGGTTTTGGCAAATTGCCTTAAGTAAGGCCGCAAGCGAAATTTGCACCTTTAATACAACATTCGGATGTTACCGTTTTAAACGTTTACCTTATGGCATAAAAATAGGTCCGGAAGTATTCCAAAAATATAATGAAAGAAATTTTGCAAATATACCTAATGTTACTGTTTTTATAGATGACATATTAATCGCTGCTGATACGGAAGATCAACATGACGAGCTGTTACAACAAGTAGTAACTCGAGCAAGGGAAATGAACATTAAATTCAATAAGGACAAAATACAATACAAAGTAAAGGAGGTAAAGTATTTGGGCAAAATAATTTCGTGTGAAGGTGTAAAATGTGATCCTGATCGAGTTAAAGCGATATTAAAAATCTCTCAGCCAAAAGATAAAAAGGATTTACAGAAATTATTAGGAATGGTCAACTACATCAGAGAGTATATTCCAAATCTTGCAGAAAAAACCCAACCGTTAAGAGAACTTTTAAAAAATGGTATTACGTATGAATGGCAATCAGCTCATGAAAAATGCTTGGAGCATATAAAACAGTTAATAGCCAGTGCACCAACGTTACAAAATTTTGACGAAAAATTAGACATCACCATTGAAACAGATGCTTCCAAATTTGGAATTGGGTGCTGTTTAATGCAAAAAGGAAAGCCCGTAGCATTTGCTTCTAGAAGCCTTACAGATGCTGAAGTTAACTACGCACAAGTGGAAAAAGAATTACTGGCGGTAGTTTTTGCTTGTCGTAAGTTTCACTACTATATTTATGGAAAGAAAATTTTAGTTAAAAGTGATCATAAACCGTTAGTAGAGATTATGAAGAAGAGTTTTTGTAAAATACCATCTGCAAGACTACAACGGTTAAAATTAAGCTTGATCAAATATTATATAAATTTAGTTCATGTTCCTGGAAAATTTTTATATATTGCTGATTTTCTTTCACGTTATTATGATGAAAGTGATAAAACTCCTGAAATTGAAGACCTGCAAGAGTTTGTTCATTCCATAAACATATCTTCAGAACGTTTGCAATTATTTAGAAATGAAATAAAAACAGATAAATCATTAAAAGAATTAAAGAATTTCTTATTGGAAGGGTGGCCAAATGATAAACGTAAAATTCCGGATGATCTGAAAGTGTATTGGAAACATAGGAACGACTTAACAATTGAAAATGATATTATCTTCTTTAACGATCGTGTTATAGTACCTCATAGCCTTCGGAAAAATGTGCTGGCCCAACTGCATTCATCGCATCTTGGAATTGAAAAAACCAAGAAAAGAGCTCGTAGTTTGGTTTATTGGCCTAAAATAGATGAATCTATAGAAAATATGATTACCCATTGCGATGTTTGTCAAAAATATAGAGCATCTAACTCAAAAGAACCTATGCTTTCACATTTAGTGCCAGAATTACCTTTTAGCAAAGTGGGTTTAGATATTTGTGAGTATGCTAAAAAATCTTATTTAGTATTATCAGATTATTATTCTCGTTTTTTGGATATTATTCCACTTAATACCAAAACCGCCAGCGAATGTATTAATAAATTAAAAGTGTGTTTTTCAATTCATGGCATACCACTAAATATTGTGTCTGATAATATGCCATTCAATTCATTACAGTTCAAAATGTTTTGTAAAAAATATGATATCAATTTGATAACAACAAGTCCCGGATATTCACAGGCTAATGGTTTTGCAGAAAAGGCTGTAGGAATAGCGAAAAACTTAATTAAAAAGACTTTGGAAAGTAAGCAAGAAATTTGGCTGGCACTTTTAGAATATCGAAATACACCACTAAAAGAAATTGATGCTTCACCTGCAGAGTTATTAATGAGTCGTAAAACTCGAACGCTTCTTCCATGCAAAATCAACCAATTTCAACCACATTGCATTCCAAATATTATGCAAAACATAAAAAACAAAAACACATATGCGAAAATGAACTACGATAGAAATGCCAAAGCTAAATTGCCGTTTAAAAAGGGGGATAATATATGGTATAATCATGGGCTGAATACTTGGATAAAAGCTACTATCGAAAACATACACCCTTCACCACGATCATATTGGATACGCTTGGAAGATGGCACAGTACTTAGAAGGAACTCAAAGTGGATTCGTAAACGTACTTTGTAACCACGCTGATGTGAACTCATATATAGTATATTATTATTATTGAATTAAATAACTTTTTAAGATATACACATATTATTGAATGAATTATTTCAAATTTGTAGAAAGAGAGAGATGTTGTATTTAGAATGTACATATTAATCTGTAAGCTTATAAGTACATACACATATGTATGTACATACATAGATTGAGCATATAACTTTGTAAATAAAGAATCAACGATCAGTTGTAAACTAGATGTCAGTCTTTCAATAACACACCTGTATTAACATTTCATCCACTGTTACTGTGTATGCGTTCAAGTAAATAAACAACTTACAACAATCGTCCATAAATACCAACATAAATGTTGTTCTCTCTTAACAATAATTCTACACTATTGTGTTGCAAAAGAATAGAGTAGTTTTCTTCCTATTATTTGTTGCAATTGTTTGTCAGTGTGGAAAGTGTTGTATTGTTTCTGTTCAATTGTTTTCAAAGGTATGTACGTGATCAATGTAAAGTTTATCCAAACAGAGTTACAAATCTTTACGTAACAAGTACCAACAATATTACTCAATGATGCTTTAAGTCCAGGCTAAAAAGTAGATTATTACAAATATCCAATGCACTCGAACATGTTTAACAAAATATCTACTGAAAAAGCAATAGTATATGAGTGGGCTTACTCTTAAATAGTACTTAGTTCAAAAGTTCAAACTAACTATTTACTATTTTATAAGTAACTAGCATTAAACCCGGTGCGCTTCGCCACCCCAATTGGATGAAAGAAATAGTACTATTAAGTCCCCATCCATACTGTGAAACATTTGCTGCAAAACATTTGTGTTTGTCGATGAAAGGGGAAAGAGAAATGGTAAAGGGTACTCTGTTTTATCCACATTTATTTGTTCATATTCGTTCTGTACAGAAATGTCTAAAACTGAAAAGCAAAAGCTTCACTGTGTGGACACGAATGCAGTTTCAAAAGAGAATTTAAAAATGTTTTGCAGCAAATGTTTCACAGTGTGGACCGGGACTAAGTCTGCCTTTGTGAATTAAAGCTAATTCAGGATAATATGCCTCTAGATTCATGTTTATTGAATCATTGTATTGTGGCTTCTAGCACATTCGAAACGTATTATTATAATTAAATAGTACCATTTAGACCCACATTTTATATGCCCACACATGATCATTTTTATAGTAAATGCTGAAGAAATGTACCACTAAAGTCACTTTTTGTGAATTCTAACTCATTCCAGGATCATATCAGGATCATATATTCGAAGAACGAAAAAATACAAATTATTTTTGTATCCTCAATGACATATAGATGGCTTAGTGACTTTCTTTCTTTACTCAGAAGCATATCAGTAAAATAATTTAATATAATAAAAAGTATCATTAGAGGAAAAAGTACCAATTTTCCACACCGTCAAGTTTTAAATCAAAGTAATTTCCTTATTCTAAGTTCAATATATTAGAAAATTCAAAACGTACTATTTGGAGAACGAAAAAATACTTCTTAGTTTGGTTTAGTTCACAATTTTTGGTATCATAATACAATTGAGCACCCTATTCTTGCATATTTCTTTAGTGAGAAGTATATTAGACTACCATAATGTATTTAAGCTAACTAATTTAATATATTAAAAAAGTACCATTAAAAGAAAAAGTACCAATTTTCCTTTATCCTCTTGAACACCCGTTAAGTCTGAATTTAAAATTTGTATAGCATTTCCTATATTATCAACTGATTTTGTTTCTATAACACTTAATATTTAATAAATTTTTGAAATTCTTCTTGAAATTCTTTTTGGAAACTCTACTATAAATGTATTTAAAAAGTACTATTACAACAAAGAAAATGTACCATAATATCTCCAATTTAATTTTTACTCACTGAGGAGCATATATTTTATATTTCTAGGTCCATTATTATAGAAAATTCAAAATATACCATTAGAATAATGAAAATGCTCCATAATGTTCCCAGTTATAGAATCCTACTCGCTCAAGTCCATATAATATTATGTTCATGTTTCTAGATTTATTATAGAAAATTTTAAAAGTACCATTAGAATAAAGAAAAAGTATTAAGTATTCTCTTTGAATTTTCACTCACTTAGAACAATATGCAGTTAATTTGGTATTTCTAAATCCATTATTAGAGAAAATTAAAAAAGTACCTTTATAATATTGAAAAAGTAGCATAAAGCCCCCACTTGTGGATTCCCAATCGGTCGGGATCATATAAGCTTTATTTCACAATTCTAAGTTCATTGGTGAAGAAGATACAAAAAGTACTATTAGAATTTAGAAACAGTACTATAAAGACTCCCCCTTTAATTCTCACTCCCTTATGACCATATATGTTTAATTTTATGTTTCTAGGTCCATTATTATAGAAAATTTAAAAAGTACTATTAGAATAAAGAAAAAGTACCATACTGTCCCCACTTGTAGATTTTCTTTCGCTTAGGTCTATATAAGCGTTATATCATGTTCATTGGTGAAGAAAATACAAAAAGTACCATTCGAATAAAGTACGAAAAAGTACCAAAAAGTCTCCCCGTAGAATTATCATTCACTTAAGAAATTTAAAAAAGTACCATTATAATAAAGAAAAGGTATCACGAAGTATCCCCTTGATTTTTCACTTACTTAGTACCATATACGCTTAATTTCATATTTATATGTCCATTATTACAGAAAATTCAAAAAGTACCATTAGAAAACAGAAAAAGTACTAAAGGGCATCCACTTGTGGATTCCCACTCAATCGGGTCCATATAAGCTTTATTTCATGTTTCTAGGTTCATTGGTGAAGAAATTACAAAAAGTACCATTCGAATAAAGAAAAAGTACAAAAAAGTCTCTCCCTAGAATTCTCACTCACCTAGGACCATATATGCTTAATTTCCTGTTTCTAAGTCCATTGCTATAGAAAGTTAAAAAAGGACCATTAGAATATAGAAAAAGTACCAAAAAGCCCCCACTTGTGGTTTTCCACTCATTCGGGTGCATATAACCTTTATTTCATGTTTATAGGTTCATTGTTGAAGAAATTACAAAAAGTACCATTCGATTAAAGAAAAGGTAGCAAAAAGTCTCCCCCTAGAATTCTAACTCACTCTAGAATTCTCACTCACTTAGGACAATATATGCTTAATTTCATGTTTCTAAGTCGATTGCTATAGAAAAGTCAAAAAAGTACCATTAGAATAAAGAAAAAGTACCATGAAGTGTCCGCTTGAATTTTCACTCACTTCTTACCATATACGCATAATTTCGTACTTCTAGGCCCATTATTACAAAAAAATCAAAAAGTACCATTAGAATATAGAAAAAGTACCAAAAAGCCACCACTTGTGGTTTCCCACTCATTCGGGTCCATATAAGCTTTATTTCATGTTTCTAGGTTCATTGGTGAAGAAATTACAAAAAGTACTATTCGAATAAAGAAAAAGTACCAAAAAGTCTCCCTCTAGGATTCTCACTCACTTAGGACCATATATGCTCAATTTCATGTTTCTAAGTCCATTGCTATAGAAAATTCCAAAAAGTACCTTTAGAATAAAGAAAAAGTACCATGAAATGTCCGCTTGAATTCTTACTAACTTAGAACCATATACATTTAATTTCGTGTTTCTATGCCCATTATTACAAAAAAATCAAAAAGTACCATTAGAATATAGAAAAAGTACCAAAAAGGCAGCCACTTGTGGATTCCCATTCACTCGGGTCGATATAAGCTTTATTTCATGTTAATAGGTTCATTGGTGAAGAAATTACAAAAAGTACCATTCGAAAAAAGAAAAAGTACCAAAAACTCTCCACCTAGAATTCTCACTCACTTCATATATACTTAATTTCATGTCTCCAAGTCCATTGCTATAGAAAATTCAAAAAAGTACCATTAGAAAAAAAAAAGTACCATGAAGTATCCAATTGAATTTTTGCTCACTTAGACCTATATACGCCTAATTTCGTATTTCTATATCCATTATTACAAAAAAAACAAAAAGCACCATTATAATATAGAAAAAGTACCAAAAAGCCCCTCTTGTGGTTTCATTCGGGTCCATATAACCTTTATTTCATGTTTATAAGTTCATTGTTGAAGAAATTACAGAAAGTACCATTCGAATAAAGAAAAAGTACCAAAAAGTCTCCCCCTAGAATTCTACTCACTTAGGACCATATATGCTTAATTTCATGTTTCTAAGTATATTGCTATAGAAAATTCGAAAAAGTACCTTTAGAATAAAAAAAAGTACCATGAAGTATCTAATTGAATTTTTGCTCACTTAGACCTATATACGCCTAATTTCGTATTTCTATATCCATTATTACAAAAAAATCAAAAAGTACCATTAGAATATAGAAAAAGTACCAAAAACCACTTGTTGTTTCCCACTCATTCGGGTCCATATAACCTTTATTTCATGTTTCTAGGTTCGTTGTTGAAGAAATTACAAAAAGTACCATTCGAATAAAGAAAAAGTACCAAAAAGTCTCCCCATAGAATTCTCACTCACTTAGGACCATGTATGCTTAATTTCATGTTCTAAGTCCATTGCTATAGAAAATTCAAAAAAGTACTATTAGAATAAAGAAAAAGTACCAAAAGGCAGAATTTCCACTTACTCGGGTCCATATAAGCTTTATTTCATGTTTCTAGGTTCATTGGTGAAGAAATTACAAAAAGTACCATTCGAATAAAGGAAAAGTACCAAAAAGTTCCCCCTAGAATTCTCACTCACTTACGACAATATATGCTTAATTTTATGTTTCTAAGTCCATTGCTATAGAAAATTCAAAAAAGTACCATTAGAATATAGAAAAAGTACCAAAAAGCCCCCACTTGTGGTTTCCAACTCATTCGGGTCCATATAACCTTTATTTCATGTTTATAGGTTCATTCGTGAAGAAATTACAAAAAGTACCATTCGAATAAAGAAAAAGTACCAAAAAGTCTACCCTCACTCACTTATTACCAAATATGCTTAATTTTATGTTTCTAGGTCCATTATTATAGAAAATTCAAAAAGTACCATTAGAATGAAGAAAAAGTACCATAAGTACCACTCTAATATAGAAAAACTGCAATAAAGTTTCCCCCTAAAATTCTCACTCACTTATTACCATATATGCTTAATTTCATGTTTCTAGGCCCATTATTAAAGAAAATTCAAAAAGTACCATTATAAGAAGAAAAAAGTACCTATATTTCAGTTCTCACATTTTGGTACCTAAATATTATCCCCTACTCCTAACTCTAACTTCACTCAGATACATATCAGCTAACTTTAATGTCGATAAGTGAAATAATTTAAAATATGAAAAAAGTACCATTAGGAAAAAAGTACCAAATCCCCTTTTCCTCCTTGAACACCCCTCAAGTTTGAAATTTAAAAATATTCCATTTTGCCAAAATTGGTTATGCTTAAAGACATGCCTCAAACGATTAAAATCTGTGTTAATGTGCTCAAGAAAAATAAGTTTAAAAAAAGTACCAAACTGTTTTCCCGGATTTGGACAAATATACATCTTGTCAGTCGAGTTCCAAATAGCACTTTGTTAGTTAATTTTTGCATGAATCCAGGAACCAATGTTAAAAATTTATCAAAATTGGCTTAAAATGTTAAATAAAATGTATTTTTCCGTTTTTACCCCCTTTTTGGTACCTTTTTTATCCCCATTGTGGTGTTGAAATTGTATCCAAATAAATTTCTATATCATAGTGGGAGCTTAAAATAAAATATTTATATGTCTTTATCAATTTGTAGAAAAATATAGTTTTTGAAAAAAGTACCAAAAATAAACACAATTTTTATCCCTTTAGGGTTCGAATTTCCAAAAAGTACCAAACTTATATTTGTTATTTTTTTATAAGTAAAGAATATGATTTTAAATTTGATTGTATGTTTATTGGTTTAAAAGATACATATGGTGCCAAAAAAGTACCAAAATACAGTTTTTACCCGTTTTCTCCCCTAAAAAGTCCGAATTTGTAAAAAGTACCAGACACCTGTCAGCTTATTTTTAAAATGGAGTAAAGTGATAGTGTAAGTTTTTTTGTATCTTTATTAGTTTTGAAGATATAAGGTTACCGAATTTACCCGTTTTTACCCTTTTTTACCCCCTAAACGTTCGAGTTTCCAAAAATCCCTTCTTATCGGATCGTTTTGGGGAGGGAGGAACCCACAGTTAAAATTTCATGATTCTAGCTTCAGTCGTTTGGGCTGTGCGATGATGAATCAGTCAGTCAGTCAGTCAGTCAGTCAGTCAGTCAGTCAGTAACGTTACTCTTTTATATATATAGACTACTAACTACTTCTTCTAATTTCAATTATGGGGATATTGTTTCGTTGAGTTTAACTGTATATCAATATACGTTTTCCAGAAATGATATGAAATCTAAGTGAAAATTTAATTATACGAACCATTTTTAAATAATTTCTTTTATTTCTTGTTTCTCTCCATCTATAGATTTCGTCCATTAACAAGTGTGCACTAGTTAATTTTCACTTTACTCACATTCCAGTAATTAATTGCCAAAACTTTAAAGATTATTTTTGTTTAGTTGCTTTACGTTTTATTTACCAGAGTTGCCGAATTGAGATTGAAAGAGCCTGGAAAAACTCTAAAGAAGAAGTAGTAGTAACATTGAACTATATTGTGATAGAAATACAGAAAAATAAAAATTAGTTTATGTTAAGGACTGAGATTGAAAAATTTTTAACATACATATATGTTAATAAAAACAAGTAAGAAAGTATGGTCGGTCAAGCCCGACCATATAATACCCTACACTAAGTAAATAAGAAAAAACATTTTTCTTTCAAAATTTCAATAATTTATATTCGTGAGCGATTTTCGGAAGTGGGTTTTATATGGGAGCTATGACCAATTATGGACCGATCACCATGAAATTAGGTCATGTGATTAATGTCTACATGAAAGTTATTTATGTTGCATTTTATGTGTATACCAATATTCTTAGGAGATTTATGCTCGCTAAACTGATTATTGGAACCAGGCCTTATATGGGAGCTATGACTAATTATGAACCGATCATAATAAAATTTGGTGACATGAATTCTGTATATATAAAACTTATTTTGAGAAAAACTTGTGTAGATACATATATAAATTAAACACTTATGACCGATAAAGTCTAATTTCGGGAGGACATTTGTATGGGGGCTAGGTGAAGTAATGAACCGATTTCAGCCAGTTTCAATGAGCTTGGTCCTTGGGCAGAAAAAATGATATGTACCAAATTTTATCGAAATATCTGCAAGATTGCGACCTGTACTCTGCGCACAAGGTTTACATGGACAACCAGCCAGCCAGACGGACGGACGGACGGACATCGTTTAATCGACGCAGAAAGTGATTCTGAGTCGATCGGTATACTTTAAGGTGGGTGTTAGACTAATATTTTTGGGCGTTACAAACATCTGCACAAATCCATTATACCCTCCCCACTATGGTGGTGTAAGGTATAATGAAACCACTAAACAGTTTTGAATCTGTTTTTATTTGATTGAAATTATTGTTACAATTTACAAAAAAAAATTATTTTTATAGTTCTTATCACTAATGATGAAATTTTGAACCTTTTTCGAAGACCCTTCCATTATGGTTTTTATAGTGCTTTTTGTCACTTCGTTCGAACAGGTATTCATCTCCGTTTAAAATCTACCACACTTTTCGACACCTTTTTTGTGCTCTTCAATTCTCTTTTAAGAAGATCCCAATATCTATTCACTGGACTCAGCTCCAGTCAGTTTGGAGGAATTGCCTATCTTGATACAAATACCACATCTTGTACCACTCAAGACCTTTCTTACCATAGTGATAGATGCCAAATCAGGCCAAAAATAAATGGACACAGGTATATTTTTTGTATAAAATTTGACTTCAATTTCCGTGCTCCGTCTTTGGCCTCTAAATTTTTAGCAGAGTTCCTTTTAGGAACTTTTTGAGCCTTGTATGCTTTAAAACCTGCATTGGCATTAACTTTTCGTACCAAATAGTCCGAGTACTGACCTAACCGGGCTGCTTTCCTACCGGATGTGTTGGGAACTCTTTTGAAAATCCTTTCTATCTTTTTGGCTTTAGAAACATCATGTGGACCATTCCTTCTACATGAACCAGGTATTATAACAACGGACAAGTTCTCGCCAAACTGATTCCAAAGTTTTTAAACAGTACCGGTTTAAAAACATTGGAATCAGTTTGACGATTGTTTGGCCAACTTTTTGTAGGACCAAGTTGGGTTTTGTTGAAAATATTTAATAATTTTAGTACCCACAAGTGAACACAATTGACATTAAACATAATAACTGAAATGCTTTACAAAGGTAACTTGATAAAAAAAAAGTCAAATAATACTTGGGTTAAAAGTTTTAATGAAAAACGTGTGTTAAGAATTTTACGATCTTAGTCCTTATAATCATGGTTGATCGAAATAAGAGCAATTAACAATTTCAGATATTAAGTATTACCTAATGCTTAGCATGTATCAAGGCAAACATCGCAAAAATGCCAATAAAGGCAAATATCTCTGATTTTTCATTTCAAAAACTCTTGTAATAGTTGCTCAAAAATATACTTAACTATTTTAAAAAGCTTTCAAAGTTTTTGAAATAAAAAATCAGAGATATTTGCCTTTATTGGCATTTTTGCGATGAGTGCCTTGAGGCATGCTTAAATAATAGAGAGTTAAAATACCGTTACTATTATTCTACACATAATTTTAAATACACCTATTTTACATAATAGAATTAGTTGAAATCTAAAGAAGTTAAGATGTAACAAAATATAACCTTTTATATTTTTGTCGAACTGATATGAAGGAAATTGTACAAATCTTCTTTAATTTTCCTAAGAGAATTTAGTTTTGACAAGTAAGAGTATTACATTCGGCTGATTCGAATCTTTTTGATTGATCAAATTGATTTTAGGAAGTGGACTTATTATGGGAACTACATATTACCAATTATGGTAGAAAATTCGTTACGGCGATTCTTTTATATGTATATATTAGGATTACTTGTATCGAAATTTAAGCTGATAACTATATTGTGACAAGTGATGTTTGCGTTCCAAATAAAATATAGTTTTTTAACTGATTTTCGTTGGATACTGCTATTTTATAAGCATGTATGTACCATAGAGCCATATTCCGGGAAGAAATTGGGTGCCCCGATAGACTAGATGATGGTGTGGTGGACTATCAATCTGATGGTTGCGGGTTGGATTCCCGCCAAAGACTCAGGGTGTATCTTTAGACAAGCAAAACTCTTTGCATTTTGTGTTTGTTTTGTTGCTTTAAATAAAAATATATTGAAAGTTCTATGGTTTAACTTGAGCAATTTTGCGCATTTTAAATACCAAAAATTTCTGATCCAGATAGAATATTTGAGAAAAATTTAAAAAATTTCAAAGATTGTTTTGTTTTTGGTGGTGGGTGTAAAAAAAAATTATTGCACAAAAATGTTAACTTTTAAAAGCTTATGCTAGAGTTCTAAACAGCATACTGCTAGTAAATTTTTGGGTTACTGGTGGATATACCACAAATTTTAAATTTTGGCTCAATAACACATTGATACAAAAGTGTACGAAGAAATACGCAGGGTTAGTGCTGATGTTTGTAACGTGCAAAAATATTGTCCTAACACCCACCTTAAAGTATACCAATCTACTCACGGCAAAATTTAGTACAAACTTTTATACTGGCCCAAAGACCAAGCCTACTGAAGTTGGTTAGCCCCCATAAAACTGCCCTATCTGAAAAAAGTTAAGCTCTCATAAATATCTTAATTATGAACATATCTTAACCAAATTCAGCACAAATAAGTTTTTGCACCGATCGGTCCACAATTTTACATAGCTCTCATATAAGCACCATTCTCGATAGTTCCATTAATGTTCATAAATCTCAGAAATATGTTAGTATCCAAATATAATTCAACATAAATATGCTTCATATATACGCAAATCATCCCACCAAACTTTGTGGCAATCGGTCTATAACACTGTGCATCAAATTTCGGGTCACTAAATCTTTCCCGAATGAGACCAACTGGAAGTGATAGTAGAACAACAGTAGACCGAAACCCCCAAAGGGTTTTAAAAAGTTAGCTCGTATTTTAAAGTTATGCGCCTTTAAAGTTCAGCTTTTTTGAGTAAAAATTGTTCATATATATTTAATTTTTAAAATTTAATTTGTATTTTTTTTACATAGTTTATATAAACATGAACTACATTATATAGTTCGAGGTCTTTTCTGCTCTGGTGGATGCTCTGTAGAACCAGAATTTGAAGTAGACAAATTTTGTAGTTCACTTCCTGTGTTTTCTTTCCCTTCATCATCGTAATGCAAGTTCTTGCTCCACCAACAAATTTCCGCTAATACAGCATCGGGAGACTTTTTTCCTCGATATCTATATTATATTATTTGAAAAAAAAAACATTCTTGCAGTGTTGCTTGGCGATGTCTGTAGGCTGATATTTTGGTTCCAGGGGCCAAGAGATTATTTGAATTTAAAAATCTAGCCAGTTCTTCGGACTTACGTTGTGAAAGTCCAAGCTTTGCAATAATGCAGTCTAGCTTGGTTTGTGTAATCAAAATGGGATCATTTGACTTTGAGGGTTCTGGCGCAAATAAAGAAAAAGCTTCATTTAAAGCAGTTTGTATGGTAATCCCTGACGTCACGTCAGGGCTCGGAGGTTTTGGAACTGGAACATTTTCGGGGTGTTGTACTGGGATTTGAGCAGTTAAAACACTTTTATATATTTTACTCCTCGTTTTTCTTCTGTTCATACCAGTTACGGAATTCACACATGCGTAGCAATTTGAAGTCTTATGCCCATTAGAGTCTAACCAGATCATCGGCACACCAAACGGCAACTTTGTAATCCTTTTGCTCATCCAACTCATTAGATTAGTATAACACTTTTTGCAAACAATCTTTGGAGCCCATGGCACATTTGATATAACTGGATGGTTGAAATATGTCTCATAAGCAGATATAAATTCTTCTGTAATCGAACCATGTTTTAACATTTGTGGTGTGAAATGGCCACAAACGTAACAAAAATTGTTTATATTGCAAGACATTCCACAAACTTTATTAAATTAAAAATATTTTTTTTAGTAATTAACTTTATTTAAAAACTTCTTTTCACTTTATTAACAAATAATGGTTCACAAATTCACAAAAAGTTGCACTGTTATAACAGGTAACTACGATTTGATTTAAAAAAATTAAAACATCTTAATACTTTGTTCAGCAATAGTGCTGTAACATTCTACTACTTTTGATTACTCAATACTACTCAACACTTTTCGTTTGGGTACTCAATACTATTCGATACTTTTAACGGATTTTTTTAAATTTAAAAACGATATATTTTTCTGCTTTTCGGTAATGTATTAGCAGACATCACTCCTTTTTAGAAACATTTTAGGTTTACAAGATTATATCAATAAATATTTTGAACATTTTAACTATTATTCCAGTTTTTTTAATAATATTTTATTCTGGTTTGAAAATTGTTTACGCTAAGAGTTGCATTTCTAATATTGATTTGAGTTGTATTTATAGTAGAGATGCATTTTTTGCACCATAACCGTTAAATTTAAATAAATTAAATTGTGAAAATACAAGTCTAAAAGTATTGAGTAACTACTTTTGAGTATTGAGTACTCAAACAATATGGCAAATACTCGATACACGATACCCACTACTCAATACTTTTACAGGAATATTCAGCAATTCTCCAAAAATTGGTAATTGCGTATCTAAGTACCAAAAACTATAAAAATAAAAAAATAAGTCTGCAAAAAGTGTTAAAATTAATGAATTTTAAGTATATTAGGACTAGAACATTCAACTAAAATTACTTTATATTAATATTGACTTACTTCAATAAATTATTCATAAAATATATATGAAAAATTTTTACTCAAAAAAGCTGAACTTTAAAGGCGAATAACTTTAAAACACGAGCTAACTTTTATCTACATTCATTTCCCGTTGGTCTCATTCGGGAAAGATTTTCTTGTTGCACAGTGTAATTAGTCATAGCTCCCATATAAAGTCCAATTCCGAAAATCACATTATCGAGCATAAATATCTTAAAAATGTTGGTATTCAACTAAGATTCAATACAAATAAGTTTCATATCAAAAGAAAACTGGGGCTTAAAGGTTATTGGGGTCTCTTCAGTTTGAAAGATAAAAAACATATCTTATAAATAAAATAAACAATTTTGAAATCAATTTCAAAACAACATACTTATGATTTATTGAACTTGTACTAAAAAATACTTCCGAACTATATGTACTCCAATAAATCAAAATTGAGATATTTTTGGCGTATAATATTTTTGCTGTAGCGTAGTTTAATTAGCAATACAATTAATTTCTGAGTGTGTTTTTTGGTGCATTTTAGAGTTTCCAAAAATTCCTTCTCACAAGAGTTATTTGTCAGAAGAGGAATTCGTGGATGAAGTTTGCTTAATGTGGAGGGTAAGGATGAATGTGTTACTCAGTAACTTTACTCATTATATAAAAATCAATGTGTGTATGTGTAACTATTTAAGAAGAAGTATGCTAAAATTCATGATAAATACAATCTAACCAGCTGCAATTTTGTGTAATCATTTAAATGTAAATCATTAATTATGGCATTAACTATACACGTATGTATGTATGCACATCGCTTCCCTATTCCAGGGAAATTGTTTGTAGGTATTGATGTACCCCATACCAGAATATATAAATCCATCCATCCATTCATTGGCAATCCTTTTTATCTTCAGCATAAGTTTTCTTCTGTTCGTTTATCTGACGCTCTTAAGTGTGATGAAGACATATGAATGTAATATATAAAGTGAATTTCCTGTTAAGTGACTATTTCTTATTTGAAAATTCAACAATTTTTCTTCTCAAGCTAAATTTTATTTTTGTGTGTGTGAGATGGTTTGTGTTGAGTATTTGTATTTTATTTTATTTTGTTGTTTTGAAAAGAGCGAAATAAGAATAAAAAAAATTTAAGCAAATTTTTTTTTTTTTTTTTAAACTGATAGTTAAACAAACGTTTGTTTTAGAAAAGTCTTACTTATTCTCGTTCATGCGTTAGAACGAAAGTCTGTGGATATGCAAGTAAGCATTAGGGTGGCCCGTTTGTAATGGAGTAAATATAAATGAAAGTTTAGTTTGTTTGAGGAGATCATTTCTCCAAATGTTTGTTGTGGCGTCAGTATTTGGTAGGACGGATCAATGGATACAAATTTAATTTTTTAAGGTTTTTACTATTAATAATTATATTCAAACATTTTATAAGCTTAAAATTTAAAACAAACAAGTCCGACCATGTAATACTATACACTGAGTAAGTGAGCAAAAACTTTTTTCTTTAAAATTTCAATAATTTATATTCGAGAGTGGTTTTTTGAAGTGGGGCTTATATTGTTGACCGATCATCATAGAATTAGGTAACATGACTTCCGTACATATAAAGCTTATTTGGAGCATAATTTATGTAGATACCTATATAAATTAAACATTTATGACCGATTAAGTCCTATTTCAGGAGGTAATTTTTAATGGAATTTTTTAGATAAGTAGTTTCAATGGTTGTGCCAAATTTTATGAAATATCTTCACAATTGTGACTTGTACGTTGCCCACAAAGTTTATATCGACAGCCATCCATCCAAATTCACTTAATCGATTCAGAAAGTGATTCTGAGTAGATTGGTATACTTATGGTAGGTGTTAGACGAATAATTTTGGTCGTTACAAACATTAGCACAAACGCTTATTATAATTACAAATGTTCGAATATTTTTGGAATTACATGAAAATGTTTGACATGGCATTGAAAGCGCCACTAAAAGACCTTTCATGTGAATCAAAAATTTCGTATATTTCCTTTGTGAGAAATGTGAAAAAAATCATAAAAACTTCAAAAAAGAAATGTTTATCAATTTATACAGCTCACCAAATATTGACGCCATAACAAAAAATTTTGAGAAACGGTATTTTAAAATGAATTTAACATTTTTTGTTAGGTGGAAACAGCCACTACTTTTGTTGGAATCACTCTAATGTACATACATACGTATATATGTACTTATGAATGTGTTTAAATGTTTATGCTTCTGCAGAATTTGCATATGCCCAGCAAACAAAATTGAAATGTTGTCCAGCTATTTTTCTATCCACATTATTTTAATATTTTCGATTTTTACACAGTTCTGTTCCTGTTGACGTAGAAATGCACAACACCATGTTTGAGTCGTCAACAAATCGAAAAAAAGTGGTAATAACGTAACAGCATCTTCTAAACTCCTGGTCTGATTTCAAAATGATGTATAAACGAATCGTAGATGCTTTAAGAAAATTAAATTTGTGAATACAAGGTGAGATACAGGGTGTCAAAGTTCAAAATTTTGTACAGCTTGTAACTTGTACAAATATGAAAATATTGCAATGAATGATACTATGTTGTAAATAAAGTGGGAAAGTAAAGAAATTCCTGTTTATGTCACTACGTTATGGTAAAAAAATGAATTTCTTAAGGCCTATGACCTTTTCTACGTTTTGCTCATGGGTACATCATTTTGCAATAGTTTAGAATATTCAGATTTATTACCACTTATTCGAAGATATGTTTGGGAATATGTGTGTAATTAAATTAACAATGAATAAGGCTATTAAATGGTCTATTTTACATAATACATTGCAGGCTTTTTTTAGATCTGTCTGGGGATTTTCCAAAATTCTTCTCAAATAAATAGTTACGTTAGATTCGAAGAATTTTAGACCAAATTATTTGATATTTCTGCATATAATCCTTTATGGCTATTCCCCATACAGAGAGATCATTTCAATTATTTTACATAATTATGTTCACTGGGCTAAATACAAAGAAAATGAATGCGTATGTGTTTGAGTATTTTTAGTGTAAATGTTTGGTTAGAATAATGACCGAATGATAACAAGTTGAAAAAGTATAAAACAAACAAACATTTCAAAAAAGAAAGTTCTACAACTTTTTATGTATGTATGTGTCTCTGCGTGTGTGTGAGTATTTCTTTTAATACAAACCATTTTTTATTCTTGTTGTTTTTTTTTTAAATACTTTGGATTTTTGAATTCGTCTTGTAATTTTTGTTGTGGCCTTGTTTGCTGTTTAAGCTGGAATATCGTAAATCAAAACATATCTTGTTTTTGATTTACTTCTTTTGGTTTAAAATATGTGCATATTTTTAGGCTTCACATAAAATGTTAATAGCAGCTTTATGTAGATGCTTGAATGTTAAAAAGTTTAAGGTTTATTGGCAATTGTATTTTTTTTAACATGTATGAACAAAATATGCTGCATTTAATTGTTCCCAACTAAAATTAAGGTTTAATTCATTCTAAGATAACTTTTCTTAAAATCATGTGAAAGGTCTTGGAAAGGATCTTTCAACGCCTTATCAGAAATATACATGAAAGTCCATAAATATTGGAAAGTTTTAATCACACCAGCTTGATAAATACTGGGTACTCTACACCATTAATTTTAATGGTAAACAAGTGGTTTACTGAATTTCGTTGCTGCCGTACAAGCACGGCAGAAACCGAACGTTCTGGATGCCCAGTTGAGGTATCTATACTCGATAAAATTGAAAAATTCAATATATGGTGTTGGCCGATTGGAGATTGAAAGTGCGAGATATTGTGTAAGCCATAGGCATATCACATGGCTCAGTGGTTTATATTTTGAATGATCACTTTGTTATAAAAAACTCTCCGCAAGATCTAATGCGTTTGTGCAATCGTGTGACAACTTTGCAGTAGTGTTTAGCGTTGTTCAATCGACATATGGACGAGTTTTTGCGATGTTTCATAACCGTAAACTCAAAGGAGACTATGTTGCAAAATTAAATGATTTTTTATCCAAAAACTTCGTATATGATTTGGAAAAACTTACTTGAAAGGATTATATGTCAACGGTTAACTTAATCTTTAACGCAGAGTGTTATTATTGAATGCATATTTATTAAGAAATTTATGATTTTTAGATACAAAGTTATGTTGAAAATGTTTAAGCATTTACCCACTCCTATTGAAATTGCAGGAGTGCAATTTCAATAGCCAGGCGTGTCTGTGACAATTTGTCACAGATTATGGTTCTTCCGGTGTTTTCGCAAGGGTAGACCTGTGTTTGCACGACCTTCTCTCCCACACGCAGAAAAAAAAATAGTTGTTTTTTAAGATTTGTGCATGTTTACTGTAACCATTTTAACATTTTTAACAATATTATAGTCACAGTAACTATTTATATGATTGTGGTAACAATAATATGGTTAATTTACAATACACATGATTGTATCAACCTATATATGGTTACAGTAAACAAGTATATGTTTGTGACAACCATGGAGTGAAAATCTAATCAAATTCGGCTGGCTCGATGAGCCTTTTGGTAGTACGAGATGGGCCAACAGCAGTGCCACGAAACACATTATGAGCACCCATTCGAATTGCTTGATTAAGCATATTGGGAAGCCAGGTACTTAGTATTGTCTTTTGAAAACAACGGGCCAAGACGCCGTTCAAAAACTGCATCCTCGAAATCCAAATCTTCCTCATAATCTGCTTCGAACAATACGCCTTCTATCTGCTCATCGGATCGAATATTGCCTTATTATACCCTTATAAATTTGTCATTCCGTTTGTAATTTCCACAATATAATTTTCCGACCCTATAAAGTATATATATTCTGGATCCTTATAGATAGCGGAGTCGATTAAGCCATGACCGTCTGTCTGTCTGTTGAAATCAATTTTCTGAAGACCCCAGATATCTTCGGGATCCAAATCTTCAATAATTCTGTCAGACATGCTTTCGAGAAGTTTCCTATTTAAAATCAGCAAAATCCGTCTATAAATAACGGAGATATGAGCAAAAATCCGAGACAACCTCTGAAAAAGACAATTTATTGCATGCTTTGACAAAAAAGCAACAAAACGTACATATGTTTGAATGTGTGTTGGTTTCATTGCTTTGCGTATTTTTTTTTTTGGTGTTTCGTTTGGCGTTGTTGTTTTTATACCCTTCACCTTCTTGAGAGGGGTATATATAAGATTATTATTTCGTTTGTAACTTCTACAATTTAATCTGTTCGTCAGCAATTAAATGTAAAATTTTTAAAAGTTTTCTTGATATATTTAGGATGCTATACGCTGAAAATGAGCAATTAATGCATCCACAACAAAGGTGAAGATTATATAAGATTCGGCATATCCGAATATAGGACTCTTACTTGTTCAAGTATCATTTCGTTTTGGGCATATACACACCTGCACATGAAAGCAAGGAGTACAAAAATACTAAATGACATGTTCGATCGAACATGTCATTTAGTATTTTTGTACTCCTTGCATTCAAAAAAAATTTAGTTAAGTAAAAGAGCGATGTGAATTTCCAAACATTTTATATGGTGTCTACATTTGTAGACTACCAGCCAGGGGATGGTCATTTTGAAAAGTGGGGTCTCGGGGGAGCTTTTAATTGTATTTTTAACGTAAATTTTAGGAATCTACAGAAAATTTGGAACCCTGTTGTTGTGGAATTTTTTTGACATTCATCTTTTTCTGCAAAAATGCTACAAATGTATACTACCGAGCACATGAAGGTTAAATACCATTTTTATACCCTACACCACCATAGTGGGGAGGGTATAATGGATTTGTGCAGATGTTTGTAACGCCCAAAAATATTAGTCTAACACCCACCTTAAAGTATACCGATCGACTTAGAATCACTTTCTGAGTCGATTAAACGATGTCCGTCCGTCTGGCTGGCTGGCTGGCTGGTTGTCCATGTAAACCTTGTGCGCAGAGTACAGGTCGCAATTTTGAAGATATTTCGATAAAATTTAGTACATGTCATTTTTTCTGCCCGAGGACCAAGCTTATTGAAATTGGCTGAAATCGGTCCATTATTTCACCTAGCCCCCATACAAATGTCCTCCCGAAATTGGACTTTATCGGTCATAAATGTTTAATTTATATAGGTATCTACACAATTTTTTCTCCAAATAAGTTTTATATATACCGAATTTATGTCACCAAATTTTGTTATGATCGGTCCATAATTAGTCATAGCTCCCATATAAGACATGCTTCCGATAATCACTTTAACGAGCATAAATCTCCTTAAAATGTTGGTATACACATAAAATGCAACATAAATAAGTTTCAGATAGACATTAATCACATGACCAAATTTCATGGTGATCGGTCCATAATTTTTCATACCTCCCATATAAGGCCCACTTTCGAAAATCACTCACGAATATAAATTATTGAAATTTTGAAAGAATAGTGATTTTGCTCATATACTTAGTGTAGGGTATTATAAGGTCGGGCTTGACCGACCATACTTTCTTACTTGTTGACATTTTTATTGTGCTAATTTTAAAAAAATTGTTATGATAATTAATTAACGCTTACTTTAAAATTTATCTTTTCCTTTAAATAAATACTTATATTGTTTGTTTTTTTTTTCTTATAAAATTTACATATGTGTAATCAAGTAAATATCTTATTAAGATATTTGAACATTGTTAATGCACCTCTATGCAATATGTTATATGGTGCACCGTATATTAGTATCAAATGAAAGAGGATATTTTTGATTTTCAGAATATTTATATGATTTAATTTTTCAAGTTCAAAATGTCCTTCAAATATGATATCCTTTAATATCTTTGAGCTTTTCCCATAACTTGTTTCGTATTTTAAAAACATTATACTGGAGTACTAGATACCTTAATTTGGGCCTTATAAAAAAGTTTTTACAAAACCTAAAAAACGCATAGTAAATTTTTTTCTCCAAACAAACAAAGGGTGTTACTAACATATGCCCTTTTTTAAATTAATTGAATTGAAACTTTTAAGGATATTAAAAGATTGCGTTTTGAAGGACATTTTTGATAGTTTTTTATTTTAATGAATTAAAACAAATCTTTCTATATATATGTCAATATCATCCTTTTCCATTTGACGTAGATATGGTCATACTAGGGCAAGCGTAAATAAAAAAGAAGAAATTTAAATTCCACTTATGGAAATATGAAAATGCTTTATGGTTATATGAAGTGTGTAGTTTTCGACTTGTAATGTGCGGTGTTATATGCATTGTTCTTAAATAATAATCTTGAAAGAAAGACCACGATGCTGAATAGTTCCATTTTTTCTACCTTTACGAAATACTCTTACTTGTTAAGAACTAAATCGGCTTAAATTTAATAACTACCTGTAATGAAAATAACAAATGGAAATACATATGAACATAAATGCACTTTTTAAAATGTGTTGCATAATGATATATGTGTTAAATCAGTTAAACTCACTCTCGTACATTAATGCGAGTATAAGTACATGTTTTTAAATAAATTCATCTGTCATTTTTTGGGGGAATATGCTTGTTGTGTTTCATTTAAGCCTTTCAACACATTGATGTTGCAAAAATGTTTAACAAACTAAACTACAAGACACATAATAATAACAATACAACATAACAAAAACGACAACGACAATAACATTAATGTCTACGACATGCATACAGACAGACAGACGGACATACCAACATACATACCTACATACTTAAGCAAACAGAATAAAATAAAAGTTGCAACAGTATGAATGTATGTATGTACCCAGCAGTTAAGCAAGTAGTCAATGTATCCCTTATAGACAGTAATTGTCACTAAAGTCTGACCATTTGTCTAACTCTATTTTATATAGTTTTGGGTCATTTGACACCTATGTGCTCTTTGTAGTGCAGAGAAAAAGTAATTTGTTACCTTATACATCCCAGGTAATCTAGTGTGAACAAAATTATTACTTATGTGTCTCTAGGTAATCTGGAGTGTAGTCACTTTAAACGTTTTGAGAGTAATTCGTACAAATTGGTTTTATAAAAATTGTGTTGATATAATTTTTACTTAAGTATACTGATATCCCATGTAGCATAGCATGAAGTCAATAGTCACTTTAGTGTCTCTTTGTAAACTATAGTGAAGTCACTTCTAACGTTTATTTTGTACTTCATTTAAGAAAGTTGTTATTTTACACAGCAGAAACAATCTATTGGAGAGTTTTCGGTGGAAGGCACTCGTTTATTGGACTGTCTATGATATGTCTTTTTAACTGACTATTTGAGTTCAATTAGCACTCTTACATGTTGAAATAACTAGTTATGTAGCTGTTCAAGTAATCAGTTGGGTAGCTAGATACCTTACTAGATATGTAACCAGTATGTGAATCCAATGCGTTGACTACTTTGGGCCAGCTATAAGATAGTCTCATTGTAATCAAAAAGGGTCATGCACGTGTTAAAATAATTAGTCACGTAGCTAGTTATGTAACTAGTTGTGAGCCTAAGTAACATATAAAATCACTAGTTCGGGGCAGTCTAATAGAACTGCTGGATACATTCATATACAATAAAGTAACAACTACATACAACATTCATCAGCAGCAACAATAAACACAAATGCATTATACAAGATAAGCAGCATGTGTTGAAAAGTGCGAATTTATTCTAAAATGTATAAAAGAATGTAAGAATAATTTACATCGTAAGTACATAGCAAACTCACAAAAACATATAAACATTTATCAACTCCATAGAAGGATAGCCCCATAAAATGTGTCTAAGTTCACAATTACAATAAAATAAATAAATTATTTATTTCATGGTAGTATGTTTATAAATTGTACCCTTTTCCACTATATTAAGGAGGGTATTATGCCCTTGTGCTGATATTTATGCTGCTTGAAGTATACAGAAAAGAGGCCTTCCTAAAGGTCATTATTTTGCAGACACAATGACACCCAGTCTCATTTTAAATCTTTTTAATTTTACACGACAAATTAAATTTTATAAAAACTAAGTTTTTTTTAGAAGATTTTGTACCTTCCACAAATAGGAAAGCTTGCAAAACCACTCATGTTTGAATTTTAAAATAGAAAAATTTATTAAAAAAAATTCAAACTTTCACATTAATTGAAAACATTTGTTCCATACAAAATAGACCATCCCAATGTTTATATGTTTAGTCCTACATACTATTTTAGATATGTAAATAAGTATAAGGTATAGTATTGCATATGGTAAGTTGTGAGATGGTATGTTTACAATTGCGAGAAAAGGAATCAGAGATTAAAATTTAGTTACAAAGTACTTATTTAATGAATGAAATATTTGTTCATCAAATAATATCCTGAATTTCCTTATCTTCCTTGCTTCACTTGCTTTATTACAAAGTCTCACTAGTTGAAACCTGTTCATTTTCTAACACAATTAAATTTTCTTTAAGCCTATTTCCTCCTCTACGATTCGTTTATACATTATACATTTTGAATTGGCTCAGTAATTTAGAAAATTCAGATATATTACCTCTTTTTTTGCGACTCTTACTTTCTATATTTGATTGTGATCCTAGAAAAGCACAGATCTGCTATTTTATAGATCTATGGGATACTAATATATTTTTTTGTTTATAAATAAAAAGATCAATGTAGCCGTGGTTTTTACATACTTACTTATATCACAGCAATTTTTAAAAGTACTTACTAGACATTTAGTACAAATAGTACGTTTTTGCAAAATGTCTGTGCATTAATCGTTTTGAGGAATGTGTGTGTATATTTTCAAATTGTTCACATGTTAAACAACGTGTTTCAATTTTTTTTTTGTGACTCTTGCTGTTTTTTTTTTTGTTGCAAGCAAACAAGCAACATACATAAGTGGAAATGTATCTCATCATTACATATTTAAAAATGTATAAATTTTTATATGATGTTGTTGTAGTTGTTGGCATGCATTTGTTGTTTTAATGTTGTTACCATTATGCTGTTTGGGCGTAACATTAACAAGCACCCATAAGAAGCTCAATGGAAATTATTTTTTTTTTACACAATGCATGCAGACACATACGGATATTAAGTGAGTTAGAGAAAGAGCTGTATACTTTGTATTGAAAATCACCAGCCACAAACCATTATTGTTGCTGCTTGCGCCAGTTAACAATTCTGTTTTTATAGAGAGAAACTTTGTCACCGACAAAAAAAGAAAAAGGAAAATTACATCAACTTGTTTGTTTATCTTATTATGAAAGCATCATACGATCAAATACCAATCGTTTTGTTATATTTGGGACTAGAAAATAAATTAAACTCATATATAGTATATGCATTATCGCAAGTAAAGTAGACATTTCAGATATATAGATTAGAGTGACAATCAGTTGTTTGGAAAAAAATGTGTGTTCGAATTTTGAAGGGCGCCGGGTGGAATATTGTGACACTAGGTCTAAAAGTTAAGTGATGAAAATTTGAGCCAAATCGGACAAGAATTTCGGGATGTGCATCGAGGTCAAAGGTGAAATATAGTCAAGAAGCTATTCTGCCAATAGTATGTCTCTATCTAAAGGTCCATATTCAATGATTTTATTTTTATTTTTTACATTTTAATTAATTAAATATTTGTATCAGGTGCTGTCCGAGGAAGCTCAGGAAGCGAGGAATATAGACTATAGAGCCTATAGATTACATCATTCGCGAAGAATTGGACATGTAGCCACTAATGAAGACGTAATGCATAATCTTTTATTGTCTTCAGACCCATTTATAAATAGATTTCGCTCAAAGCTGCAAATCAAAAAAATTGGAGTTCGATAATGATGTTAAAAAATTATTAAAAGACTATGCTTAAATTACTTATTCATGTTTTTTCTATGGGAGATGGGCGTAAAAGTGGGCGGATCAGGTATATATTTTCAGGAGTCCATTCTACAATTATAATATTTATTTTTTGTGAAAATTGAGTTGATGCATTAAAAATCAAGGGAGTTATGTCACTTTTCCAATAGAAGTTGTATGGGAAGTGGGCGTAAAAGTCGGCGGATATTTTAAAAATTTCACACAAATGATTCTGAGAATTTAAAAATGCTATGTGCCAAAAAACAATGCCGTAGGTCAAAATTTAATTTTCACTTTGTATGGGAGGTGGGCGTAAAAGTGGGCGAATCATTTTGATTTTTCCATTTTTTTCTTAACTCAAATAATAAATGCCTATGTGCCAAGTTTCATTGTCCTTCGTCAACTTCTTCTATTTTTAGCCGCTCGTTCTATGAACCTCAACTAATGTGCGGCCTTGCTACGGAATTTATCTATGGCAAAGCCCTTGCCTATGGAACGAGCTTAAGACACTAACTTCAAACAAATTCATAGAGGCCCTATGTTCCTAATAGTAATATAAGAATCCATATATTGCTATAACGACTCTTTGATATTTAGCTAAGTTTCTAAAAGCCGTTGGATTAAAACTAATTGCGTTGAAAAGCTATGATAAGTCAGAGTTGAAATTAAAATAAAAAAAAACAATGAGCTGAAACGAACTAAAAATATGACATTCATTTATTTACACCTCAATATTTTTATACAGTGTATTCTAAACTCTTGTTTAGTTATCCTAAGAAATTTATAAGAATTACGATAACTACCAATGAGTAATGTAGTGGTAAAGTCGTGAAACCGATTTTTAAACAATTTTAAATTGTGGCATATTTTTGACCAGGAAATTGACGTGTCATCGTATAATTAAAATTATATCTGCATAGTAATAACTGAAATAAGTACGCCTCGTATGAGATAGTTCATGATAATGTGCCCAAAGAGCATACGAGGTAATAAGGAGTGAGATCGTAAAATTCTTTACACACGTTTTTCATTAAAACTTTTAAACCAAGTATTATTTGTATTCTTTTTAATTAATTTACCTTTGTAAAACATGTCTGTTATTATGTTTAATGTGAATTATATTCATTTGTTGTTAATCTGATTAAAATGAGTGATCAGAAAAAAGTGCGTACTAAAATTATTAAATATTTTCAACAAAACCCAACTTGATCCTACAAGAAGTTGGCCAAGCATTCAAAGGTCTGCCGTCAAACTGTTTCCAATGTTATTAAACAGTACCGGGAGAACTTGTCCGTTGATAAAAAATCTGGTTCAGGTAGAAGGAATGGTCCACATGATGTTTCTAAAGCTAAAAAAAATAGAAATACCAACACACCAGGTTAAAAAGCAGCCCGGTTAGCTCAGTGATCAGACTATTTGGTACGAAAAGTTAAAGCTAATGCTGGTTTAAAAACATACAATGCTCAAAAAGTTCCTAACAGGATGGCTTCTAAAAATTTAGAGGCCAAAAACAAAGCATGGAAATTGAAGTTAAGAATTTTTCGATCTCACTGCTTAGTACTTCACACATTGATAAAAAAAATAACCTGAAATTTTTAAAAATACCACTTTTAACGGGACACATTCATAATATTGTGATATTTTTACACCCTTCCGTATAAAATCGATGACTCGTGTTATAATTCTCTTGCATCGATCTAAAGAAGTAGTAGTAGAACGGGGCACTGTCTGGAGTATAAAGCGGATGAGTCAAATTTCTCAACCACTTTATTCTAAATACTTATTAACAGGTATTACAACATGTGGCCGAGGGTTGTCATGATTGAATATTACGGTCTCAAGTTTGGCCGCATATTTTGAGCGTTTTTCGGTCAATATTCACAAGCAGGTGCGTTCGATACAGGTTCTCTATGATGAACTGGTCTGATTTCAGCAAGGGTTATTTTTCTTCCCCCAAATACAGACCTTATAGCCATGGATATTTGGCTATGGTATCGATTCGGCTGGTTGGCCAAGCTTCACATATCTTAAGCTTTAGGTTTTCGTAACGGATCCATTTTTCATCGCAAGTAATGATTAGGTGGAAAAATAATTTTATTTAATAGCGTGTAAAATCGTTTTCCAAGGTCTCTTGGCTTCAATTCGTATGGCATCCAATTTCCCTGATTTTGGATGAATCCTGCAGAGTAGCTTCCATTGACTTTGCAAGCTCTTGTTGAGTTTTACAACAATCTTCATGGAGTAATGCCTTCAATTCTTGGTCTTCAAACTTGTTTGGATGACCTGGGCGATTTTTATCTTCCGTGCCAAAATCACCACTTCTGAACAGCATAAACCATCTATTGGACGTTGAAACCAATGAAACACATTCACCACAAGCTTCGATGAGTAATCGGTGAGCTCAGCGGCATTTTTTTTCAAATTAAAGAAGTAAAGCGTAACTTTCCATGTATGGCGCTTTGTTGGTACTAAATTGTACATTTTCGAAGCAAAAAGAAAAACGTTCTTGTTTACACTATAATGTTCAATAGCTGAGTGGGAGTAAATAGCAGATATATATGTATTCTTCAAAATTACATATAAGTAATTAGACACAAAAGATACGCCATCTATCTGTTGATAGTACAATAGGGCCTAGAGTGAAATTATTGTGATTTAGGCGCAATGAAAATGCCTTGAAATTATATCAATTGTATTCAAACCTCCATTAAATTTCTCCGCATCTCTGCTTGACAACAACCATTATTGTCCAATGATTTAAATTCACATCAAACATTTATATTTATGATACATGTGCTAAAGTGTTAAACATTTAACAGCAAGTATCGTTAATCACTTTAACAATTTATATTTTTTTTTTTGTTCAATTCCATCGTCGTTGTTTTCATTACTTTAGCTTCAGTTTCAGCATTTATAAATGTTAAAGGAAGAAACTGGTCGTCCAAGTGACGGATAATATTAGGCGTACATGCGGACGTGTGCGTTCATATTTTGCTAGCAAAGCAGACGTATGTATGTAAGTAGTTACTCATTCATACATTTATTATTTATCAGACTTCTATGATCGTTTGTTTGTTGCCAACTTTGTTTCAGTTTAGTTTGTTTTGTTTGGTTGGTGTATGTTTTCTGCACCAAAAATAGCCAGCCTAGTCTCAAATGTTTGGCCTGTCCATCTAGTGTCCACTGCAGAGCATGTAGTAGGACGGGCGGACAGACTGACTGACTGACTACCATGTTGTTGGTGGGTTTGTTGGCTGGTTGCAAGTATGTATGACTTGTTGCAACTGTTTGACTGTTTGCTATGCCATTTATGGTTGATTGTTGTTGCATTTTGACTGGTGGGTTGGTTTTCTAAGTTGGCGTTAACTTTAGTGCTGACATTATCGTAACGAAAAGATCAGTTCAGTAGTGCGTTTCAATTTAATTTTCCACTGAATTTCACTTCATGTTTTTCGCGCTATGTGTTGTTGTGCATTTGCTAAAAACGATTTTATTACCATAAATCATTTTAATGACACATGTATGACGGCTTATGATATTTTGTTAATAGACAATCTTTTTTTGCCTCCATCATCATCATCATCGTCGTCATTGAGAAGATTGCTTTTGATATTGTTCAACATGTAGTTTATTGAAAGTAGAAAGTTTCGCAAAGAAATGTTTATATGTATGTATGACTATAAATTTATCAATTTGTTAGCAAAAGTATAATGAAGTGAGTTAAGAGTTGGAATTTTAACGCTTGAGTTGAGCAAACGTTTTTTATGGAATATTCAAAAGTGATTGTTGACTTCTTAACCCGCCAATGGTGACGCAAATTTGACTTTGATAAATGGTGACGTCGGTCTAATGCACTAATAGTTCACTTCTTTAAACAATTTATGCTCTTTGACAATAAAACAAAGATATTTAATCAATTTATGCTCTTTTACTTTTAAAATTCACAAAATTTTTTAAAACCAATAATGGAGAATAAAGTTATTCGAGCCGGTCTCACAGACATATAGGTCACCATTGGCGGGTTCATTGGTCTTGTGCGGTTTTCGTTTCTCCCAGAATGAGTTCAGCTTCTTCAATAATCAAAATGCTGAAAATTTGAGCAACATTTTAAAGTTTGATTTTAATCCATATAAATTAAACCTAATTTTTGGAAATCAAAAATCAACTACTATTGGTTCAAAATGGGAGTGTTTTACATTGGTATATTGCTTATGTTTCTAACGATCAGAATTATAGTCTCAATACCCACCTAAAATAATTGGAAAAAATTTGCTACACATTTGTTATTTCCCACAGGATGGTCTGAATCAAGCCTCCATACAATTGCCTTATTTGAAAATAGTTAAGCTCTCATAAGTATCTTAAATATAAAGACATCCAGCTAAACTCATACTCACAAATTTGGTAACAATAGTTCCACAATTTACATAGCTCCCATATAAGGACAACTCTAGATCACAAATTACTAGGAATTTGTTTTTTATTAACTCAAATACCTTCTCTTAATTTTGTAATAATCGATCTATAATTGACTACAGCTCCCATATAAGGCTTAATCCAGGAAGTTACGCCAATGCGCATTAATCTCTTAAATATTTTATTATAAACATTATATTTGCGGCAGTTAAACAGAAATCATCTTTGCAAATTTAATTTCCAAATAATCCGAGAAATCGCTCTGTCATACACGTGTTATTGATATAGGCACTGATATAAAATTCACATCAGTTATGTTTCTTTACTCTGCACATAAGTAAGTACCAAAAAAATAGCGATATCGACTGCTATTGGTATCGGTTTTTGGTTAGTCAGCCTCTTATATAAAACGTTGTCTCATATTTTTGTCCATTACTCTGGTTTTACTTCACCGAAATTATTACATTTTAATGAGCATAAATTTCTCATCAACAAATAATACTTGGGGCAATTTTATTCTCCTACGTCCTTACCACGAGCCTCTATCGTTACAACAACAGACAGTTGGACGGACATAGCTAGGTTGTCTTAGAATTTTATAAGGAGCCAGAATATTTATACTTTTTAATTATACGATCAATATTTCCATATAATTCAAATGAAATGACAAAATCAATACATTCCAATCCATTTTGGGTATAAAACAAGTAAGAGTGCTATATTCGGCTATGCCGAATCTTATATACCCTTCACCTTTGTTGTGGATGCACTAATTGCCCATTTTTAGCGTATAGCATCCTAAATATATCAAGAAAAATTTTTAAAATTTTACATTTAATTGCTGACGAACAGATTATATTGTAGAAGTTACAAACGAAATGACAATCTTATATATACCCTTCTCACAAAGGTGAAGAGTATAAAAACAACAACGCCAAACGAAACGAAACACCAAAAAAAAAAAAAAAAAAACAAAATACGTAAAGCAATGAAGCCAACACACATCCAACAATATGTACGTTTTGTTGCTTTTTTGTCAAAGCATGTAATAAATTGTCTTTTTTTGATGAAATTTTCAGAGGTTGTCTCGGATTTTTACTCATATCTTCATTATTTATGGACGGATTTTGCTGATTTTTTGAAGATTTGGATCCCGAAGATATCTGGGGTTTTCAGAAAATTGATTTCAACAGACAGACGGACATGGCTTAATCGACTCCGCTATCTATAAGAATCCAGAATATATATTCTTTATAGGGTCGGAAAATTATATTGTGGAAATTACAAACGGAATGACAAATTTATATATACCCTTCTCACGAAGGTGAAGGGTATAAAAACAGTTTTACAGCTAACTGTTTAGGTTTAGTAAAAATTATGGTTGGCATTTAACTAGAGAACAACACTTACGAAAATCACTTAAATACGCAAACATCTGTTGTAAATATCGTATTAGTTTGATATTCGACATCAATAATCGACATGATAGTCATGTTAAAATTTGATTTCATAATCCTCATATGTATAATACTAGTAATATCCGTAGCTCCCATATAAGGACCACCACTTACGAAAAACATATTAACCACCAGAAATGTCTTATAAATATGGATACCGAACAAAAATGTTACACATCAGAAAAACACATTAACGCGCATAAATATCGTTATATATATATCGGGCCATTATCAAGTTCTTAACAGACTATGTTCCTCTGTCTGTTAAAATCACGAGGCACAGACTAGAGTGAATCATTCTCGAAAATATTCTTTGTTGATCAGAAATGTTTGGAGTAGAAAATGGGAAAAATCAGTCCTACCAAAAAAATTTCAGAACAAAATGTCCGTCCGATGTTTAAAATATGAGGAGACATAGCGAACTTATGTATTCAACAATAGTTTGAATCGTTGAAAAGTTTTGGATCAATATATATGGAAAACTTTGTTCGGACATCAATGCATGAATCTACACGCAGAAAAAAAATATAGTTGTGCATTGTTACTGTAACCACTTCAACATTTGTGCATGTTTACTGTAACTATTTCAAAATTTTTAACAATATTATAGTCACAGTAACTATATACATGATTGTGGTAACAATAATATGGTTAATTTACGATTCACATGATTGTATCAACCATATATATGGTTACAGTAAACAAGTATATGTTTGTGACAATCATTTACATGATGAATAATTTTATCATAAAATCTTGTTTTCAGATTATGATATCCATAAGCCGAGAGCAACATAATATGGTACGTCCTTCATCATATAAATGGTTGTCACAAACATATATATGTTTACTGTAACCATATATATGGTTGATACAATCATGTGAATCGTAAATTAACCATATTATTGTTACCACAATCATATAAATAGTTACTGTGACTATAATATTGTTAAAAAACTTATAAAAATGTTAAAATGGTTACAGTAACCATGCACAAATGTTAAAATGGTTACAATAACAATGCACAACTATATTTTTTTTCTGCGTGTAGCAAGGTGAAATTTGCAACTGATATTTGCTAGTATATAATAGAAAATATAAAACTAACCAAATTGGGAGAACTACACAGAGAAAACATATTCGTAATAGCAACCGAATTCGTTGCCAATCGAATGATTCAGTTGCACACATAGAATATTTTGGTTCTACCAACTGAAAGTCAGTTGATAAAGAAGAATTTTGGTTGAAGCAATCAAACTTTTGTTATCCCTTCTAAAATTTTATAGCCACATCTGTAAAATTCGAGCAACAAATTCGGTTGCTATTACGAATCAGTATTCTCTGTGTAGATATATGTTTAAATACCAAAAGCATAACAATCGGTGCCCATATTATCTTTGTTTTTATAACCCACACCACAATAGTGGGGATGGTATTATGAGTTTGTGCTGAGTCTAACGCCAAAAAATATTAGTGTACTGATGGACTCAGAATCATTTCCCGAAACTTTATTGGTCATAAGTGTTTAAATTGTTTAGGAATAACTATACACAAAGATCGTTCCAAATAAATATACCGAAGCCTTGTCACCTAATTTTATGATGATTTCATTAAGCAGTAATAAGTTTCATATAGACATAAATCACACGACCTAATTTCAAGGTGATCGGTCCGTAATTACTCACAGCTCCTATATAACCCACATTTACTCTGATAAGGGTATTAAGGAGTGAGATCGAAAAATTCTTAACTTCAATTTCCATGCTTTGTTTTTAGACTCTAAATTTTTAGCAGCGTTCCTGTCAGGAACATTTTGAGCCTTGTATGTTTTTAAACCTGCATTAGCTTTAACTTTTCGTACCAAATAGTCCGAGTACTAAGCTAACAGGGCTGTTTTCCTACCGGATGTGTTGGGAGCTCTTTTGAAAATGCTTTCTATTTTTTTGGCTTTAGAAACATCATGTGGATCATTCCTTCTACCTGAACCCGGTTTTCTATCAATGGAAAAGTTCTCCCGGTACTGTTTAATAACATTGGAAACAGTTTGACGGCAGACCTTTGATTGCTTGGCCAACTTTTTGTAGGACCAAGTTGGGTTTTGTTGAAAATATTTAATAATTTTAGAACGCACTTTTTTCTGGTCACTCATTTAAATGAGATTAACAACAAATGAATATAATTGACATTAAACATAATAACTGACATGTTTTACAAAGGTAACTTGATCAAATGGCTGAGATATAAGGAAAAATCCAGGACAACCTCGATTTTTTACCTATTTTTTATCTTCATCTGGATTACTAAGTCATTAACATAGTCATTAGTACAGCCGAATTTAGCTTTCTTACATGCTTTTTTTGAGTTGATAACACTTTACTGCTCAAATGGTGGCAAACTGAAATCTTGGGAGAATTTTGGGACAAATTGTATATATTTACATAAATATATTTTTATATGTATTGTATTTTTTTTTTAATTTTCGATTTAACATTCCCTTTAGTTAAAACAACTGGAGATCAATTATATATATGTGTATACCCTCATGCACTCAGTGCGAATATGTACGTTTGTATATTAAGTTCGCTTCAATGTGTAAAACTGTCAACACAATTAATTTGAAATAAACTTCCACCAGTGAATGATTTTTTAATGAATTAATCAGAGTTATGCAAATATGTACCTTTAAACCAAACATTTGCATTTTTAAATGACATCTTTTGTTGTTTAATTGTTATGATTGTAATTGTTTGTTGCTGTTACAGTAATTCATCAAATTGTTAAGGTTTTGTTGATGTTGTTTTTTATTAAATGCTAAAAATCAACTCAAAAAATTTATATAAATCTCACTTTTTGTCGAATGGGATCTGGCCAGCGACAATAATGACAACAAACTGAACTTTAAAGCATTTAATCCCATAAAATAAATATGTGCATATATTCGTCATGTATTTAAATAATAACAATAATAATAATAATGTTACAACACTATATAAATAATAATACAATAAATGAAGAAAAAAAAAAAGAGAACAAAACCAGAAAATCTACAAATAATTTATGGGGTTATTTATCTATAAAACAGAAGCCTAAAATAACCAACGTTGAAAAAGTCCGTCTGTCAGTTAGTCAGTCATTCAGAGAGACAGCTAGCCGGTAGAATCATGTGCATCAAATTAATAAATGCCATGGCATTAAATGACAACAATATGTATTAATTTTTGTCCAGAGTGTTTATTTATTTTTTACTATTTTTCTTTTTGTCACATGAGATCACAGTCAGATTATATGTATACATTTGATTGGGTTAAAATTGAGAAAATTACACCTTCTATTATAATGGTGATTTTATGCATCTCTAAATACATGTTTTTTTTTTTCTTCTTTTTATAGAAAAATACACATAAAAAAAACTAAATAACACTTAAGCTTTAAACATCAGATTCATAGATACATATTTATTTTTGTCCATCAAACAAAAAGGGGATTAAAAAGATTTAGAAAATGCATGCACACACACTTCAATGCATTGCTGACGATAAAACCCACAATAATATACGTATAAAAAATTGTCATGTGAAATGTTTGAGATCCAATAAAACCAATAATCTGATTGTCAACTAACTGTTCGGTCATTGATACATCTCACTAGATAAACAGCAGCCATGTCTGGGTGCATAAGTGTGAATAGATTGCAAGCGAAACTTATTGAAAAATACACAGAATTGAAAAGAAATGTATTTTTATATTATAGCATTTCCATAATACGTAGGCTAATGTAAAGGTTTTTGTGTGTTCTCTAAATAATTTAATGTAACTAAATATGAAAGAGCTAAATATTTTATAATGTGTTTTTTTTTTCTCTATCTAAGAATGTTGTAAGTTTCTTTGGATTTTCTAAAAAAAATTCCAGTTTTTAAAAAGTTTTTTTTTATGCAAACCATGTATAGGTTTATTGGTTTTATTTCTATGCTCCCAAGGTCTAATTGTCTTTAGTTTTCTAAAAACCAAATACTGAATTTAAGTAATAACAAACAATATGCAAACTTTATATCTTTAAATTTCATCTATTTTATAGGTCTAAGATTGAATATAAGTGTGATTAAATATTGAGTGTCCTAATTTTCAAATCCCTTTGTTTAATTTGTGCTGTTTAGGATATTTGTGTTATGTTCTTTAAAAAATATATGAAATTATTGTAAATTAATGCCATTTAAAAATCATGAAGTTGGTCTTGTCAATTATTTGACGCTTTTCACGTCTTTTTTTTATCCTTTCTAAGAGTCACTGTCGGTTAACAAAATTGAAATCAAAGCGTGCAACTTTATCAAGCATCCACTTTGCAAAGATGCAATGACAAGAAGTAGTCATAAATTAAAATTGATGACTTTAAGCAGACAACCAAGAAGAATGTGTGTGAGTGAATAAGTTAGGTTGTCCCTTATAAATATTATACTTACATACTTTAAAACTGAATAAAAAAGGAAATGCAAAACGTGATTTTAAATATTTTCAAAAAACATCTTGAGAAAAATGTTTTTAAAATTCAATCAATCGAAAGTAGAACATTAACTACTCAATTTTATGTACATATATCAAACAAAAAACTAAAATTTTGTGTAAGTGAACTAATTTACTTAATTGTGAAGAAGAATCAATCGATTTTTATGACTTATATCTCATTTTGTTGGCTTTGTGATAAAGCAATAAATTTGAACAATTTCTGCAGTTTTCGATTTTTCATAATTTTTTTAAAACAAAAAAAAATTTGCTGTTTTCACGTAAAAAATATATTTATAACCTTCACCTTCGTGAGAAGGGTATATATAAGCTTGTAATTCCGTTTGTAATTTCCACAATATAATTTTCCGACCCTATAAAGTATATATATTCTGGAGCCTTATAGGTAGCGGAGTCGATTAAGCCATGTCTGTCTGTCCGTCTATCTGTTGAAATCAATTTTCTGAAGACCCCAGATATCTTCGGGATCCAAATCTTCAATAATTCTGTCAGACATGCTTTCGAGAAGTTTCCTATTTCAAATCAGCAAAATCCGTCCATAAATAACGGAGATATGAGCAAAAATTAGAGGCAACCTCTAAAAATTTCATCAAAAAAAGACAATTTATTGCACGCTTTGACAAAAAAGCAACAAAACGTATGTTTGGATGTGTGTTGGCTTCATTGATTTGCGTATTTTGTTTTTTTTTTTGGAGTTTGACAAAAAAGCAACAAAACGTACATATGTTTAGATGTGTGTTGGTTTCATTGCTTTGCGTATTTTGTTTTTTTTTTTTTGGTGTTTCGTTTCGTTTGGCGTTGTTGTTTTTTGCATCCACAACAAAGATGAAGGGTATATAAGATACGGCATAGCCGAATATAGCACTCTTACTTGTTTTTGCATTAATTTGTTATTATAACTCCGAAACTAGTGAGCAGATTAAAACGCAATATATAAACGGATTAAGGGCTATGTAAATTTAAATGTTTCTAAGTTTATATTAATAATATCGAATTAACCGTTTTTGAGTTATAATTAATTATGTGAAGAAACGTCTAAAAAATTCATAGTTTTACTTAAAAATTTTAAAAAGCCTCTAAAATTTTTCCGATTTTGTTACCCTGTTTAATTTTACAAAAATGAAATGGTCCATGTACGTAATGGCATCACGTGAGAACGGCTGAAGCGATTTGGCTGATTTTTTTTTTATTCGATTTGAAATTTTTAGGAGATGTAAAGAAAAAAATTGTAAAATTCGGAAATTTAAATTTTTAATATATTGCTTCCTTTTCATTTCTCATTTTTCTTAATAAGATAATTTTTTGGAGAAACTTGAAGAACTAACATTAAATAGCTACCGAGCGAAGCCGGCCGGTCAACTAGTTTAAGATAAATATTAAAATCTAGTTTTGGTGAACACATTTGTGGGGCTATTTTCTAGATTTTAAATAACAATCTAAGTAAGACTATACCGGTTATATTGATGCATCAATTATATATGTGAGTTATTTGGTGGCTTCGGACAGTTGATTTTAGCATACAGGCGGACAGACGGACACGAATACACTATCTAAAATGTAGAAAATACATAATGACAGTTCACATGTAATGCCCCATATCATTACATGTGAAGTGAACCAACTTTTGAAATCGATGTTTTCCAACTGGGATGAACTCAGAAAGTTCTCGACCGATCTTGTTGAAAAATTGTGTCTGATTTACTATCCAATAGAACTAACCATGGTTCAAATTTCATCCCAATCGGAAGACATCGGAAGACATCGAAATGCCCCATATGTGTATACCTTTGCAACTCATGGTACAAAACAAGTGCCATAAGTATCATTTAGCTGAGATATGATATGGATATTTTCATGGCCAGATCGACATTTTCAGAAAGTCTACTGGTATACTTTAAGACCGGTGTTATATTAATATGTTTAAGTGTTATAAACATCGGCACAAACGCAATATACCCCACACTCCCTACATGGTGGTTTGGTTTATAATGACATATTTACCTTTAAAAGAGCTTTGTTATGTGATTACTAAAGGGAAAATGTCATTAAAGCAGCTAAATATAAAAAAATATATTTACAGAGGAATTTTGTTTCTCTTCTGTTTCTTTTAGAATTTACATGCACATTGTTAAATAAGATGTCTTCTAATAGCACTCTGCTATAAAATAACACTTTTCAGAAACTGAAAAGCGACCTAATGGTGATTGTAGATCTAGGTAAGGTCATACTAAAACCGTTTTCAAAGATTTTGAAACACCCTCAAAATTTTGAGTTATTTTGAAAAAGCTGTTTTAGTGTAAGTCTTAGTACCTTAATACCTATAACTCACAGCTTTTTATACCGATTTCAAAATTTTGAACAATTATAGACAGGCAAAGAATTAAGCTTTCATAAAATGTATATTGTTTTTATAAAAAGATTCGCAATATGTTTTATTTTTTTCGTAATTTTTCAAACTCAACAGTATTTATTTTAATTTTTCTCTATGAAACCATTATTTTTTTTGCACAGTGTTTTAAAGACAATTTTATATAGACAAAAAAGAGACATTACTGTTAAAATCGGTTTATATTTGCAAAAGTTATTAATTTTTTTCGAAAAAAGTTTGAAAAAATTTATCTTGTAAATTAAAAATTGTACAAATATTTTTTTGTTCTTTTATTTATTCACTAGCTGAACCCGGTCCGCGTTGCTGGCCCTTAGAAAACGTCTGTTTTATATTGCATCTCGGTCTCGATTTTAATATACAGTGTCGGACAAAGTCGGTGATCCAACCATCAATTTTAATACATGTGGTGGCAGTACGGCTGGTTCCAATGAATTCAAAAATTCAGTAGGATAATAGACGGCTTGTTCTTCGTTCATTACTGTGTTAATCGATTTGCATTTTATTGTTTCGCCAGGCAGTTTCAATTGTATTTGTTTATTGAGCTTGTTAACATCATAATTTGTTGGTGCCAAAATTGCATGTTCCCACAGTCAATCCGAATTTTTGTAGTTGGTTGCAAGAATTGGGAATACCTTGTCAACAACGAAATCTTATTTTGGGGCGAGATCAATTGAAATTTTTCCATTTCTGATGTCCAACAATTGTTTTGAGAATGTTTCGGCAGAAGGGTATTGCAGCAAATGCACACGCATGTTCGTTGATAGCATTAGGCTTCTGTAGCTTCATTTCCAGTGAAATAAATTTGAAGGAATTTCGCATCCATGTGGTACATTTGGCCTTGAACTTTAAAGGTGGGCATGTGCCTACGTCATTTGAAATCATGAGTTGCACTTTTTGATATTTTGAAGTAAGTGCTTGGAAATAGGATTGGCGCCGGAAATGTAACTAAGAAGCAGCTTAGGCGGCTCAATAATTGGTGGCAGAATAACTTTACCGTACGAACAGCACATTCCCGGGGATTCCTTAGGGAACTTCAAAACGCGGCAATGTATGCAATGTTTGTCCATTGCGGCAATCAGTACGTCCTTGTGATTCCTGTAGTCATCATACTTATTTTAATAAAATGCCGGCAACTTTAAATCGATTCTTTCTCTTGATCGAGCCATTCGGGAGCGATTGGCTTCTAGTCTTTCGATATGCTGTTGAAGTGTCTCTGCAGCACTCGATGAAGATGCAATGCGACGCATTTGCTGAAGCCGTGATTCTCGTTCTCTTCCCGTTTCTGCGGCTCTAGATGAAGATGCCCTTTCTAAAACAAATTTTATTTGAATAAAACCGTTATTTTTTATTAAAAGTGGTAAAAGTATTTCATAGATTTCATATGGAAATTTCTTATTCATGCACCTAATATGCAAGAGTAAACAAAATTGTTTATCATCGATTGATAATATAAATAACTTTTATAGTACCGGATATGTGTTGAAATGTATTCCTTTCTTCGCTTACACCAAATAATACACTTCAGAGTACACCACTTTGAATTAAAATTTTTAGAATGATGTTAAGAAACGAAATGAAAATTGCCATTGTTTGAACTTTGGGAATAAAAAAAGGATTTATGTATTTCTCCAATTGAAAAAAAATTTTTTTTTTTTTTTTTTGAAAAAATTTTTTTTTGCCAATTTTTTTTTTACAACAATCACTGACTTTGTAAGCCTGTATATAGGAAACTAAATAAACTATCTGTGAGAATTGAAAAAAAAGGTCGATCAACAATTATACAATAATCTTTTTTTTTATGACATTAGCGGCATAGTATAAAAATTTGATTCTGCCACGCCATTCCGTCCATAGACCGAAAATCAAAAACCTGACTTTACAGTATTACCCGCTAGTTTTTTCTGAAGATTCCGTAAAAATTTTATCAAAATCGGTCAAGCCGTTTTTGAGTCCATGCGGAACGTACATACACAAATCTGTTTTTATATATATATGGCATTAACGGTATAATGTAAAAATTTGATTTTTACACACCCCTCCGCCCACAGACCGAATATCAAAAATCTTACTTTACAGCGTTACCCGCTGGGCTATTCTGAAGATTCCCTGAAAATTTCATCAAAATCGGTTCAGCCGTTTTTGAGTTCATTCGGAACATACATACATACATATCCACATACATACAAACATCCATTTTTATATATATAGATATGCGCTGGGGCAGAAAATACTGAAAAAAGTGTTAATGAAAAGTTGAATAACTTTTACAATTTTCATCCGATATGAAAAATTAAAACCATGTTTTGTTAAAAACTAAATTTTCTTTATACGCTGGTAAACATTTTTATAAGCTTTCATCTCAAAATAAGCAATGAATATCGACTAAAATCAATAAAGCTGATAAATTTTGTTTTTTTTTTAGATATTCTTAATAAAAACAATACATATAACTTACGAATATAGTCATTTTCTGTGGGTGACCTTGTGTGGGTACTAGGGAAAAATGTTGCCCGATTTTTGCTATACTTTACAATATAATTTTAGAGTACTTAGAACTAAGTTGTGCAATTTTTTTTTTAGGATTGCCTCATACGTAACATATTTGTGACTGCTCAAACAGTACTTAGAAAATAAACTAAAATCTTTGAGTGACTTTAACATAATTTTACTGGGACTCCCTAGTTGGTATTCCTTTTGTTAATAAGAGTGTTATATGAACACACTTTAATGCGTGTGATCTAATTTGCATGCAACACGATTTTTAATAAAAGATCTTTAAGCAGACGTCAAGTAATCTACACACCCTGGAAACTGAAAACAAAAAAAAAACGTAGAAAGCCACTTGAATGTGTGGAAGGTGAAAATAATTTTAAGAACTAAAAAGTTGTAGTTATAATCTAAATACCCTACTCTACAGCAATATATACTTGGGAGATATAAGTTTTGAAAATTTGTACTCTTGTAAGCCTTTAATAAATAATACACATTGGTGGTTTTTCGGTTCTTGTTTAAATTATGTTTTAGTATAAGTACAATAATTTTGGAAAGTGTTAAATAAAAATCAAATCCAACATTGTTAACAATTTTAAATCATTTGTAATATAATTAAAATATATACTACATAAACTGAAGCGAACAACTCATATATTATTGGCTCTCTCAGACATGAGTTTTAAGTTAATAAAACTATTCGAATTTAAGATAAAACCTTAAATAAAGAGATTATAATTTAATGTCTTATAAAATTTAACAAATGGCATAAAAGATATTGAAAAAGGCTTAAATAATCCATTTAATTTAAAATTGTGTTACAAACAGTTTTATGGACACATTAGCCCATTGAATGATTATTCAATGGAGAAAAAAAAACAACATGTAAAAACTGCTGCAGGTAGATTAAGAATACGCCTGCACATACTCATGATGACGACGATAACAATGATTATGTGTTGTTAAAAGTATTGTCACATACTGGCACTAACAACATTCCTACAGAAAAGAAGAGAGAGAGACAGTCTTTTATATTTACTATACTTGTACCATCTGCAGCACACACTTGCTCACCATTTATACGAGTATGTACCCAGCAGCTCTAGAAGACAGTCCCGAACTAGTGCTTTTACCCATCATTTAGGATGGGAACTAGTTACTTCAATAGCTACGAGACTAGTGTTTTTAACACGTGCATGTCCTAAGCAGGGGGTCAATTAAACCTTTTTGACTACAATTAGACTGTCTAATAGCTAGTCCAAAGTAGTCAACTCATTGGATTCACATGCTGGTTAAATAGTGTCAGTTATCTTACTAGCTACCTAACTGGTAACCTAATCAGCTACATAACTAGTTATTTTAACATGCACAGGTGCTAATTGACCTCTATTAGTCAGCTAAAAGACATATCATAGGCAGTCCAATAAACGATATCTTGTAAACAAACCTTTCTTCGACAACTCTCCAATAGATTGCTCTTGGTGGGTAGAATAACAACTTTCTAAAATGCAGTACAAAATAAACGTTTAAAGTGACTTCACTATAGGTTACTAAGAGACACTAAAGTGACTACTGAGTTCATGTTATGTTACATGGGATATCAGTATACTTAAGAAAAAAAATAAATTTACTGTATGAGAATTATATCAACACAATTTGTATAAAACCAGTTTGAACGAATTACTCACAAAACATTTTAAGTGACTTAGATTACTTAGAGACACTTAAGTGACAATTGTCTTCGCACTAGATTACCTGGGATGTATAAAGTAACCAATTGTCTTCTCTCTTCTACTACAAAGAGCACATTAAGTGACAATTGTCTTCACGCTAGATTACCTGGGATGTATAAAGTAACCAATTGTCTTCTATCTGCACTACAAAGAGCACATACGTGCCAAATGACCAAAATATATAAATTGGAGTCAGCCAAGTGATAAGACATTTGTGACGATTACTGTCTATAAGGGATACATTGACTACCCCAGCAGTTAAGCATGTAGTCAATGTATCCCTTATAGACAGTAATCGTCGCAAATGTCTTATTACTTGGCTGACTCCAATTTATATATTTTGGTCATTTGGCACGTATGTGCTCTAGTAAGGTATCTGACGCTATTTAACCATTATGTGAATTTAATGCGTTGACTACTTTGGACCAGCTATTAGACAGTCTCATTGTAGTCAATAAAACGTGTTAAAATAACTAGTCACGTAGCTATTTAAGTAACTAGTTCCTACTCTAAATGATGGGTAAAATCACTAGTTCGGGACTGTCTCCTAGAACTGCTGGGTACTTGCTTGCTTGCTTAACTGCTGGGTAGTGTGTGCATGTGGAAATGAAGTAACTATTGCCACAATCTTTCTTTATCAAACTGCAATGAATGAATTTCACAATTTCTTTAAGAGCATCTTTTTCTTTATTAGTTTTTCTGTTTATTTATTTTTTGTTTTCGCTGCTTTAGAAGCTTCTTGAGTTGATGTTGATGCTTTTTAACAAAAACACAGCTCATTTGCATGTTGCAAAGTAAACAAAATAAAAAAAATAAATAAAAAAAAAAAATTGTGGGAAAGTTTAAGTGGTTAGGGTAAGGAAATATGTAGCCTTACCTAAAATATGTTTGTTTCATTATATGCTGATAATAAATTAGAATTTAAGTGGTGAACAGAAGTACTGCTCCTAAATTATGAAAAATAAGTCAATTTTTCACGAATTATTTGTGATATTTTATAGACTTAGTAAATTACCTCGCGAGTTATATATTGTCTTTTCAGAATTTTGTGTTGTAGAAAGAGTTTAATTTTCTTACCAATTGTAGGGTAAATTCAATTTGTTTTTGACTTTTACAGCAGTAATATAATTTTCTGCCATCCTTTTCAACTATCTTAGATTATTCTATCAAAGTATTAAAATCTGTTTTCAATAATCCTTTGAAAATCGCTTAATCATCATTTTTTATGGCCAAATGAATAGATATTGAATTTTTGCCACAAATATTATTTCTCTTTTTTTTTTTTTGTTAGGAAATATATTTATAGATAAAAATATGATAACAGATGGCTTAAAAATAAATTTGTAATGTTTAAGCAAAAAATTAAATGACACTTTTATAGATGACGTTTTAATGTACTGGTGTTAAAAGTATACAATTGATGAAAAGGATGAATGCCTAATAGTAATTAATGAATTTTTATGTTTAATTTTTAGCTAGTTCCATAGATGATGTAATTGTACATAAAAAAGTTTTATATGAACCTCAATATTTCTACCAACTTTTGTGAGGTTCGGTCCACAATTTTCATACTTTCATACAAAATACATTTAAAATCATCAACAGTGGATTTTAAATGTATTTTGTATGAAAGTATGAAAATTGTGGGCCGAACCTCACAAAACTTGGTAGAAAGATTGAGGTTCATATAAAACTTGTTTATATACAATTTCATCATGTATGGGGATAATAATGCCCGATTTTCGGCATACTTTTCAGTATAATTCCAGTGAAGAGTGCCGCAAAATCGACATTTTTATGACTGCTCAATCAGTATTCCGGGGAATAGGTGAAATCATGGACCGATATTGTCAATTTTCAATACAAAACAAACCTTATCAACAGAGAATATTTGTGAAAATTTAAATTTAAACCAGCTAGCTCCTTTCGTATTTTTAACAGACGGACATAGCGAGATCGTCTTAAAATCTTATGAGGACCCTGAATAAATATACTAATGTGGGTCTGTCACAAACCTCTCATCTTTTTTGATTGTGTGTATATAAATTGGCATAAATAAGCCTTTTTGTAATAGATTTGAATTGAGGAAAAATTTAATTATTCAATACATTTTTAAAGCTTTACACAGGGCAACAAAATCGAACAAATTTTAACGGTTTTTTAAACCATTACAGAATTTTGATGTATTGTGGTTGCAGTAGTACAAATATTATCCGAATTTTAAATTCTATGGAGATGTGTTTTTTTTTTTAATTGAAATTTTTAAGTAAACTTGTGAATTTTTTTAAACATTTCTCCACATAATTAATGATATCTCAAAAAAGGTCAGTCTGATGTTATTAAAAGCAAACTTAGAAATGTTGAGATTTACATAACCTTTAATTTGTTTATATAATGCGTTTCAATCGGCTCAGTAGTTTCGGTGTTATAATAACAAATGGAAGCAAAAAATATATTTTTTACGTGAAAATAGCTAATTTGTTTGTTTTAAAAAACTCATGAAAAATCGAAAACGTCAGAAATTGTTCAAGTTTATTACTTTATCGCAAAGCCACATATAATAGCAATAAAATTAGATATCGATCATAAAAATCGATGGATTTTTTTTCAAATTTATTCACAATTAAGTGAATTTGCTCATTTTCTCAAAATTTTAGTTTTTTGTTTGACATACATAAAATTGAGTAGTTAATGTTCTTCTTTCGATTGATTGCATTTTGAAAACATTTTTCCCATGCTGTGTAAAAATGTTCATATATATATTGTGTTTCAATCGGCTCAGTAGTTTCGGAGTTATAATAACGAATTGAAGCAACAAATATATTTTTAACTTGAAAATATAAAACTTTTTTGTTTTAAAAAATCATTAAAAATCGAAAACTACAAAAATTGTTCTGATTTATGGCTTTATCGCAAAGCTACATGTAATAGGAATAAAATGAGATATCGATCATAAAAATCCATGGATTCTTTTAGAATTTATTCAAAATTAAGTGAATTCGCCCATTTTCACAAAATTGTATGTACTTACAAGCGTGTACTTTGAGTGGAAATTTTACATGTGTTTTGTTATTGTAACAAAAACAAAAAATCTCTCCATAGAATTTATAACTTGGACCATATTTGTACTTCATTGTGGACCATATTTGAACTTTTTTCTGTTGACCTGTGTTATATAATGGATTTGAATTTAAGAAAATTTTAATTTTTTAATAGGGAACTAATTATATACTTAAATAATGAATTCTCATAGGAATTAATTCAATATATCTGAAGTATAGTGGAATTAAGCCAATGAATTAATTCAGAATGATTTCATTAACGGATTGGCTAAGAGATAAAATTTATTTTGGTTGTGAAAACAAACAGCTATTGAATATTTGAATCATAACTGACTACAGTGATAAAAAACGTATAACTACTTGATATGCAATAAAAATTTTATGATTTTTGAACTACTTCCACATTTGTTTGTTAGGTAACTTACAATTGCATAAGTATGAACCAAAGACTAGCAAACGCTGAATTGTATTCTACAAAGCAAGTGTCATAAATTATAGTTGTGACATATGTGAGTTTTTGTAATGGCAACTTGTTACCACATACATTATTCTGTAATGAGTGGTGGTTACTCAGCACATTATTTTATTTAGTAGAGTAGGTACTTTCTTTTATACAGGTTGGTAATGAACTTATGCATTCAGCACAACAGTTTGACTGATAACGAGACGTTAGTGGACCAACACCAGTTGAAGCCATTCATTTTTTTTATGTTTATGTTAAAACCATTGTTAACTTACAATAAAATAACTTGTACAGGGAGCAGTGTACTACCAGCTTGACTTTCAAACACAAGACAACAATATGTCGGTTCAATTCCCACACAAGGTAATTTTTATACCCTTCACCTTCGTGAGAAGGGTATATATAAGTTTGTCATTCCGTTTGTAATTTCCACAATATAATTTTCCTACCCTATAAAGTATATATATTCTGGATCCTTATAGATAGCGGAGTCGACTAAGTCATGTCCGTCTGTCTGTGTGTTGAAATCAATTTTCTGAAGCCTTAGATATCTTTGGGATCCAAATCTTCAATAATTCTGTCAGACATGCTTTCGAGAAGTTTCCTATTCAAAATCACCAAAATCCGTCTATAATTAATGGAGGTAGAGCAAAAATCCGGATGGATATCTAATGATAGATATTTCAAAGTCCTTTGAAACGATGTATATAAGGCTATAGTAAGTTGGACCTACAATGGGTCAAAATCGGGAAAAATATTTTTTAACCCGAATTTTTTTCACAACAAACATTTTTTTGTCATACATTTTTTTCACAAATAAATTAAAAAAAAAAAAATTTTTAAATTAAAAAAAATTTTTTTAAAAAAATTAGAAAAACTTTTGAAAAAAAATTAAAAAAATTTTTTTTTTTAAGTATAATTTGGTAAAGGGTATATAAGATTCGGTACAGCCGCATATAGCTCTTTTACTTGTTTTTTGTTTAAGCTACATATTGTTGTTGTGAATGTAACTACTTATACCTGTTCTGAAAGTAAGTACTTTTGTAAGCGGTACCCATGAATTTTTTCAAATCGCGAACAAAAATAACTAGTGTTTCAATCAAATAATAAGTAGTTATCATTTTGCTCCAATATATTATCACCAATATTATTACTAGGAAAGTAAAGTTTTTGCTGGGTCATATCAAATTCAATTTACAATGCGCATTTATTTCTATAATATTCTTCAGTATAAAAATGAGCATGAGGATTGTTCTTAAAAAATATCGTCTGATTTGCCACAACGATATTCAATAAGGGATACACATTTCAATAAAACTTAATAACAAACAACATGTCATTGCAAGATTTTCCAATTAACTTTTTCAGAAAGTTGTTGAAAAAATAACCGGCCTTGGATACAGAAAACTTAAGATTATTATCACAAGAACAGTAATCAAACAATTTTCCACTTTTAAACTAGCAATCAAATTATGCCTACTCTTAATGGATTAATAAAATTTATTTAAACAATAATCAATGTAAAACTATAACAAGTATAATTTTATTAGTTCTCAAAGAAATTATGTCAGAATACATGCACTAATGTATTGATTTACTTTAATCAGCTTATATGATTCTCATCAAAATATTTTGAAAATTTAGATCATTAAAATTAGATAATTCGTGACAAGTATTTTATTTCTATTTTTTTTTTTTCTAACAACAACCATGACTGTTTTGAAACTAAATATAGTGTGAATTGTGAGTCAAAAGAAAGAAAATAGAAAAACTACATCAAAATATTTATAAAATATTCAAATTTGACTTTAATTATTTTTGTTTATTCTTTTTTTTTTTTTTGTTGTTTTGGATGCATACCATAGATAGATATTAAACTGGCATTAATCAGTGACAAAAAGTCACTCGCTGTATGTTTTACATACTTACTCAAACATAAAGCTAATGATGTTACATGAAATTGTCATCAGTGTTTAACACAAAATTTACATTTAAAACTGAATATAAAACTAATTTAAACAGCATTAAAATACCGAAATAAAACTGAACTGAACTTAACTGAAAGCCAACAAAAATAAAAACATTTTAAAAAAGAGTCGAAAATCAATGTGAGGTCTTTGCAGAACATGCTGAATTTACAAGTGAACGAATATTCTGTTGTATTCGTATTAATATGCTCGTAGATATTGATGGTATGTGTCAATGGCAGAAGTTTAAAAACTATATTTGTATTATGCAAAGTTGGTAAAATTATGTTTATAAAGTAGGACATTTAACTTTTTTTTAGATAATTTTTTACTAAAATATTATGGTTCGTGACGACTACAATTACACAGATTTTTATGGTTACTGTGAAATTATATTATGGTTGTTATAAGACCTAATTATTACTAATGTGTAGCATCAGAGAATATCATAATGGGATCTTATTTAACCATAATATAATTCTTTGATAATATGTAATCATAATATAAACATGTATAATACAATTCATTAATGTATTATAATCAGGGCATGTTGTTCAAACTGTTTGCTTAAAAAGTATGCGTTTTGCATATTTCACAAGTTTTTAGAAAAACATAATAATTTTTTTCCAGAACCTTGCATAAATATGAATTTTTCGCACTTCGACTATAATTTCGTTAACCCGCAAAAAAATTCTAAAAAAATCTGGCTCAAAATTTCTCGTGATAAAATTATGACATTACTCACAAAACAGCTGACAGAATAAAAACTAAATGTCAGAATGCATTTCGATCTTCGAGAGAAATGTTAACAAATCTGTAACTAAAGTCACCGCTAAATTTAAAAAATAAATTATAATTACTTTTGAGATAAGTGATGTTTATTAATGCATGCCTTGAAGCACTCTTTAGGAGGTTAAATACAATAATACTTTTAAGGTTTTTATCAGTGGTTTCAAAACCTTTTTATTTAAGAAACGATTGTATTACTTCTCGGGTGATACAAGAAGTGAAAAAGTTTATTGTTTTTATAATTGTTTTAGAGTTCTCGCTTAACATCCCCAAACTAGTGATTTTACCTAACATTTAGTGTCATCACTAGTTACGGAATAACTTAAACAGTTATTTGAACAGGTCGGTATCCTTGGCGGTAATTATTGACCTTACGTTGATTACAAAAAGCTGGTCGTGTATATAAAAAAACGATAAAATTGTTCAAAAGGGAGCAAGGTTTATGGTGCTCCTGATGAATAAATACAAACTTTTCGTATATATAGTTGGAATTGGTGAAAATCTTAGGACTTGAAGATTACCAGTTTAGTGAAATGAAATAATTATATGAATTTTTCGGATGTCATATACCTTAGAAACTAGAATATTAAAATATAATGACTTTCAATGAATAAAAATATAAAATTTTAATTAATGTAAAATTTTAACGGTTAAAGATATTATAACAAAATTTGGAAATAATGTAGATTCAAATGTCCTTAAATCAACGGAATTATAATTTTTAACATATTTTTATTTTCAAATACCAAAATTCCTAAAACAAGGAGTATGTGTTCCAAAAACTAGTTTTTTAGAAAAGTGCCTACTGTGACGTTATTTATATTTACCGTGTGATAGTAAAATTACTTTGTACGTATTTAAATAAGATATAGGGCTATACATAAACCGAAATATCTCTTGAACCAAAAGAGATAACTTACATATGTATGCATGTTTTTTTTTTTTTTTTTTTTGTAGATCTCCTTAATGAATATTTATATTTTAAATTTCAACTCATTCGGATCATTTTTGGATTTTTAGCAATTTTTTTTAAAAAATGTGAGATTAATTATGCGTAAAATATTCTACGAAAATTTTTGCCAGAAAATTTTAGTGGAAGCACCATACAAAAGGAGAGAGAGGTTAAGATCTTCCACAAAAATTATCCCCATAAAATTCCACACTATAACTCTGACAATAGGAATTCTCTCAGACATTATGTTACAACATTTTTTTCAGTTTGTATAGCTCCCTTCGATCAAAAAATGAAAACTTTGACCCACTGTTTATTCTACAAAAATATCCTACTCAACATGCCACTTCAAAAAGCCTCAATTTGTTGGACAGTGTAGTTTGTCATATTTTTTTTTTTTTTGTTTGAAGGAAATAAAACTATTATCTATTAAGATATATAAAGTAGAGCATCAAATAAAGTTCTATGGCTCTCAATCAATCTGCTGTGAATTGCAAATTCGAACTTTGATTTGACCATCAATTGTTATTAAGATATAAATAAAATTATAAAAGTAATTAAATGGAAACAAACATCAAAGACTATTTAAAAATAAGTAAGAGACCTATATTCGGCTGTGCCTTCACCAGATTATACTTTAAAATAAAATTAAAAATTTTTTTTTTTCGAAATTGTTTTTTAAAAGTTTTTTCCAATTTTTAAAAAAAAAAAATTTTAATTTAAAAATTTATTTTGTTTTAATTTATTAGTGAAAAAAATGTATGACAAAAAAATGTCTTTTGTGAAAAAAATTTGGGTTAAAAAATATTTTTCCCGATTTTGACCCATTGTAGGTCCAACTTACTATAGCCTTATATACATCGTTACAATGGACTTTGAAATATCTATCATTAGATATCCATATTGTCTATATTTATGACTAAGTGATCGAGATATAGATCAAAAATAGGCCAAAAATAGAGATTGTCTCGGATTTTTGCTCATATATCCGTTATTTATGGACGGAATTTGATGATTTCAAATAGGAAACTTCTCGAAAGCATGTCTGAGAGAATTAATGAAGATTTGAATTCCGAAGATATCTGTGGTCTTCAGAAAATTGATTTAAATAGACAGCCAGAGAGACGGACATGTCTAAATCTACTCCGCAATCTATAAGGATCCAGAATATATACAATTTATAGGGTCGGAAAATTATATTGTGGAAATTACAAACAGAATGGCAAACTTATATATACCCTTCTCACGAAGGTGAAGGGTATAAAAAGAAAGATCTTCTTAACTGTTTATCAATACCCTTCAAAATCCATGTATTTTAAAAGAATTTAGTTTTTTTAAGAAGAGATCTTGTCGATTTTCGAACAAAAAACGTATATCAAACTCACCACATTAGTATTTTAAACGCCTAACAGTGGTGCCATTTAATTTTTTTCGTTGCAAAAATCATAGCTTTTGAAAAGGGTTCTAAGCTTTTTAGGTACAAAGTTTAAATATGTGGAAAAATCAATTTTATAGGAAGTAAAATAAAATAATAAATTTTTGATTTTTTATGTTTATTTTTAGGATTTAAAATTATTCAAGAAAAGATTTATTTTTTTTTAAATTTTTTTGTAAAATACTCCAGAGAAGATTTAAATTTTTTTTTTTTTTTAATTTTTCCATAAAAAAGGTGTACATATCTAATGAGTTTTCAAAAATGCCCAAAAATGCATGTAACACATTTTTGGAACAATGTCTTTTTCAAAATTTCACCTCTACCAAATAATGGAGCAAGCTGAACATTTTTGCATTGGGTAAGGGAATAATCAAAGAACTCATTTTGAAAATATAGAAATTGATAGTTTTTTTTTTATTTTTATTTCCATCAAAGTTGAGAAATATTGAAAAAATGGATAGTTGGTAAATATAGATTTACCTGGACCAATACAAAGCAAACAGTACAAATTATTTTATTCTTTTCTTAATAAATAGATCTATCAACAGGATAAAAATAATGACGATCCGTTACCCAGTTTTTGAGGTACTGTATCTGATTAAAAATTGTATTTTTTTGAAAACTAAAAATCAGTCAACTTTGAAGGGCTATATCTTCTGAATGAAAAATCTGATTGTAATAAGAGTAGCATATTTGAAATCGTTGAACGATTATCTGTAAAATAGGTTTATTCAATATTTTTTAAGGAACCATGATATTTTTAGTTTTTGCAACATCACTTGTTCTACGGGCGCACAGTGGCCTTATGATAAAATCCTTCAAAACTGCACAAAAAGTGGTATCCATTTTTTGTCTATATTAAATTATATAGCTTTATCAATGTTAATATTTAATAAAGGTTTTATTATTTGGTTTAACGTTAAAAAAAAATATAGCGCTTTCTGCTTTTGGAATTTTTTTCTCTTAAAAACATCTCTTCCAAACATTGTCAAGTAGTGTCGTCTTCTCTTCCAACATGCTTGGCATGGCAAGGAAGTCAATGTTGATCTCAACTCAAGTAAATTAATGAGTATAATGCTCAACATAAGCATTATTCTCATGTTGATCAACTAAATGTCGAACATTTAAATGCTTTTTAAACATTTTTTTTTTGGATATTGAGAACGAAATTTATATTAATATTATTTGTATAATGCAATACACCGGCACATTTACAATTAACCACAATTTAACAATAAATAGTATTAATTCCTTGTAGGTCCTGGTTTCAGCCAGTTCAGTCAGAATCATTCGCATTCATTCATGCATGTTCCGTACATATTTATATGTACATTAGACCGGACCTTAAAAAATTTATTTGCTTTGGATGTGTCTAAATTGTTTAGTAGTTAAAACTAACCAAATTTGTAAAATTGGGTAGACAATGGTGTTTTTTTTTTTTTAATTTCTTTAGAAACGTTGCTGCTGAAACATTAATTTTTAAACGTTTGAAATAAATCTTATCTTCCACACAAAATTATATTTTTAACAAAGGAAAAAGAAGGACGAGTGTTATATTATGTTATATTCTGATATAGGGGTTAGATAGGGGCTACGGTCAATTACCGATCTTCACAAAAGTTGTTAGAAAGATTTAGGTTCATATGAAGACTTGTTTATGTCCAAATTCATCCCGATATTAATTATTAGAGGAAACTTATGTATGGTCAAGTAATTTTTTGAGGGGGATCCTGTATAGGGACTAGGGACAAATGTTGCCCTATTTGTACCATACTTTAGTGTGTATTTTCAGATTATATGGAACTAATTTATGCAAAGTTGTATCAGAATTTGCGTATAATCAACATATTTATGAATGCACAAACAGTATGCCGGGAGAAAATTTGTATGGGGGCTAGGTTAAATCATGAAACGATATTGCCCATTTTCAGTACCAAATAAACACTATCAACAGACAGTATTTATTAATATTTCAGCCCTATCTTGTTTTCAACAGACAGACGAACGAACATAGCCAGATCGTCTTAAAATCTTATGAGGACTGAGAATATATATATATAATGACCAAATCAATTTACCCCATCTTTTTTGATGGTACAAAAACCAAATTTTTTGCATTGTTTATCCACTTTATCGCCTGTAAAATTTGTGTAAACATTTACTATCTACACAGAATTGTGTGTAAAATATGCGTATAACTTGTAACGTATGCGGAATGAAATTGCAACAAAAATTTGACACTGGCCAAAGAAAAAGTACATGAGCTATTAGTGTTTTAGGACTTATTTTGAATTACGCTATGTTTTGCCTTAATACTTTAAAACCCCATTTGATATCTCTCTTTGAGTTATTTCAAAATGTTAACAAAAAAAGAACTACCTTGAAAAAACATTTATAATTTTTTCCATATTGTATCTATTTTTATCGCGAACAATTTATTCAATTTTACATCAAGTGGCAGAGAAAGGCAAAGAAGTGGACTTTTTTGGAAGTAAATAAACCTATTATTGATAAGATGTGCAAAGTAGAACATAATCTTTTTTTTTTTTTTTTTTGAATCAATCAGATGTAAATTGAAAATTTTGACTTTTTTGGAATTTGATTTGACCATGAATGAATTCTAATTAATATATTATGAAATGTGTACACAAAATTAATCATTTCATAAAAAGAAACATCAGAGATTATTTTTTTAAAAAGAAAGTTCTTCTTAACTGTTCCATCATTCAACTGTCACGATCTGATGATTATGGTGTTTTCCAACACCCTTCAAATGCGAGACTTTCTAAAGTGAAAAAATGTCCCAATTTTTTTAAATTAAAAATAATTTGAGAGCTTTTGGACCTTTTTAAATAAAAGAGCTTTTGTAGATTGTTTAAAATAAAATTCGAGAAAAATAAGACCATGAAACTCAAATAGGAGTTCAGAAAAGTGCAACATCGGTATTTTCAACACCTGTATATAAATTTCTTCATAACTGCCACAATACAATGGGCTATTTTATAAAGGTTTTATATGTTATTTGTTTTAACGTTGGAAACAAATACAGCATATTCTGTTTTGTTGCAATTTCATTCTGCTTCATTATGCTTCATTCAGCATTCATGTTTTATAACTTGTTAGAAAGACAATTTTCTCTAGAAGATTAACGGTCTAATTCATAATAAAACCTTATTGTAGATTTAAAACACAAATTTGTTAACAAACACTTTAGCTTTATAAACCTTTAATAAAGGTATTTTATTTATAAACGTTTGTTAAAGCTACAATAAGTAATGTACTGTTTTTTGTCTAATCTGGCAATGCTTCTCAGTTATTTCCCCTTTTTCGTTGTTAGTGTTGCTTGCAATTAATAATTGTTTGTTTTTAGTATTAATACATTTTTGAAGATAAAAACTTATTTTTAGATAAAAAATTTATATCTGATTCTAGTAAATTTATATTAAGCTAAAATGTATTAATATACAAACGTTTTTATATATTTTATTTCAATTATTATTAAAAGTATTCGAATTACGAATATTCTGTGATAAAATAAACATCACTGTTTTATAATTTGTTTTATTAATTTATTTTTATTGTCATTTTGTTAATTTTTAACAAAATTTAATGAATTTATATAAGGAAACAGATAATTTTAATTCCGGAATGGGTATATTAGATTGTGTGGACCTCCTTCCACAATGTTTTCACATTTTATTACTACATTTCATTACAGGTTAAAAGAAAATGACAAAAATGGCAATCAAACTCACTTGCGAACCTCATATAGCTCACTGCCGGAGGAATTTGAAACAAAATCATATATTTTTATATTGGAACATATTCCCCAGCGGAGTTAAAATTACGTTTGTCAATTGCAATAGTATCGTCTATTATTGCAAATTTATAAAAAATTATCTTTAAAGTTCCCTTTTTTCCAGATAAAATGTAAAAAGAATACCTTAAAGTTGGTTTATAGTAGTGTTGAAGCTACAATAAATATTTCAAATTTATGAATGGTTTATAACAGACTTATAAGACTATTAAACGTTTATGAATACAGTTTTTTGATTTTTTTCTTATTAACGACTTATAAAGCTGTTTTAAGTTATTATGAATTAGACCGTAAGTTTATTTCAACTGCTGAAAATGTTTTATTTAGATGACAAAATTTTTATAGAAATCAAAATAAGTTACATTATTTACCTGGTTTCATAACTTTCTCGTTATCCGATCTATTCCGATCCGCAAATCTATTTCTTAAGGACAGTTCTAATGTACATACATATATGTACACATATTTATATGTAGAAAATGCAAATATGCATGTATGTAAATAGTTATTTCTATGGGTGTGAGTGTTTATTATGACAATTTTTATTTAGTCATTTGTATGTACGATTACCAAACATGTTGATAATGACTACTCACTCACAGCTTGATTAACATTATGGAGATTTTTATGTTTTCATTACAAAACGACTACGATGACGACAACGACAACGACGACTACGGATTTTGATGATGAACTGAACTGAAAACAGAATTAACAGAAACAAACAAACAAACTGACTGACGGACGGACGGACGGACAAACAGACAAGCAAACAAATAAACTAACAATGAAACTAAACGAATGTCATTTGCATAAATACTATTATTTAAAGTAGCGTGAGCACAAGATCTACAATGACACTTCTTGAATACCGGGCACACACATACACACACATCTACATACTCACACTTGCACTGTCATTGAAACAGTCATCACACTCTCTGCACGCTATGTATGTCTGTCACACTGTGCACTCCAAGTGATGAAAATCTTTTTCACGGATTTAAATTGGAGTAAAATGATTCATAATTTTATACGTAATGCATGAAATAGAATATAGAAATTTCATTATAATAACTTAAGTCCAAAACGTGACTATATTTAAATATTTAAAACAAAATTAAAAAAAAGAACTTTAAAAACAACCAAAGAAAAAAAAGCATTTTAAATGTTTTTTTAAATACTCGTGTTATGGTTGGAGAATGATTGTACATTATGAATTTCATTAAACAAACCTGAACAAAGTTGGTACAAAATCGTGAGTTTTTTTTAATGAAAATTGTAACAGAATTTTTTTGTTATGAAATTTGTCGTCATACCCTATGTATGAACTATTAGGGATTTGTTGAGGTTTTAGAGATAATTTAATTTATCTTTATATTTGAAAAGGTGGAGGCATGAAGTCAATTAAATTGTTGATGGATGTTTGTAGAAATTTTGGTATCACTGAGTTTAAAGAAATACTTAGTTTGAACAATTTGAGTTTTTTCTTATATGAATTACATTTTTGTGTTTCAATAAAGTTTTCTCTATGGATAATCTGTTGTGGAAAGATTTTGTAATAGGGAACAATACTATTCAAATTTGAACAAAAAAAAAAAAAAAAAAAATGCCATAATCCGAAGTCACAGCGAAGTCAGTTTTCATATGATTCAGTTCAAATCGCAATCGCTCAACAATACTGTATTAACTGAAAAACTTTTAAGTGTTCATGAGAGATAAAAAACAGTTTGTAGTTACATTTAAGAAATTCTGAAAATCCGAATACATCATAGTAAAAACAAAATAATACCTTTTTTATGAAAATATACGATTTATTTTTATTTAGACTTTTGTATTAACTCAAAATTATACCGTTTTGTTGATATAAAAGTATCACTACACTATCACGAAAAGTATCTCAAATATGGGTTTCGAGATGAAAGAGTAATCGGAATACGTTGATAGATATTGATGTTGTAAGTTGATTTCTTTCAAGTTAATACAGTATTGTTGAACGAGTACGATATGTTAATGTTTCTTGCCTCGTATATATGTTACTTCATTTCCAAAAATCTCCTTTTGTCATTAAATATTTTTTGCCAGAAATATAGATAGAGTTCCTTTGCTCGATCGGTCACGTTCAAGATTGTGACATTTGTACGCATTTGAAGTGAATAAAATAGAGAAATCTTAATTTTATGCTTGAATTTTTCAGCCTAATTTTTTATTTATAAAATTTTTATTTGTAAATATTACCTCAAGCTCAATAAATTAGAATAAAATTTTTTTTCTTGTTTTCATTGTAGGATTAGTTGTATTGTATTTTCCAATATATTGTCAAGAACGTGACAAAAAATAATCAAGTTTTTCCGACTACATCTAGAAAAATGCTAAACTAAATTAGAATAATGCGGTCTTCTGTTGATCTTAAACCTTTAGTGTAATTTAGCACTCGACATTACAATGCGAAATATTTTCCCATCACGTTTGTAATAGGAGTTATTTCAAGTAATTTAAACAAAATTTTCATATTTATTGGTTTCGTCGCCATTTTCGATTGAACATTTCAGTCTGGATTGGACGTTGATTTGTTAATCTCCATATATTTGCGTTTGATATTGTTGCAGGCCAGAATATCCGAAGAATTCTTCACAAGCATCGGTTGGCAAATAGCTGCACAGCATTTATGTCACATGGCAGCGCGTTCCATGTTTCGCTGGCATATAGGAGAGCGGATTTGATACAGCTGTTGAACAATTTTAATGTGATGTTGAAAGATATGACGACTGATTTCCATACTGGACTTAACATGCCAAATGCTTGATTGGCCCTTGATATACGGTATGCCACATCATTACTAGAGCCGCCTTTGTTCGTAATGATACTACCAAGGTAACAGAAAGATGTTACATCGCCCAGGTCGACGTTGCGTATTTTGAACCTGTTGGTATTGATGGTGTTACATCTCATGCTTTTGCTTTATCTTTAGACCAGTCTTTACTGCTTCGATCTCTAGAGCCTTCAGTTTTGATACCATGTCTCTGTGCCTATGTGACAGTAAGCAGATGTCGTCTGCATATTCAAGGCATTCAAGGCGTTCAATGAGGCCCCATCTTATTCCTCTGCTAGCTCGAGTTGCATTACGTATGATAACGTCGAGCACAATGTTAAACAGCAAAGGCGACAGTACGCATCCTTGCCAGACTCCTGTAAGGACTTCGAAGCGGTTGCTTAAGGTATTATCATGCACAACTCGGCAGCAAACATTCTTATAGAGTGATTGGATAAGATTTATAAGTTTTTGTGGAATACCTTTACAAGCAAAAGCGCTCCATATCGCGTCGTGTCTTAAGGTATCGAAAGCTTTCGCATCTCGTTACCCAATCTTGATCACGCAAGATCGACTTAATGCAAGATATGAAAAAGGATTAACATTTTTGAAAGTGGGCAAGGTTTGTGGAGCTTCTGAAGAGTTATATATACTTTTTATACAAGATTTTGATATCGGTGGAAACCTTAGGACTTGAAGATTGATATTCTAGTAAATTTTTGACTAGAAGATCATCAAGAAAAATATAAACTTTGAATTATAGGTTATAGACATCACAATAAAATTTTGAAGTGAAAATATTTGCTGAAAGTGCCCACTATGACGTTATTCACAGTGTGATAGTAAAAACCTTTTGTATGTGTATAAACAACATATAGAGCAATACAAATATGAAGAGTTTTTGAGGATCCGTGCGATGCGTTTTTCGAATTTTTACTCAAACTTAAAATTTTGTTTCAAAATTGGCTAAGTTTGGACAGGGCTGGGGGACAATGTCCGCTTAAGTGAATCAAATTTTACCTTATACGTTTTTGCATTAAGTTCTCTTTCCATATCATAAAAAAATTGTATAAAGTCCCGAAGAAAATTTTTATGTGGAGGTTTTTGGGTAAAAACTTAAAAAACACACGCATACAAAGTTGAAATATATAAAAAGATACTTCAACTTTGTATGCGTGTAAATTTTTATAGAGACGAGATAAATGCTATCAGGTTTGTTTTATTTTCTTTAAAATTTTATCGCAAATATGCGTCATATTTAAAAATCAAATTTTAAGTTTCCGTAGGCCCATCATATGTAAAATACGAAAGATCGAGCAAAATTTAAAAAAAATTAAACCTAAATATCTCTTGAACTGAAAGAGATAACCTACAGATATAATCATACTTTTTGTAGACCTTCTAAAGGACTATCTATATTTCTGCTCATTTGGATTATAAATTGAATTTGGCGATTTTTTTTTAAATGTGAGACCTTGAAGGTCCGCACACTGATCCCCATTATGCCTACGAAGTTGAACAACTGTAAATCAACTCGAAAATACCTCAGCCGAGTAAATAATACAGCACAACATATAAGTGTGGACTTGATTATACTATTTTAACAAAAAATCGTAAAAACGAAAATTCTTAATTTATGTACTATGTAGAGAACCTAGACACATTCAGAATGCATTGATATGTTCACAAGAGTTTTTCAGCTTTACCGTAGCTTCAACTTTGCTAAATATTGTTAGTGGAAAATTAGTCCCTTAGTTAGGTTATTCTAAAAAAATGTCTTCCTATATTTTTTCAAAAAAGTGCACGAAACATCTATTTTTTTGGGAAAAAATTAAAAAAAAATTTGTTTGGCGGATATTATTGCCATATAAAGTTAAAAGGTGTCACCAAGTCTGAATTAGCTGTTGGCCAAAAACTGATGACAGCATTTGTTGAGGGTCCACTGATTGTCAGAATCTTTGGGGGCTCATAAAAAAAAAAAAAAAAAAATGGTCACCAAAATGGACAAACTGAGTATAGGGTTTTACTACCCTTTGATAGTAGAGTCGAACCTATACTGTCATGAACGTTTGTTTTTTGTTAAAAATTGATACCAAAGAAAACAAAAAATAGCTAACATTTTACATATAAACAAATTTTTTAAACTAAATTAAAAAAAAAAAAATCGGTTCTAATATATGCAAATTTTAAAGATTGTACCTATTATGAGTTAGCGTGGAGACTGAAATTGGAGATTTTCGAGCAAATTTGAAATTGAAGAATTTAGAGACATTTTTTTTTTTTTGATAAAATCATTTCTAAAGAAGTAAGTGTTATATTTGACTGTGCAGATTCTTGTATACCCACCACCAGTATATAGTTTTGGGCTTCTATGGGAACTTGAAACAGTTATGGTCCGAACTGTATAGAAGTTGGTAGAGTGATTGGGTGAATTACTTAACTCGAATTAAATTAATTACATTATACTTATATAAATTATTTATTGAAAATAAAATATTTTTCTGGTATGCGGGTTATATGGGGGATAGGGTCAATTATGGACCGATCTTTGAAAGAAATATTTAGGTGGATATAAAACTTGTTTATCTCCAACTTCATCACGACATTAATTATTATAAGACAATTATGAATGTTAAAGTCATTTCCTGAGCAGACCTTGTATGGGGACTAAGTACAAATGTTGCCCGATTTTCGTCATACTTTACAGTATAATTTCAGAGTAATGACAACTAATTTGATAAGATTTGGCACATAATCAACATATTTATGACCGTTCAAACAGTATTCCGGGGGGCTATGTGAAATCATGGACCGATATTGGCCTTTTTCAATTTCATTGCCCATGGAAAATTTCAGCAAGGTAGCTCCTTTCGTTTGGGCCCTATCGTGTACAGGCAGTCAGACGGACATAAGGACATATGGTCGGACATACATAGCTAGATCGTATTAGAATCTTATGAGGACCCATATGTATGTATGTATGTATGTACATATATACTAATGTGGGTATGCGACAATATTTTGATGTGTTGCAAATGATGGTGTGTATAAAAAAAATTTGCAGCTTATTTTCTAATTTTAAATTTCAGTTTATTTCTTTGCGTTGTTTGTTTACGATTTTGAAATATAAAATTTCTTTCATAAAAATTTTGAAAATTTAAAATTTGAGATTTGAGATATGCATGAAATTTTATGATTTTTTTTTTTTGCTATCAAATAAAATGGATTATCGATGTCAGAAAATTTTAAAATTTTTTATTTATCAAGGATTATGTTTGGTTTTGCTCGAAACTTCAAACTAAATGTTTAACCTCTAAACGTTATCTGATTTTATAATATTTATAAAACTTTCAGCATTTGATTTCTAGAAAAATAAAATAAGGATTGGTATTAACCACTTCTTGAAGTTACTTTTGAAAATCGATTTTTATACGATTTAACGGCTAATTTAAATGTATTCAGAAATAACATATAACATGAATATGTATATTTCTGTTAATTTACTTATATTCATTCTATCAATTATAGGGTATATTTGAAGTAAACATCTGCCCATTTATTTGTTGCTTTGTGTTTTTTTTTTATTTTAACGCTTGTTTGTTCCCGTAATTTACGCTGCAACAAATTTTAGTCATCGCATAAATTCAATTTAAATTCAACTAAATTCACTTCAAATATTGATTGATTTTAATGTAAACAAAATAGTTTGAAGTATTTTTTTTTTTTTGTATTCAAAACATTTTAAATGTTTCAGTTTCTATGCAGTTTATTCAAGTAAAAAAAAATATAGTAAAAAACATGCCCGCACAGAGTGTTAGTTTTGCATCACAGACACCCATAAAAAAGAAGAAAAAAAGTTGTGTGAATTTTTATTCAGATATTCACACAAAAACATAACATGTGTAATATTCAATTTTTAGTTTTTCTAATTTTCCATTTTTAAATGCTTTCCTAGCCCTTGCAACAATAAAGATTTGGAGGTGTTTGATTTTTTTTTTTTTTTGGTACAAAAAGCAGCTAGCTGTGGGGAGTAATTGTTATTTTAAAGTATGTAAAAAAAGTTCAAAACTTTGAATGTTATATGATACTTGATAGAACAATTATAACATTTAATTTAAGTACCATTAAAATATATGAAAACAGCGTTACCAATATTTAACATGAAACTCAATTACTGACATTCAATATACATATATACAACTTCTTTGAACTATATTTTTTCGATTAACATTTTTTTTATACCCTCCACCACCACAAGTGGTGAAAGAGGGTATATATAAGTTTGTCATTCCGTGTGTAACATTGAGAAATATTCATCTGAGACCCAACAAAGTATATATATTATTGATCCTTATGAAATTCTAAGTCGATCGAGCAATGTCCGTCTGTCTGTCTGTCTGTCTGTGTAAAACACTCTCACGCCCAAATGATGAAAGTATACCAAAATGTTTATTATTTTTCTAAGCAGTTTGGTATTGAAAATCAGCAAAATCGAATTAATAGAACCAGGGTTATGGATTAAAATGTAAGACAACCTCCAAAAATTTTGATCATTTTCACATGTTTTTTTCTGATTTTTGGTAAATCCATTGCAGCTAATATCATGAAATTTTGCACACATTATTTATATGATAAAAGGACAAATTTTGTTGAAAATGGAAAGAATCGGTTCATAATTTCTCGTAGCCCCCATACAAATTTCTTCCCCAAATATGGTGCTATGGTATATAAATCCCAATAGAATTGCAGTATCTATACAAAATTCAGCACAACTAAGTTTCGTGCAAACAGAAATCGTGAGACCATTTTTTTTTTGGATCGGGTACTATTTGACTATAGCCCCCATATAAAGATTACTTCCGAAAATCGTTTAAATACACTTAAATATCTTATAAATACCGGTATCAGGTTGAAATTGAACTTGCATAGTCCCCATGCACATGAAAATCGCTGTAGGGAATTTCATGAAGATCGGCCCGTAATTGGTTATAGCTCCCATATAAGGACCACTTCCAAAAAACACATTAATTTCATAAATATCTGAAAAAAATTTCGTTATCGAATTAAAATTTTACACAGATCGGTAGTATTAATTCACAAATGATACTACTAGATTGTGTGAATATCGGTTCATATTTGACCATAGCTACCATATAAGGTCCATTTCCGAAAATTATTAAATACTAATAAATCTCTTATAAAAGCTTCTATCTTGTTAAAATTTCAAATAAATATTTCCCATATATACGAAAATCGATGTGTTGAATTTTATGAAGATCGGCCGATAAGTGGTCATAGTTCCCATATAAGGACCACTTCCGAAAAACACATTAACCTCTATAAATATTTTAAATATATCCATATCGAAATAAAATTGTATACAGATCAATATGTTGTATCCAAAAATTATATTACTGTGTTTTGTGAATATCGGTCCATATATGACCATAGCACCCATTTTAGCTCCATTTCCGATAATCACAATAATACTCATACAAGTCTTGTAAATAATAATATGGGGAAAAATATCAAGCAAAATAGGCCTCATATTCATAGAAATCACGTTAAAATATTTAATTATATCTCCCAAATAAGTCGCACATCCGAAAAATACATTAACGCATATATACACTCATATCGGTAAAAAATTTAACAAAAATAAAGAAAAGATAAAATCACTGTTTATTGTTGGTGTTTTGTTTAAGCTTTGATATTTTTACAAATAAAGCTTGAGTGTCTGTAATTCTCATTCACTCTATAGTTTTATTTGTATAATATCTTTAGTTTTTCTAAAGCCTTTTGGGAAAAGGTTTCCTGATGATCTGGCCTAAGCAACCACTGAAATGCGCATAGGAACTAGCTTATCCCCCAACAATAAATTTCAGTGAATTTATCAATAAAAATTGGGAATTTAGCATAAGAAGCTCTTACTAAAATATTAATTTTGTATTCCCGAATAACCTTTTAAGTTTCAATTAGATTTGGTGACAATGGGTTAATAATTATATATATAAGGCTCACATCCGGAAAATTCATTAGAACAGAACAAAAATATACTTTTGAGATTTGATTAAATGTATTTGTTTACCCTGTTTAAAACGCTTTTAATTTACTTGTTGTGAATAAGGAAAATGTTGAGCCAATCGGTAATGTTAACCAATTATTAAGTATATAAATTGTTAAATAGTACATTTTATTCCTATTATAAAATTATGGACTCTGTTGGAAATGGTAGGACTATGTAGTTATTTCAATTATAAATTGCTGAATTAGATATCATTTTTATACATTTGGAATAAAATATCTTCTGCGTAAAATAGTTTTTCTAACAATATATAAAATACTACTATATTTTAAATAGATTTTTATTTTGTTTAAAAAAAATGGTTTTATTGAAGAAAGTACATAACTTGTATATAGTCCAAAATGTGTATTATATCAGGATTCATCTATAATCCATAAGGTAGCTTAAAAAGAAATTCGGTTATAGTCCACAAAAATTGTTCAACTGTATTTGTAGACTATAAGCGAAAACTACATTAAAATGCTACCAATCTTCATAATCGGAGCTAAGTCCCAATAACAAACACTGAATATGGATATTAGAGTGTTTATACCAATGTAATTTCTATAATTTTCATATAATTTAGGTGGAGGGTATTTAAAATTCGGCATAGCCGAATATAGCACTCTAACTTGTTTTTTTTAATTTCCTCAGTTTTTTTTCGGTAGACATTAAACAAGACAAACAAAAATGGGTGATAGAAAACACCTCTATCTTTAAAGCACTTTACAAAATTAGAAATTTTTCTTTAAGAATCATAATATTTGTTTCACAACAGTAATATTAAATACAGTCCCTCCACACATAGAACGAAGACTATTCCCTCTTTAAAAAAAAATTATTTTTGGGTGTGTTTATTGTGCTAGAATCAAAGAAAACAGAACGCGGCACAGCAGGTTACATTTTCTGGTCAGCTTTAAATTTTACTTTACTTTTGTTTAAATATTTATTTAAACATAAAATTGTTTTTAATACATGCATGTATTTAATTATAATTATTAAGTAAACTGTTTTTATTTTTCAAACTTAAGAAGCGGAAATTAAAAAAAATAATATTATTTTAGTTAAAGAACACTTTTCACCATTAGTGGCAGGGGTATATATAAGTTTGTCATTCCGTTTGTAATTTCTACATTTTTCATTTGCGACCCTACAAAGTATATATATTCTGGATCGTTATAGACAGCGAAGTCGATGTAGCCATGTCCGTCTGTATGTTGAAATCCACTTTCCGTAGCCGCCAATAACTCACAAACATAATTGATAAATCAATATATCGGGAATTCTCGGCTCGGTCGCTACTTAAAATCGAGAAAATCGGCCCACAAATGTTTGAAATATAAAGAAAAAACAGGGACAACCGCAATTTTTGCCCTATTTTTTATCAATATCTGGATTACTAAGTCATTAATATAGACAATATGGATATCTAATGATAGATATTTCAAAGTCCATTGCAACGATGTATATAAGGCTATAGTAATATGGACCTACAATGGGTCAAAATCTGGAAAATATTTTTCAACCCGAATTATTTTTTCCACAAACATTTTTTTATAAATTTCTTTTTACTAATAAATTTATATAAAAAATTTAAAAAAATTAAAAAAAAAAAAATTTGAAAAAATTTTTTTTTTAAATTTTGAAAAACTATTTTGAAAAAAAAAAAAATTAATTTTGTTTACCTAAAAATATTAAAAATTTGTATTTTAAAGTATAATTTGGTGAAGGGTATATAAGATTCGGCACAACCGAATATAGCTCTCTTACTTGTTTTTTACCCTACACCACCATAGTGGTGTATATACCTTGCCTTGTAATGTTCAAAAATATTATTCCAGCACCCACGATGTCCATCCGTATGGCTGGCTGTCTGTTCATGGAAACCTTGCACGCAATGTACATAGATGAATTTTTAGCCCAGGGACGAAGTTTATTGAAAATAGTTTAAATCTGTCCATTATTTCACCTAGAGCCCCCATAATAGGACTATTTTGCTATAAATATCTGATTTATATGGATCTCCACAAATAACATAACAAATAACAAGAAATCACATACAATATAAGGTTCACATCCGAAAATAACTTTAACGTTAAATAAATATAAGTAATACGACCTAATTTCATGGCGATCGGTCAATAATTGGTTATAGCTTTTCTATAAGGCCCACATTCGACAAATAAAATTCAACACAAATGAGTTTTCACCTCTATCGCGGTAGGAGTAGGCGTTTTACGCCATCGACTCTTTCGTACGAGATTAAAGAAACCGGTTGCATTTTATATTTAATCTGGCATAAAATGCCTACACCAACCGCAATAAGGGTGTTTGTATCTACGGTAATCTTGCGTCTTAATTTCATGACGATCGATCATAGCTCCCATATAAGACCTATTTCCGAAAATCATTCTAAAACAACAAAATATTGAAAGTTTTAAAGAAAAATGCTTTTGCACATATACTCAATGTAGGGTATTATATGGTCGGGTTTGATCGACTATACATTTCTTACATGTTTTGTTTATTTACCTGTATGCCTGAGCATACATTTTATTTTATTAAGAGCGAAAAAACTATTTTAATGTTAGAAGAGAAATGTAAAGTAAGTAATGAATAAAAATTTTCTTTTGATTTGTTTTTATTTTTTTATTTAAAATTACATAATAAATTTATTTTAACGATATGACCTCATTGGCTGTTATGAAACATAATTATGTTAGCCTCAATTATTGCATTAAAATTTAACTTTTAACAACTATGCTTTATTTCCGATTCCATATTTTAAATTTTTACTAACACCATTGCATTTAAAGTCAATATCAAGCTCTTAGGATTCTCTCTGTCCTTTCCGAAGAAAAGTGTGATATCCTACAATATATTCTACACTATTTAATATAAAATTTTTTATTTTATTTCCGAATATTTTTGGTCTATATTTTCATTTCGTTCGTGTTTTATTTGCTCTTTTTTTTTTGTTCCTCATCCTCAGATGTTATTAACATTGTAACACACTGCTGCAATGTCATTTTTGTGGCATTTCATGCATTTTTATAAAGTACCAGTAGTATGGTAAATATTTTTATATTTTTACAAAAAATATTATGTTTTCTTTTGTTTTTTTTGTTGTTCCTTTTTCTTTTTCCTTTTTTTTGTTTTCCTTCCCCTACACTAGATCTTTAATTCAACTTAGTTGTGGTAATGATACTGCGGTTAAAAGGGTTGCCTGGTTTACAGAATTGTAAGAATTTTAAGTATATTTGAGATAAATTATAGAGTAAGCTCTAAGGTTTCAGAATATATAACTTGAGGTGTACAGGTAATAACAATTTACCACATAGCTCATGCTCATGATATAAATAATCCTAAGTAAAATGATACTTTTTTGTTTTCTAACTATAAAAAGGGTATTTTTAACCAAAATGTTTCTTTTCAATTCCTGAATTTAATATATAAATTTCTTGAACGAAATTTAAATATAAATAATGGAAAAATAGAATTTGTTTATGAATTAAATAAAGACCTGGTTGGCTACCGATTCTAAATGGTTATAAGGTAAAGCACAAACATATTTACCATAGATCTTCCGATTTTAATCATATTCGGTAAACACTAGAGTATGCAATTAATCGGGTTTCGGGTTTTATCGGTTAACCGAGCAAATAATTAATCGGGCTTTAGATTGAATCGGATAATAATCGGTTAATAATTGGTTAATTTTAAATTATTCGATTAACCGAATAACTTGTATTTTATATTGAAAGGAAAAAATGGAATTTTGTGTACTTATATGAGTTGGTTGGTTTACGAGGTAGTTCACTGCGTGCAAACAATCAAGTAGAGTCGAAGGGACCCCGTTTTGACACTTTTAAGTATGAGTATTTATATAAGTATTTTGCTAATAAAAAGAACAAAAACATAAAAAGCAAACAAAACGTAACAATTCAACAAAAAATAAAAGAAACTTCTGAAATAATATATTAAAAATATAATATAATTTAAAATGATTTTAATATAACTTGAGATGTTGGACAAATCGAAAGTAAGACATGATAAAGAATATCAAATTTCTCAGTTCCTTTTCTAAGCATATAAAATACTCCATAATACCATCGTACCATTCTGAATACTTTAATAGTTTCATCAAGTTCTAATAAAAGACTCTTTTCAGTAATGTCTTCAGTTTCATCTATTTCCATATAGTCCTTCGACTCATTAGGACAAAGTTCATCATAGAAACATTTTAGAAAAAGGTCATTTCCAAATTCTTTAGTTTCAGTTTTCGTACTACTTATACCTCAAAAAACTATTGCTAGAAGGGAATGTTAGTTGAACAGTTAACCGACCAAAATTAATCGGTTAACCGATTAAAGGTTAATCGATTGAATACCCCAGTAAACACATAGTCTTTACAGTCATTTCAACACTTCCATTTTTAATTATTTTGATTTCGAAAACTCAAGATTTTAATAGTGATTTAATTTGTTTGAAAATTTTTATACACTGCATAAGTAAGCAACAACTCTTAGCTTTCAAAATTTCTATAATTTCGGCCTTATATGGGAGCAACTAGGTCGTGTGATTTATGTATAAATGCAACTTATTCCTGTTGAATTCTATGTGGATGCCAACATTTTGAAGAGATTTGTGCTCGTTAAGGTGAATTTTGGAAGTGGACCTTATATGGGAGCTATGACTAATTATGGACGGATAATCATAAAATTAGGTGACATTTGTGCAGACACTTATTTTTATGACCGATAAAATCTTATTTCGGGAGGAAGTTTATATAGGCGCTAGGTGAAATATTGGACCGATTTCCTTGAGCCGAAAAAAAATGCATATGTTTAATTTGCTCGAAATAGCTTCAAAATTGTGACCTATACTTTGCACACAAGACTTACATGCACAGACAGCTAGCCAGATGGACGGACATCGTTTAATCGAATCAGAAAGTGATTCTGAGCCGATCGGTGGCACCGTCTTGTTGAAGCAAGATTCGAGTATCATTCAGGCAGATATAACTCTGTTGTCAGCATGGTCATTTCGAAGAAGTGTGTTTCCATGATGCCTCCACCAACATTCACTGAATTATATTAAAGGTAATTAAATTCCTTAGTAACTAGCCTGAGGAGGAGGGGATTTGGCTGGAAATTATATTTATAATTATGTGTACTGTTTCCTATGTGGAACTATGATGCATTCATACGAAATCCTTATGGATACCTAAGAGCAACGTGACAGTGATTGGATATATTTTCTGAGGAAATTATGACTATGTGCATGTTAGAATTCGTTCGAATATACGCATTGGTTTTTGAATTAGGTCAGATTCCGTGATCTTTGACAATAGAAGTACAATATCAAATTGTAATAACTATAATCAAGCTACCATTTAAAGTATTTTCAAAAGCAATGTAGCATTCATCAAATGATTACTGCATTCCTGCCTAAAATCACACAGACTGGAAAAAGGTTATTAAAGTACTAAGCAGTTTCTGAGAAACACCTGCTAAGTTTTAGCACTACCTCAGAGAATTGACTGAGTATTGCAAACCTAACTTGGTCCTACCATAAGTTGGTCAAACTGATTCCAATTTTATTAAACAGTATCGAAAGAACTTGTCCGTTGATAGAAAACCTGGTTCAGGTAGAAGGAATGGTTCACATGGTGTTTCTAAAGTCAATAAATAGAAATCATTTTCAAATGAGCTCGAAACACTTCCGGTCGAAAGCAGTCCGGTTAGCTCAGTACTCGGATTATTTGGTATGAAAAGTTAAAGCCAATGCAGGTTTAAAAACATAGAAGGCTCACAAAGTTCCTGGCAGGAACTTTGCTACAAATTTAGAGGCCAAAGACAGTCAAATGGATGACGAAAAATATGTTGTCGAACATTTTTCGCTGCTTCCGGGTCAATATTTTAATGTTGCTGATGCTCGAGGGAATTTTGTAGAAAAGTTTTTTGCAGAAAATGTTCCCAAATAGTTCTTGGTATAGCAAGCAATATGCAGTTGCGGCAAAAGAAACCAAACATTTGTTATAAAGTTTTATAAATACCGAAATTTACATCAAGGAATGTTTACAAAAAAGGATTCATAAGACTTATTAATGTGACCAGTCATTTTGGTAAGCAAGGTCTTGAGTGGTACAAGAACAATAATGTGGCAAATCCTCCAAAGTATCTGGTGCTAACGCCAGTGAAGAGATATTAACCACTTGTCAAAAGAGAATTGAAAAGCTAAAAAAAGGTGTTCAAATGGAAGGGTTTCCGGAAAATATTCATATATTCATCACTATTAATTAGATCTATAAAAATTTTATTTTTTTATAAGTTGTAATAATAATTTAAATCAGATACAAAAATCAAAACTGTAGGTTTAGTGGTTCCTTTTTTATTAATATTTATGTATGTTAAGATTTTTTCGAACTCACTCCTTATAGAAAAATTGTTATGCGGTTTTATAAAGTCATCCAATTTGGGCAGAAATAATGCTGTTATCATGTCGCAATATCGAGCACCAGGTACAATTACTGCTTATTTATAAAGAAATAAGGCCTCCACCAACACCCACTGAAACGGTGTTTGGTACCTGGTCGCAATTGTATTAAAAGTAACTAAATTCCGGAGTAACTTCTCTGAGAAGAAGGGGATTTGGATGTAAATAATGTTTATGTGTACAATTTCCAAAATATATTTCATGAGGAAATTATGACCTTGAATATTCGCTTTGGGTTTCGAATTTGGTCAGAATCCGTAATCTTGGATAATTGAAGTAAAGTCAAATTGTAGTAACTGTAATCAATCTCTAATTAATGAACTTTAAAATAAGTAGTTTCAAAACCTTTGCAGCAATAATCAAATGATCAGTCATCATGCCTAAAATCACAAAGTTTGGAAAAAGATTATTAAAGTCCTAAGCATGAAAAGTTTTAGCACTACCTCATAGAACTTACTGAATATTACATCTCACCCAGAAATAGTTAAGAATCTGATATTTTTTGTATAATCTTTATCTTTATCTTAAAATTTAATAAAATAAATTTGTTTTTAAAACTATAATTCCCAGAAAAAATTGATTAGCATTAATTTAAGTAAACTATTAATTGTTATATGTTTCAATCTAAAAAAAAAACACATTTGAGAAATTAATTAGTTCAATTATAAAGAAATTTATGTGTAGTAAATTCTTATGAAAACACATATAAGTGCATATAAAGTGATTATACAAGTAAACTAAAGCCTTTAATTTAAATTCAATTATCATGCTACAGATAAGAGAAATACAGACATATAATTATCCATTCACTCATTAATCCAAATATTAAACAGTTGGCAACTTTGGCGGCTCGTATTATCGTTGATTTTTCACTGGTTTTCGTTAGAAAGGATGTTTTTTGTTGTTGTAGTTGTTGTGTGAGTATTGTTCATTTCTATATATTTTTTGTTTCTCTCTGCCGCATCTATGAAAGATGCTTCCGCCTCATTTCACAATAGCTGAGCGTTTTTGTGGTACTGTGCGAATGAATAATTGTGGTTTGGCGTTTATCCTTCTTGTCTATTTCACTATTTCAGACACTATACGTCGTTGTACGTACTATGAATAACTGAAAGTGTTTGTGTGTGCATGTGTTGAAAGTGGCAGTATGAAAATTGACTTTGGAAAATAAAAAATGTGTTATTTTTTATATTATGAACGCTGGGTAGTAATTTTGTAATTGGCTGGCCCGATTTAAATGATTTTTTGGCTTCCACTTTAGAATACTCATTTAATATTTAATTTGTATACCCACCATCAAATATTGGTATATTGATTTTGGCATTTCTAACATCAACATATTTGTCGCAGGCCTCATGAGATTCTAAGACGATCTAGATATTTCCGTCTGTCTGTCTGACTGTTGAAAACACAAAAATACTATCTGCTTACAACGTTTATTTGGTATTGAAAATAGGTAGTATCGGTCTAAAATTTCACCTAGCTCCCATACAAATGTCATAAATATGTTGATTATGCGGCAATCCTGATCAAATTTTGAACAAACTAGTTCTAAGTTATAAGAAATAATAATTCTATCATATTCTATACGATACGGACCATAACCTATTCTAGTATCCATATAAAACCAAAACTACACTCTTACTTATTTTGGTTCTTTTAGTTTATTCAGATTTTTTGCAACATGTCACAATAATTGCAACCGTCCAGGAATTAATTTAGTAAAGGCAAGCTGCATTCCACGTTTTATTATCGACAGGCTAAAATTTCAAAGTCCTCTAATGTCATTTCAGAGTCATATTTGATATTACTTAATGTTTTCGAAACAATTACTTCCAACAGTACATGAAAACAATGAGAATGAAAAGCGGTTCCTTTGTCAACTTCGCTATTTTTCTCAAGGCATATAAGTAGTAACAAATTTTGAATTTGGCAAATTAGAAAAATAGTTTTGCTACAATACTGCAAATATATGCAGCTGAAATAAATTAGATTGGTCTAGAGAACTTTAATTTATTTAATCTAGCAGACAAGCATACAAATTATTAATTTGTTATGTTTTTGTTATATTAAAGCAAAAAAACATACATTTCGCAAAAACATTAATTTTGAATGTTGGCCAAAAAAAAAAGTGGTAAATTTCCTATTGTGAGATGAAATGATTGTTCTATTTCAGATTATGCAAAGGGCATAGGAATTGAACAGCATCGGCAGCAGTTTTCCTTTTAGCACGACTGAAGTCTGCCATGCAATCATCTATCGCAGTACGTATCAACTACAAAAGGAACATTGTCCACTGCCTGGATAAGGTCACGCTTGCCATGATTTCTAAAACAGAACGCAGTCTAAACGATTTAGAAATAAAATTGCACATATTGATTTTGACCAGGTTTGAGTTGTCTTTTGTTTATGTACTTGGACAGGGTCCTGCAAGTGTCTTCACAATTTTCCTCAAAATGTTGGATTAGTACAGAAATTGAGCTTTGTTGTCCCATCATATGCGATGCACTCTATAAAACAACTTCCGATGCTACTCGAGCATACACGCAGAAAAAAAATATAGTTGTACCATGTTACTGTAACCATTTCAACCTTTGTGCATGCTTACTGTAACACTTTCAAAATTGTTAACAATATTATAGTCACAGTAACTATTTATATGATTGTGGTAACAATAATATGGTTAATTTACGATTCACATGATTGTATCAACCATATATATGGTTACAGTAAACATGTACATGTTTGTGACAACCATTTATATGATGAATAATTGTATCATAATATGTTGTTCTCAGATTATGATGATGCTCTCATATATGGTAAGTCCTTCATCATATAAATGGTTGTCACAAACATATTCATGTTTACTGTAACCATATATATGGTTGACACAATCATGTGAATCGTCCACATCCGGTAGGAAAGCAGCCCGGTTAATTCAGTACTCGGACTATTTGATACGAAAAGTTAAAGCGAAAAGGCTCAAAAAGTTCCTAACAGGAACTCTGCTAAAAATTTAGAGGCCAAAGGCAGAGCACGGAAATTCAAGTCAAATTGTATACAAAAATATAACTGCTGCATAATGGATGACGAAATGTACGTATGGAAAATTTTTCGCAGCTTCCGGGTCAATTTTTTTATGTTGCAGATACTCGAGGGAATACTGAAGAAAAGTTTAGGACCCAAAAGCAGACAAGATTTTTCAAAAAGTTCTTGGTATTGCAAGCAATATGCAGTTGCGGCAAAAAAGCCAACCATTTTAAACAAGGTCTTTATAAATACCGAAATTTACATCAATGAATGTTTACAAAAAAGGATGTTTCCATTCATAAGACTTCTTAATGTGTCCGCTTATTTTTGACCTGATTTGGCATCTGTCACTATGGTAAGAAAGGTCTTGAGTAGTACAAGACCAATAATGTGGTATTTGCACCAAGAGAGGCAATTCCTGTAAACTGCCTGGAGCAGAGTCCAGTGGATAGATATTGGGCTTTTGTGAAAAAAGAATTGAAGAACATAAAAAAGGTGTCCAAATGCGTGGTAGATTTTAAACGGAGATGGATATCCTATTCGAACAAAGTGACATAAACACTATAAAACCATAATTGAAGGGTTTTCGAAAAAGGTTCAAAATTTCATCATTAGTGATTAGAAATATAAAAATATTTTTTTTTGTAAATTGGAACAATAATTTCAATCAAATAAAAAAAGATTCAAAAGTGTTTAGTGGTTTCATTTTTATTAACATATATGTATATTAAACATTTTTCGATCTCAGTCCTTATATTATTCTATCATCATCTACATTAATTTCGATTCTTTGAAAGTTGTTTTTTTAGATCCGGTAATGTCAATGAGAAATCATTCCTTCATTCCATTAACAGAAATGAATACAAATCAAAAAGTATGGGAACACCGTATTACTTAAATTCATTGTTTTCGATACTTTTTTAAATACTGATCAGATTTATCATTGCTAGCTCTTTTCGGTTTGAATGAGGTGTGACTCCAAGGACAGGCATTGGCAGAGTAGGGAAATGTACCGTGTCCTCTGCTCCCTGTAGTAGCCGTTAAACAGAAGATCCAATATTATTTAACGACTACTGATAGCCTCAACTTCAAAAGTCTTAACTTTTGATATGATTCTCACTTAGACATCACATCTAATTGTTTGTTGGTGGCCAAATATCGTCCATGGTGATATTTGATATATTTGCTGCTGAGTTGATAATCTTTGGTCCAGCAGTAATCGTTGAAACTATTTTATTTCGTAATTGCTGACACTGCAAGTATTTGCCAATTCATTTTAGTTAAGAGAGTATGCTTTTAGTTGTTCAGCTAAAGTATATCCAGTATCTTCTGAAGGTGTTGACTTCTTAAAACATGATAAAATTATATAAAGATATTAATTGACCTGCTCACTAATTCACAGTAACAAATTGAATTTGTCAAATTCTACATTAATTTAGATTTTTTGGAAGTTTGTGTTTTTTTTTTTGGGTTTCTAAAAAGTTAATTGGATACTAGTTTATTAAGGCACAGGCTATATAATTTACATTGGCTTCCTTAAAGATGGAGCAATCAACGACGAAGCTTATTGCAACCAGCTGAAACATTTACATGATAGTTTATAGCAGACATCGGCAGAGCGTAAAATTGCCTTTGCACACTTACACCACTGTATAGTTTTTGTATGGTTTTGGTGTTGTATCTAGCGTACATGTGAAAGAAAATAAAACCAGAGAGCTCTTAAGGTGGCTCTTTGCGTATGTCTGGTTTATAGAATAGATGACAACTAGATAGTTAACTAAGAGCCAAAAACCTAAGTCTTCATGAGAATGTATTGCATGTATTTTGTTATTGTATCACCCGTATGTGTGAAAAGAGAGTAATATTTTCCATTAATATTTCTCTCTCCTTCCGTTCTATATGTTTATTTTATGGTTTAAAGCCTTATTTGTGATCTATCAACACATTTGACTTTGATGATGTTTACTCGGAAAAGGATTGTTAGCGGAATTTAAAACAAATATTTCAAATCAAAAAGATAATAGAAAATTAATATATCTTTCCAAAACATTTTGCAGTTTACCCTCCTTCTGAGTTTGCCTGTATGTATTTTGTTGCTGTTCTTATTTTCGTTTTCTGTTTTTTCCCTTCTCAGTTCGGTTTCAAGCAATTTCAAAATGTTTACGTCTCCTTCTTCAATCTCTTTGGAAATTTCTTCATTTTTGTTTCGTTTTTTTTTTCTGCTGAGGTCTTGTTATTAAAGTTATTTTAACGTAACGTTAACATTACGTTCATACATACATATATACATTCGTTTAGTTACTATACTTTAGTTAATTTCATGTTATTTTTCTTTCTTTTGCTTGTCATGCTGTATGGTTTTGTGATAGACTTAATGTAGAGATGACTGAATGACTGACTGCTCAGCAAGGAGGGGTGTAATAAATACATTACATTGGCTGGCGAATATAAAAAAAAAAATAATGCTGTAGAAATAAACAAAATATTAGAGGGTTAAGGATAAAGGAATCTTTGGTGTTTTGTTTTTTTGCTTTCTTCCTTTCATTCAGTTTTTTTTTGTTTGCTTCAATGTTTGTAGTGGTTTGTTTCGGCTGCACTTTATAAATGTTATTAATGGTATTTTTAAGATTGTTTCAAATTTTTTTTGTTCATATTTCCTTTTTTGGGTTTTTCCTAGTTGAGATTTTGTCTGTTTGATCGTTTGTTTGGTTTTTTTATTTGTGAATATTTCTCAATATTCTGTTTATTTTTTTATGTGAGGGTTATTTGTGTGCGTTAAACTTTTGTTGCTGATAAAAACTTGTCAATCAATTTTTAATTGCTTTGTAAAGTTATTGAATTGTGGTGTTAAGCAAAAAAAAAAAAAAAAAAAGTGGAAAATTACATTGAAGTGTTGCAGGCAAATAGACTTATGAGATACTCTATAATTAAAACAGCTGAGAAACTAAACATCCAGCTGGCCCTCAAACAGATAGATCTTTACATACCCAGCAAATCCTTGGTAAGAACATTTGTTTACCAATTAACATACTGAGTAATGCCAACTACTTATTATCTGCATCAGTTAGAGAGATAAAAAACCTAAGTCTGTTGTCAAAAACTTAAGTCTTGCAACAAAAAAATACTTATAAATCATTGTATTCTGTTGTTGTGTCATACAATTTGAGAGAGAGTGATTATTTTTACTCCCAGTTGCGGCTCTAGTTCTACCCTATGCTTTAAACCCATTACATGATAATGAAAATTCTTGCTGGGTTTCTTATACTTATTATCAACAATGTAAATTTTTATACTTTTATATCAAAGTCTTTGCTTTAACTCCACGATTTTGTTCTCTTCATTAGGTAGGGTAACCACAGCGAATGTATGGATGAGTGAATGAATGAATGAAAGCATGAAACAAGCATGTTTCCTATTTTTTATATATATTTTTTTATTTTTTTTTGCCATGGCATGCTTGCATGGCATTGACAACTGAAAAATGAATGTTTTTCTCTGCTTTTTGTTTCTTTCTCTTCATAGCGTTGCTTTTTTCCCGTAAAGATCTATGGTGGTAATTAATGATAGTTTTCTTTAGAAATCAGCAATGTTTATGTCAATAATAAATCCGCCACACAAAATACATAGCACCACAAAAAAAAAAAAAAAGCGTTAAGCGTTGATAATCAAACTGAGGCATTATTATAAATGCATAAATAAATATTCATTAATATTCATAGAAAAGTTATTAAATAAATTGTGTTGTACACAACTATGGACATAAGATATGATTGTAATTTTCCGGGTATTAAAAGGTAATATTTAATTGAGTTGTCCTTTTAAGGTATGATTGTCAGTTATGTTTGCTTTATATATTATGATTGAATGATAGGGCGGCATTGGTTACAAAGTAAATAACAAAATGCTAGTGGTTTACCTCTATATCTTTTTAAGTTAAAAGTTATTAGCTGGTTTTGTTTTTTCCAGGAATCCGATTGTGCTTGCACAATTTCTATGCTAGTTTATACGCTGACTATTGTGTATCTAAATATAAAGTATACACTAGATTAACCGTTAACCGGTAAACCGATTAAGTTTGGTCGATTAACTGTTCGAATAATTTAAAATTTACCATTTCCAAATAAACCGATTAATTTGTGTTGATAAACCGAAATTTCTTTTTTTTTTCACTTTAACATAATTTTTTTTTGTATTTAATTTTCCGTTTTAATTCAAACACAAATGTCAAATTAAAATTACATATTTTTCGAACATCCATGAAATATGCTTAGTGAGTAGATCAACTGACATATTTAATATACTTGTATTTGTCTTAGGATGACATGATAATAGACGAAACTGAAGACGAACATATCAAAATTATTAAAAGTATTCAAAATCTAAGAAAAATTCAAAAAGGGTTCGAATGGTATAGTGAAGGATTTTATATGCTTAGAAACAACTAAAAATAGAACTGATATATTGAATATTCTTTATCATGCCTTACTTTCGATTTCTACAATAAGCGAGAGAGTATTTCAAAGTCAAGTTTTATTAAAACTAAAGAAAATTATATATTTTTTTTGGTTGAATTGTTGTGTTGTGTTTTTTATGTTTTTGTTCTTCTTATTAATGAAACACTTAAATAAGTACACAAAATTTAGTGATTTTATTTTCAGTTTGAAATTAAAATAGAAATTATTCGATTAACCGAATAATTTATTAGTTATCACCTACTCAAGGTCATAACTCATAACGACATATTTTTTGTTTATTTTGTTTTCTTAATATAATTTTACTGTTTCCATTGTAATTTTTAATTTCTATATTTTACTATTTTGTTAAGGTCCAACGATAATTGCACTAAGTTACAGTAAGTCAAGAAAAAATGAGAGTACTCACAATCGACTTATCTTGAGACAGTTATGATTAAGGTCCATTTAAAACCTTGCGATCAAAGCACGTTGATAGTTTTACACAAATTGTAACGAAGATATTAAGAAATAATTAAAAAACAATATACATGGATATCGATTGAGAGGAAACAATGGATGAGAAAGGAAGAATCATAAAAAATGTCATGGTGTTTTGAGTCCCAATGATAAAACTGCAACAGAACATGTTTTCTGAGTGTAGCAAACACAGTTTTTGTAGAATAACATATTAGACAAATGACCTCCAATATTTAACTGTCATATTTACACTTTTTAATCGCACTTTTCCATGACTATTTTTCATATATCTTGTAGAATCAGTGTACTTGTGGTTGAGGGCTTGATGGCATAAACATTTGACTATAAAATCCCATAAAAATAAATTCAATTAAATTAAACGATCTATGGACCAATTTTGATCACCGAAACGTGGCACAGTGGGGGAAATGAAAAACAAAAGTGGAAATAAATCTGTAACTTCTAAACAAATAGCCCGATTTTAATAAAATTCCCCATGGCTATAGAGGAGGTGTTGATATGTTTAAGTTCTGAATTTGGGCTTATAACACCTAGGGAGGGCCGAGCCACAGGGCCCCAAATGTTATGTGCATTCAAACTTAAAAAATATAAAAAAGTCGGATTTTCGCAATTATTTTTCGAAAAAAGTACTTACAATAATTTTGAATTATACAGAAAATAAGAAAAAGATAATTAATGTATTTATAGTTTCCTGAAAGATAACATTACGGGAAGTATTATAAAAGCAAAATAATATCAATGTTCATATCATTGCGTGGTCCAGAGCCATCCGAGGTAGACCTATTTTTTATATAAATTTCAACTTTAGACAATATTTTCTAAAATTCCATAGGAAATGTTTCATGAATTAATTAAAATATTTCATGAGTTATATAAAACCATATATCGATAACATCAGCATTATCCAATTTATCCAGAAAAAGCTGTGTGCCATTATCAATCAGCAGTAACAGTTACAGCTTGGTCAGCCTAATTTTGATGCCTCCAGCCCTGAGTCCGAACAGTAGTGATACGTTGTCAATTCACTTTTTTTTTCGACAATCACATGCGACAATTTTTATCATTAATAAAGACATCAGATGAAAATTGGTTAATATGACGCTGACAAGCTCTCGGAATTTTTAAATTGCTCTAAACAATTAAAACGCTCAATTTTTACTAAACCAACTGCCAGCTGTCAAATTAAGTTTTTTTTTTTGTTTGGCAGAACTTTACTGAACGTATAGGGTTTGAATTTTGAAACACATTTTATTTGTTGAAATTACGGTCATTGGCGTTGACGCTGATAAGCTCTCGGAATTTTTAAATTGCTCTAAACAATTAAAACGCTCAATTTTTACTAAACCAACTGCCAGCTGTCAAATTAAGTTTTTTTTTTGTTTGGCAGAACTTTACTGAACGTATAGGGTTTGAATTTTGAAACACATTTTATTTGTTGAAATTACGGTCATTGGCGTCTTTACGAATGTCGTTTAAAGCCGAGATCCGATTCAATAGATCCTACACTTATAACTATATGTTCTGTTCGCTCATATGGATAGCCTACTGTATGATGTTGTAGTACGGATAACCTAGCAGTTAAGCAAGTAGTCAATGTATCCCTTAAAGAGAGTAATCGTCACAAATGTCTTATCACTTGGCTGACTCCAATTTATATATTTTGGTCTTTGACACTTACGTGCTCTTTGTAGTGCAGATAGAAGACAATTAGTTACTTTATACATCCCATGTGATCTAGCGTGAAGACAATTGTCACTTAAGTGTCTCTAAGTAATCTGGAGTGTAGTCACTTTAAACGTTTTGTGAGTAATTGGTTCATATATAATTGATATAATTCTCATACAGTTCATTTTTATTTTTGCTTAAGTATACTGATATCTCATGTAACATAGCTTGAAGTCAATAGTCACATTAGTGTCTCTTGGTAGCCTATAATGAAGTCACTTTAAACGTTTATTTTGTTCTGCACTTTCGGAAGTAGTTATTTTACCCACCAGAAACAATCCATTGGAGAGTTGTCGAATAAAGGTTTCGTTTATTGGACTGCATATGATATGTCTTTTTAGCTGACTATTTGAGGCACCCGTAATTGTTAAAATAATTAGCTGATCAAGTTACCAGTTAGGTAACTAGTAAGGTAACTGACGCTATTTAACCAGTATGTGAATCCAATGCGTTGACTACTTTGGACCAGCTATTAGAGAGTCTCATTGCAGTCAAAAAGGGTCAATTGCCCCTCTGCTTTGGACATGCACGTGTTAAAATAACTAAAATAATTACTCTCTCCCAACAAAATTCATTGATTTACATGTTTTTTGTTGCTGCAAGACTAATGCCCGTTATCTGAATGTGTCGACAAACTGCCTGTTACTAAATGTCGACATAAATTTATTAGGCCGAAATAACGATTTTGGTTTTCTCAATATACCGACAAAAAACATTATTTTTTTTAAGTTGGCAATACCTCTCAAAGTAGATGCGAAATTTGGGAACCAGGCCTTCAACATGTTGACATAAATCAGCTGTTAAATGTTGTCATTGATAACCGGAATCTTTTGAAAAATTTATTATCCTCCATGTCTGCCAGGTAGTTAGGCCTGGCATGATAAACTCTTTAAACATTCACTTGGAACTCATGTTCTTCTAGTTTATATTCCATCAAATTAATGTTAATTCCTCTATTAAAAATTTTTTTTTATAAAATCTATTTAATTTTGTTTACAAAAACGCATAAAAGCTATGAACAGCAGCCAGCTGATTGAATTTGCCTGCACGATAAATAAATAATTGGCAGATGAGGGCGGGTTAGCTTTGCAACAGAATAGAAGCAAATGAGACATTGAGAAAACCAAATTTCTTTAAACTTGACTATTAGCCAATAGGAATACAGGTTGCGTGACGTCAGATTTCCAACATGGGCAGAATGTTTTACTAAGTGCGCGTGATGGCGTAATTTTTAGTTTATCATTCTTGGGGCAGAACCTTAATTTTCTCATGTAGTTGGATTTGTGAGCAGAGTGTGACAGTTCTAAAGATAGTATTAAGTTATGTAATGTTCTTGTAACATCAGTGGTTGCTGAGTAGACAGCCCTTGTACGAATGATCTCGGGGAATTCCGATGATTAAAAGTGGCTGTCATGGAAATATCAATTATGTAATCATGATTATTATCCAATTTTACTGATTTATTATTGCGATAATCTTGAAAGTTCATCTGAGATACGTGTGCATCAGACACATGTATGTTAGTAAATGTGAAGCTGATTTGCAGAGATCAGACATAATTTCGAAAGCCAATGTTTAATACTGAAGATGCAACAATTTGGCCATAAGTCTTAAAGAAGACAACTAGAATTGAAACGAAAAACATAAGTCTGCTGCCAACAACCTAATTTATGGAAGTATGTTGTCCTATATATTGATAGTATGTGAATATAGACTAAGTTTGTTTAATATTCTTTTTTAAATGTGGAATTTACAAACGCAATGAAAAAGTTTTAATATTGAAGATCTACATATATCTACAATAAACACAGATTCAAATTGAAAAAAATGTGAGCCAATTAAAAAATATTTATGTAGACCTATGTACATATAGACATATATATATATAAATACCTGCATGTATGTATGATTTTGTTATTAAAATAAAAAAAAAAAAATGTATTCCCATAAACTTGTACAACATTTATTATTTACTTACTCACTTTTCGAATTCATTTCAATATTGTGTGCGAATGAGTTTGAAAAGCTTAACGTGTATTTAGCCGTCCTAGCCATTTAAAATAGTGTTCATATGTATTTGCCAGCTGGAAGAGGAATAAATAGTTAGACAAAATTTTTAATCTATGTGTTTACGTCGTCTCTTATTTGGATTTGCTTGAATTTGTTGTATATTTTGTTTTATAGATACTGATGTATTTGTGTTGTTGCTGGAAATAATAGCAATATTTGCTTCGTTTGTTCGTTTTCTGCTGTTAAAAGTTATTTGTCCATTTGTTTAACTGTTGGTTGTTAAATGTCATGTTTTCGTTGTGCTTTTGCTGTATTTATTTTGTGACATGTTGTTACTTTGGCGTCAGAGTTAAAAATGCAATTAGCGTTGCCATGAAAACTGCTAACAATTTGTTAGCAACTTAAAGATAGATTTTACTCATAGATACTCAACTAACTCACTACTTATGAACGAGTGAGTATTAATATGTCTACATATTAATACAATCCAATGATATTCATGTTGTTGTTGTTGCTGCTGCTATTGCTGTTATAGTGCAAAGAAATGTTGGCTTGTTGTTTGATATGTCAGGAGGAAGGAGGGATTAGATTAATATAAAAAAAGAAAAACGGCGCCCAACTTAACGATGACTAGATAAGTAAATGAGCGCATTCAAATAGAAAAATTTGGTTATATGGAAAGCACAGTAACGAAAAATATGTTGCACACGAGAAGTAAAAACAGCAACAACAAAAACAACACATTTCATATAATTGTCTGGTGTTGCATGTTGTGTGTACGATGAGTGGACATGAGTACAAAGAACCATGTGCCAGTTAAATGTTGTGATATCAACAACTTTTTATAAAATGTTGATTTTAACATTTATGATAGTTATGAGAAAAACGAATTTTACATAAATGCTGTTTTTTTTTTTGTTTTTTCAAATTTAATTAATTAAATGAAATACATTGATGTTGTTTTATCCATACATATAGGTACATATGTATATGCGAATATTAGTTTTTGAAGATACATTGAAAAATTCATTTTAAAAATAGATTTGTGAAAGGTATTTGCTTTTACGTATGCAAGTACCCAGCTGGAAATTGTAGAGCGAAGGCAAGTTGGAAAGCTATTTATTATTCGAAATAAAACATTAATATTTTCTTAGTTTTATTTCGTTTTTTGAAAAATAATCACAATTGGTGACCCTCATATTTCATAACAAGTAGAGTAGTTTTGGTAACAACTCAAATATCCTTAATAACTTCTTTAATAAGCTAAATCTGTGATCACTTAGCTTTTATTTTGAAGCATTTGTAAAATGTAAATTTATTCAAAGTATTGCCCATTGTTAGCTATGACATTTTCGAATCTTTCTGTCAAAAGAACTGCTCATCTTTTGAGGCCAAGAATGAATCATGCCAATTTCGGATACTATGTTCTAAAGTGAAGCGTATCCCAGAGAGGGAGAGCATTCTGCATCGATTGAAGCAAATATTAGTCGGATGGGGCAATAGTTTTTAACAGGTATTACAACATATGACTGAGGATTGTCATGATGAAATATTACGGTGTCATATCTGACCACATATTTTGGTCGATTTTCTGCCAATAGTTCTATATGATCCATGTCGCCAGACTTCGGTAGCTCATAATAGATAAGACCCTTTTGGCCTCACCAAATACAGAGCATTACCTTAGCGCCATGGATATTTAGCTTAGCTGTCTATTCGGCTGGTTGGCCGGGCTTCACATATGATCACTTACGCTTCGGGTTATCGTAATGGATTCATTTTTATAGCAAGAAATGATTAGGTGCAAAAATTATTTACTTTTATAGCGTTCAAGCTGTATTTCCGACATAAAAAATCGTCTTTCAAGGTCTCTCAGCTTCAATTCGTATAGTAACCAATTTCCTTGCTTTTGGATGAATCCTGCTACTTGTGAAAGTACTGAAATTGTTGCTATTCAATTTCCCAATGATATTACAAGCTTTAGTTCAGTTGGACAACAATCTTCTGGGAGTACTGCCTCCAGTTCTTGGTCTTCAAACTTCTTTATATTCCTTGTCAAAATCACCACTTCTGAACCTCACAAACCATGTCTCGCACTTTGAAATTGATGAAACACATTCACCATAAGCTTTGGTGTGCTTCAGCGGCACTGTAAATCCCGCATTTTTAAGTCATACACCCAATATGAAAAACTCAAAAATCTGACATCTTTAATTAATTAGAAAATACAATTTATCAATTATGATCGCTTTTATTTCAATTTATATTTATTTCAAAAATAATTTTATTTATGAACAACTCCATAATCTTAAAGCTTTTATATCTGTGCAAATAGTATGAACACCTCAATTATCTTAAATGAATTAGTATTTTTCAAATACTGAGTTTTTCGAAAAAAAAGGCTCTATTTGTGGTCACTTATATTTCATAAAAAATCTATTTTTATTATAACTTCGTAAATACCTCGTTGTTTGCAGAAAGTAGGCCCAATCTGTAATCGTACGTATATCGTACCAAAACTACAGTGTTTTTCGAGAAATAAGCCCAATCTGTTACTACTCATATTTCATTCTAAAAATCGGCAATTATTATGAAGAACTCAATATTCTTAAATCGTTAATAACTAAATAAATACAAAGTTTGATAAAACATATCGCTCATTTGCTGCAACAACGTCATAATTCAAAAAAAGTCGTTTCGAGAAAAACGGCTTTGAATGTTTTATGACATTTGACTATTTCCTAAATAAATGTTCAACAAATCATGAGATTTTAGAAATATAACCTGATTTGAATAGTAGATGTTAATATCCTTCTAATCTGTATTTAACCCAAAGTCAAATATACGAGAAAACATGAAGTTTGATTTTGAAGTTAACAACAAAAAAACACTCTCACGGGAAAAATTATTGACTTTTTTGAAAACAGATAGAACTATATGAAATACTATAGAACGGCGCATATTTCGTATTACTCAGTTTAAAACACACGGATTTTGAATTATGTCGTTGTTGCAGCAAATGAGCGATATATGGAACATTTCATTTTTTGGGCAGCTTTTGTTTTTTAAAATATAGCGGTTTTCATTTTTTTGGATTTTCTTTATTTTTTTTCTTATTGGTTGAATAGTGCATAAATGGAGACTAAAAATAAAAAAAAAAACATTTTTTTACATAAATTTTGTTCATCTAAATTGCAGAATATAAAGGGCTGTTGAAAATTAACTATTTTAAGTTTCATCCTTATAAGTATGACCTTTGGTAAAAGGGTTCAAAATTTTTTCACGATGTACAATAAAAATATATAGGGCATTTCATATCAAGTGAACCAACTTTTGAAATCGATTCCGATTTTCCGATTGGAATGAAATTTTTCAACAAGATCTGTCGAGAACTTTCTGAGTTAGAGGGGGTCAAAATTTGACATTTTGGCCAAGCAGGTGTTTTTTCTCATCCATGTAACTTATTACCAGTGATGCCATTTGGTTACATTTGTTACATTTTTCGTAACTTTTCGACCCTCTACGTAACATGGACCTTATTTTCGTATCTTTTCATCCTATCATCTAAGGAAAGTACAATAACTTTTTAGTACTTTAAATGCATTTCATGCCACTGACGTTTCTATTAAACAATAGTGTTTGTAATTTATTAACACCAAGGTTTAGAATCTAAAACTTTAGATCATTTGGAAATGCCAAAGATCTTAGTAATGTACTCTTGAGCTGGCTAATATCCTATTTTGTACATTTGGAAGATTTCGTCAGATACAAAAAATTGTATGGCTGGATCACATAACTTTGTTTTTAGATACTTAAACAAGTCTGTTGAAGATATCGTATGTAATTAATGTAGCTATCATTTCATACACCTAGTAGACAAAATACCAAACTTCCTTTTAATTGGACAACCATACAACCAATAGTAACAAGATAGTTTTATTTAAATCAATTGTAGACTCTAGAGTAACACACAGCTTTATAAGAATATTTTCGCTCAGAAATGTTTCTTGCTCTATATCGAATGCCATAATCTGGAATAAGATAATTACGATTTATTTGGGAAGAATTCCTAAATGTAACTTTTTATGAAAAAATTTAACTTTTAATGAGAAAAGTTGTAACTTTTTCCAAGCTACCCCTTGCAACACTGTTTATTACCTATTGTTCTTAGCAAAATGTGTCCCAAATAGATTAGATAGCTATTTCTTCAATCTTTCGGAAAAAAAAATTAAAAATAAAAAATGTTTGTCATTAAAAGGTTATTCGGGAATACAAAATTAATATTTTAGTAAAATTTTCTTATGCTAAATTCCCAATTTTATTGATAAATTCACTGAAATTTATTGTTGGAGTATAAGCTAATTCCTATGCGCATTTCACTGGTTGCTTAGGCCAGATCATCAGGAAACCTTTTCCCAAAAGGCTTTAGAAAAACTAAAGATATTATAGAAATAAAACTATAGAGTGAATGAGAATTACAGACACCCAAGCTTTATTTGTAAAAATATCAAAGCTTAAACAAAACACCAACAATTGTAATTTTTTTTCCAAAATCAAAACCTTTTTTGAATTTAGGAAAACAAAGTTTTTGATTTTGCAAAAAAAGTCAAAAATTGTATGTTTTGAGTTACAAAACATTTATTTTGATAGATAGGTCTTCAAGGAAAATATCTAAGCACTCTTGTGAGAAAAAAGTCCCATTTTGAAAAAAAAAAGTTAAAAAAGTTTTTGATTTTGGAAAAAAATGTATTTATTTTTTATTTTTTTCCGTAAGATTGAAGACATGGCTATCTAAACTATTTTGGACACATTTTGCTAAGAATAATAGGTAATAAGTTACATGGATGAGAAAAAACACCTGCTTGTCCAAAATGTTAAATTTCAGAAAGTTCTCGACCGATCTTGTTGAAAAATTGTGTCTGAATTAATATCCAATAGAAAATATAAAAATAAAGCTTGGAACTAATGATATGGATTTTTTAATTTTAGAAAAACAAAACTGGCGGGGAAGTTGTGTGTAACTATCTCAATATACTACAATTTACTATGAAAAATCTAAAAGTTAAGGAGATATTATAAAAAAAAAATTATTGATTATTTTGAAAATTTGAATAGAAAATCTTGTTAGATGTTTATATTAGTTCTATTGTAAGCAATTTCTTAAAAAAAAATATATCAAAATCGAATAATTTTATTTTTAGTTTTTCTTAATTTTCTAATTTTGGGAAATATATATTTTTTTTTTATAAAATTTAAAAAAATAAAATTCTACAAATTTTAGTTTTCCAAAAGATAGTTGTAATTCGTACGATTCAGAATCAAAAAGAAAATATAAAAAATAATGCTTGGAACTAAAGATATGGATTTTTAAATTTTAGGAAAACAAAAGTAATTTATTACTAAAAATCTAAAAGTTAAGGAAATATTTTAAAAATAATTTATTTATTTTTTTTTGAAAATTTTAATAGAAAATCTTGTTATTTGTTTATATTAGTTCATATTGTTAACAATTTCCTAAAAAATATGTATCAAAATCGAATAATTTTATTTTTGGTTTTTCTTACTTTTCTAATTTTGGGAAATAAATTTTGTTTTTATAAAATTCAAAAAAAAAATCTACAAATTTTAGTTTTCCAAAAAATAGTTATAAATCGTACGATTCATAATCAAAAAGAAAATTAAAAAGTAATGCTTGGAACTAAAGATAGGGATTTTTAAATTTTAGGAAAACAAAACTGGCGGGGAAGTGGTGTATAACTATATCAATATACTCCAATTTATTACTAAAAATGTAAAAGTTAAGGAAATATTGTAAAAAAAGATGTATTAATTATTTTGAAAATTTTAATAGTAAATCTTTTAAGATGTTTAAATTTTATATGTTGCTTTTATAATTTTGAGAAATATAAATTTTGGTTTTATCGAACTTAAAAAAAAATCTACAACATTTTAGTTGTAAATTTGAAGAAAACAAAAATCAATAATATTTCATTACCAGTAAAATTTTACTGATTACTGAAAAAAAATTCAGTATTCAGTAAATTATTACTGAATACTGAAAAAAAAATCAGTATCATTAAATTGAAGTCTATTATGCATTACCGGTAACATTTTATGAATTACATGTTAGAATTTTGAGAATCATCACTATCAAGATCTGATAAATCACTCATTTCTTAAAAATAAATTAGTTTTCTTTGAAAATAACTATTTACTGTATCTGTGAACTCAAAATTTCGCTCTACATTGAGAATAATTTAAAGAAAATCTTGGAGCACCGGTGATCGCATACGTGAAAGTGTTTATAAACAAAAAATGTAAGTAATTGTTATTTTTTGTCAATTGACCGAATTTACTTTTAAATATTTTGTTTAAAACGGAAAGGAAACTGTTATTTATATTTAAAAATAATTTACATAGAATCAGATAGCTACGCAGTGATGTTGTGGCTAGAACAGTGGACTACAAGATTGACATCGCTGGTTCGAATCCTAGACGTGTTAATTATATTTTATATATTTTTTTTTTTTTATTTTTAAAAAAAAAAATTTAATTTAAAATATTTTATATTCTCAACAAAAACTTAACTTACTATCCTACAATCAGTCATGACAATTTAGCACTTTTTGTAGCAAAATCACTCGGTACCAATACTTCCTAATAAGGGGATTTTCTTAAAGTTGCAACTAGAAAAAATAACAAGTTTCGTTTAAATAATTAATAAAATTTTACCGGTAATTGCATAATGGATTTCAATTTACTGATACTGATTTTTTTCAGTATTCAGTAAAATTTTACTGATTACTGATTTTTTTTTTCAGTATTCAGTAAAAATTTACTGAATACTGTTTGTTTTTTCAGTAATCAGTAAAAATTTACTGAATACTGAAAATTGTTTCAGTAATCAGTAAAAATCAATTTTTACTGAAATTTTACTGGTACTGCAAAGTGCCCATCTATGCCCCATATATATAAACTAATTTATATAAAAAAAATTAAATTCACTGGAAATATACTAAAGTGTTTGGTAAATAATTTAAAGATTTACAATAATTTTCATATATTATTCGTATTAAAAAAACAAGTAAGAAAGTATGGTCGGTCAAGCCCGACCTTATAATACCCTACACTAAGTAAATGATCAAAAACATTTTTCTTTCAAAATTTCAATAATTTATATTCGTGAGTGATTTTCGGAAGAGGGCCTTATATGGGAGCTATGTCAAATTATGGACCGATCACCACGAAATTAGGTGGTGTGATTAATGTCTATATGAAAGTTATTTATGTTGCATTTTATGTGTATACCGACATTTTAAGGAGATTTTTGCTCGTTAAAGTGATTATCGGAAGCGGCCTTATATGGGAGCTATGACTAATTATGGACGGATCATAACAAAATTTGGTGACATAAATTCGGTATATATAAAATTTATTTGTAGAAAAACTTGTGTAGATACCTATATAAATTAAACATTTATGACCGATAAGGTCCAATTTCGGGAGGACATTTGTATAGGGGTTAGGTGAAATAATGAACCGATTTTAGCCAGTTTCAATCGGCTTGGTCCTTGGGCAGGAAAAATGATATGTACTAAATTTTATCGTAATATCTTCAATATTGCGACCTGTACTCTGCGCACAAGCTTTACATAGACAACCAGCCAGCCAACCAGCCAACCAGCCAGCCAGACGAACGGACGGACGGATATCGTTTGATCGACTCAGAAAATTATTCTGAGTCGATCGGTATACTTTAAAGTGGGTTTTAGACTAATATTTTTGGGCGTTACAAACATCTGCACAAATCCAATATACCATCCCGTCTATGGTGGTGTAGGGTATAATAACTTGAATGTTTAGCACCTGTTTGATTATATTTAAATTAAGAATTTATTAATTTAGGTAGATTAGCGTGATTATAAAATATCTCCGACTTTTTTTTAAATTATAACAAAAAAACTACTTCTTCTTAAACAATCAATATTTCTGTTTGTGTAGACCAGTTTTATACTAAAAAAATCATATTATATGCTGTATTACCCAAAATTTAGTATGAATACAAAAATCGCAATATTTCGAAAACGTGAGCTGACTGGAAAAAAACAAATTTTACATAGTAATGAGGGATCATCAACTCTTACAAAACGTAGTTGAAATTTCGGGCACCAAAATGTTTGTTCCGCTGTGTCATCAGTGATGATCACTCATAGTTTGTGCCACAAATTGATTTTTAGCATGAAATCTCAAAAATCTTTAATCATTAATATCTTCTCAAGTATTTACTTCGTTTTTCGAGAAAATATACTCAATATGTGATCACTTATTGATTTTTATTTTTATTATATATTTAGCTCAATTTCACTCATATTTCATAACAAAAATCAATATTTTTGTGAAAATTTCTATTATCATATACCGTTAATATCTTCGCAAGTAATGCGTGATCAATCTGAGATCACTCATGTTTGGTACCTAAAATTGATTTTTTGGTATGAAAACTCTATTTTTTTTAAATCATTGGTATCTTCTCAAGTACTTTGTTTTTTCAGAAAATTCTATTTATCACTTATGTTTTATACCAAATGTCGATGATTACACAGCGGAACAGACATTATGGTGCCCGAGATTTGAAATACGTTTTGTACAAGATGATGATAATTACCATATATCAAAAACAATTTTCGCTGCACCAAACCAAAATGTAAATTTTGTTCCCCTGTGTTATTATTAAAAAAAAAAAATTGTTGATAACTTCATGAACATAGAGATTTTCTAGAAAATAAATTCAATCTGTAATCACTCATATTAGGTACCACAAAAAAACAGGTTTAGTATAAAAAGCACAAAAATTTTAAATTGTTAATAACTTCGTTTTTCAGGAAAATATGCTCAGTCTGTCATTACTCATATTTTGTAGAAAAAAATCGATTTTTATTATAAAAAAAAGCAATAGGTTATCCATTGCGAAATTTTCCAACTGGATATTTATATACAAATATTATTTTTTTTTTTACATTTGATATATTTAAAAATATAAACACGTAGTAGATAATTCAACTGTAAAATATTTTCACATAAGTATATTGTTTATTGCAAGTTCAATCTTAATTAAATTTGGCTGTAATGATACAGAAATCACTAGTTTACATGGCTTTATTCAGTTGTATGAGAAAGTAACTAGCAATGAAGTTCGTATTGTTTCTTTTTAATTGAATATTTATATGAACAGTATTTAGAAAGTAGAATATGCGAAACTTTTTGTAAATTGTCATATTAGAGAAAGTTTGTTCCATTAAATTATGGTTGATAGGCATTTCTGAGTTTTTTTTTACACAGATGGCATTTGAAATGTCCACTGTCAGGACTATATTTTAGTGACAGGAGTATTATTTATATATTTTTTTTATAATTATGGTAAGATATCAAGAGAAAACCTAAGTCCGGTCTGTTTATGCAGGACATCAATGAGATCCTGTTAAATATGTAAATATAAAAGAAATATCTTTAGACTTTGGACAACAATATTGTTAGATGCATTTTGTGGGAACTATGACATTGTTAGCGTCTGTCCATGGTAACACATATTTAAAATTAATTGGTTTGTGTCAACCATGTTTTATATTTATGTATCTCGTGTAAACCACTTAACACTTTCGTTGCTCCCGTGTAAACCACTTACTTTAAGATGGCAACTTTGTAACTGGTGTGGTGAATTTTATGCAGCGTTAAGATCGTTTTTTTAAGTGGTGGTTTGATACTTTTTTCTTACTAAAACTTTTAAAGCACTAGTGGATGGAAACGTCGACAAATTTAAGAAAAGAAATAAAACCAAAACTAAACCTAGAATAAATAGAACTTAAATACTAAAATAAATAAAACTTAATACAAAAAAAGCAATAAAATTAGAAGTGAAATAAAACTAAACATTAAACAAAATAAAATAAGGGTGGTTTTATTGCTATTGAGTGTGTTGGATCACACTGACCTGCCCCACGACATCTTTAGTGAAGCCGCAACAGGTGATTAGACCTCAGAACCAGTGCTCCAGTCCTCCTGGTAAGATGTACATATCAAGAGACATAATCAATTTGAGTCCTTGTTTAAGCTATGTATTAAGTACTATTAGACTGACATATTTGTGTGAAGCACACAAACTCAAGATCTCAAAAATACGCTTACACATTTTCTCTTGAAAAAAAAACGTACCTACCTTCGGTCGGAACATTTTTTGAAAATAGCAATTATATTTCTGATAAAATTTCAACTAACATAGAAAAAGTTCCTTACACGCATCCAAATTCAAAATAGGATATAGTTTTTAGGTTTTCGTACAATTTATATCATAGAAAAACAAATTATTAGGGCTATTATACAGTATCAGCCATAACTAAAGTACCCCCTCTGTGAATTTTTTTCATACTATATTTATACCCTACACCACCATAGTGGGGAGGGTATATTGGATTTGTGCAGATGTTTGTAACGCCCAAAAATATTAGTCTAACACCCACCTTAAAGTATACCGATCGACTTAGAATCACTTTCTGAGTCGATTAAACGATGTCCGTCCGTCCGTCCGTCCGTCCGTCCGTCTGGCTGGCTGGCTGGCTGTCCATGTAAAGCTTGTGCGCAGAGTACAGGTCGCAATCTTGAAGATATTTCGATAAAATTTGGTACATATAATTTTTTCTGCCCAAGGACTAAGCCTATTGAAACTGGCTGAAATCGGTTCATTATTTCGCCCAGCCCCCATACAAATGTCCTCCCGAAATTGGACTTTATCGGTCATAAATGTTCAATTTATATAGGTACCTACACAAGTTTTTCTCCAAATAAGTTTTATATATACGAAATTCATGTCACCAAATTTTATGATGATCGGTCCATAATTAGTCATAGCTCCCATATAAGGCCTGCTTCCGATAATCACTTTAACGAGCATAAATCTCTTAAAAATGTTGGTATACACATAAAATGCACCATAAACAATTTTCATACAGACATTAATCACACCACTTAATTTCATGGTGATCGGTCCATAATTAGTCATAGCTCTCATATAAAGCCTGCTTCCGATAATCACTTTAACGAGCATTAATCTCTTAAAAATGTTGGTATACACATAAAATGCAACATAAATAACTTTCATACAGACATTAATCACACCACTTAATGTCATGGTGATCGGTCCATAATTGGTCATAGCTCCCATATAAGGCCTGCTTCCGATAATCACTTTAACGAGCATAAATCTCTTAAAAATGTTGGTATAGACATAAAATGCAACATAAATAACTTTCATACAGACATTAATCACACTACTTAATTTCATGGTGATCGGTCTATAATTGGTCATAGCTCCCATATAAGGCCCACTTCCGAAAATCGTTCACGAATATAAATTATTGAAATTTTGAAAGAAAAAGGTTTTTGCACATTTACTTAGTGTAGGGTATTATATGGTCGGGCTTGACCGACCATACTTTCTTACTTGTTTTTTTATAAAAATAAAGTTTTAAATTTCTATTATGTATTATTTTAAATTGTTATTATATTTACTATTGATAAACAAATAGTTTTAAAGTTAATCTTTCTATAAGAGGTAACTTTAAATCAAAAAATATTTAAAGCTGGAAAATAAACCGGTCAAAACTGAATATAAAACTTTTTTTAATTTATATTTTGTTGCAAATCCTTTGGTTTGGATGACACAAGCACATCTCTTAGGCGTAGAATATATTACGTTTTTTATGGTGTCTTGCGATATTCCTTCCCAGGCTATAATAACGGCTTGAAATAAATCGTAAAAACTGCAATTTCGGCAATTTTAACGATTTATTTTCATATTATCAATCTCCCAAGAGTTCTCAATAGGATTGTGATCGGGAGATTGTGCAGGCCAATGAAGAACTTGAATCTTATTGCTCTGCAGCCAAGTATTACAAACTTTGGAGATGTGCTTAGGATCGTTATCCTGTTGGAACCTCCCTATAAGTGGAATCTCTTCACTGGCATACGGCAACAGTATATCTTTCCATATATCACGGTACATGAATCGATACATAATCCCATTAACTTTATGATTTGGCTCAATTTTTTGACCAGAAAATTGTTCCTTTGAAATACTTTCTACTTTTCGTCTGCGTACACGCGTTATTCCATCGGAACTTTGAATTTGTATTTGGATTCGTCAGAAAACAGAACTGTCTTCCATTTTTGAACACTCCAGTTTAGCTTTCTTGTTCTTAGTTGATATAAACGGTTTTTTTGCTGGTCATCGGCTGAATAATCGTGCTTCTACTGCTCTTCTACGGATTGTTCTTTCGCTAACGCATAATCTTAAACTTGTTCTTACTTGACTAGCAGATGATGTTGGATCTTTTTGCATTGCTCCTTTGATCAAGGAATCATCATATCGTGTGGTTTTATGAGGGCGGCCTCCAGAATGTCCCGGTGAAATACGACCATTCTGCAAAAACTTTGGAATCAGCCTGGAAATAACTGATCTGTTAATTGAATATTTTTTACTTAATTCATGCCGTGATAAGCCCGCCTTCCGGTCTTCAATAACTTTAATTTTAAATTCACTGGAGTACTTGTTTCTTGCCATCCATAGTTTTTTCACAATAAACTGTATAAAACTTAAATTATACAGACTACGCCTTCCTTTATTTTGATCTTCTGGAATTTTTAAATGCATCCGTTGTGAATCCCGTTAACTGACATTGCAAAAATGCAGAAAAATAGTAAAATGTTTAAACATCTTATAACGGGGTGCTTTTGTTTTGACCGTCCCGTTTTGTATTTTTCTATATATTATCATTTTAAATCAACTGTTCCTAAAATGATCCTGTACTAGACGAACATTATACGAATATTAACAATATAAGTTAATACAATACATATGTACAAAATACATCCCAAGAAACCTTTTTGTATCAAAAAAATTATGATATGAAAAAATTCATGGAGGGGGTGCCTTAGTTACGACCAATGCTGTATATATATATATGGGGGATTTAATGTCAAGTGAACCCACTTTTGAAATCGATGTCTTCCGATAGGAATGAAATTTGCACCAAAGCATAGTGCGGCCAAAAGTAGAAAAATGTAGAAAATGATCCACAAATTGTTATATGGTTTAACCTTGCAAGGTTAGTTAGTTCTATTGGACAGTAATTCAGAAAAAATATTTCAACAAGATCGGGTGAGAACTTTCTGAGTTAGAGGGGTCAAAATTTGTCATTTTGGCCAAGCAGGTGTTTTTTCTCATCCATGTAACTTATTACCTGTCCCAAATAGTTTAGATAGCTATTTCTTCAATCTTTTGAAAAAGTTTTGAATTTTTTTTTTTTAAATCAACAACTATTTTGACTTTTTTTTCAAAATGGGCCCTTTTTTCCTTAAAAGAAAGCTTAGGTCTATTCCTTCCTGGCAACATATGGATTCCGAACCAAAGGAACAGCTCATCAACATTTTCGAAGCAAAGAAAAACTTTGTTATTTACACTATGGGCCCTTTTTTCCTCAAAAGAAAGCTTAGGTCTATTCCTTTCTGGCAACATATGGATTCCGAGCCAATAGAACAGCTCTTTGACATTTCCGAAGCAAAGAAAAACTTTGTTGTTTACACTATAATGTTCAATAATTGTTCAAAATGACGTATAAGTTATTAAAAACAAAAATTGAGTTTAAAAGATACGTCATCTATTGTAAATCACACACCCAATATTTAAAAAAAAAAATATTTTATATTATTTTTGTATATTTGCCTTATTTGAAAAGCTACATCCCCAGAAAAAAATAATTCTAATTCAGATGCAAGAGAAATGTACGGTGTAAGCGTTTCATGCCTTATAAATGCGCAGTAGTAACGATTCTTTTTTTACTGCATCTGAAAAATCAAAAAGCAATAATTTTTGCATCCTAAATTATAATCGCAAAAGACTCCCTACATTGCTGCGTCTTAGCTGCATTTATGTAATATTTTACTGTTAGTAGCAGTAATAGAAGCTATAGTATTTCTACTGCATTTTTTTTTGCTGATATCAGTGTATTTTTATTACAAATATCCGTTACATTTTACCTGTTTTCAGCTTTATAAACTTACTAAATTAGTTAGCAAAATATTTGGAACAAAAAATATATTCAATACTTCATTAAAGACGAATTAAATTAAGCAAGAAATACTAAAGATTTCTATTACATTTTAATGTGATTTAAAAACGCAAAATACATACCAACATTTTCTTTAATCATAATACGAGAACATACATATAGTAAAAATGTATGTAATTTACATTGGCTGACAGTTCAACATAACCTGCCGCAACTATTTAATGTTTGTGTATGTATGAAAATGAGTAAATCAGTATATGTATGTGTGTGTTTGTGTGAACTTTTGGAGACGACATATTTTTAAACAAGGATATTTATTTATTTTGTTGGTCTCCGGCTTTTAGACATGTACCTATTGGCCTACATACATCCGTTACATGCAATGGTTTGTTGTTATTGTTGCTTTATTTTTGTATGAATATTTCTAGGTTTTTCACTTTTTTCTATTGTAAATCCTTCTTGTAAGTAGAAACTTTGCTCTTATTGTGATTGTCGTAATAGTAAAAAAAAATATGAAAAATGCTTCTTTGTTTACACGACGAGTTTAAAGTGTAAAAAACTATTCTTATTCGTATATGCTCTTTTTGTGTGGAGAAAAAACACAACTCGTAGTTTTTCACTCTGTTTTAAAACAGAATGAAATTTTGGTGACCTTTTTATGCAAATGAGAGGAAAATCACATGCGCATTTTGGGTCTGTATATTTTTAAGAGAAAGAAAATGTTTAAGATTTTAAGAGTATAGAAATGCAGTTACATTAAGAGAACGAAACTTGGTTTCGAACATGTTAATGTTTAATACTAATTTACGTTACTGTTAAATCTTACAGTTAAATGGTTAACATTGGTGCTGTAACATAACAATTTTTAACAGTTTCGAAATTATAACATACTATTGTTTGTTAACAGTTCTGTAGATGAAGCCAGATTAGTGAGAAATTTTAGTTACATGTAAAATATACATATGTACTTAACATTGCTAACAAAACAATAGGCATACACCTGCAATTTTAATAATACTGTGTGCAACAGCATGACACTGTGGGACCAATTGCTAGATATTACGAGAAATGAAAATAAATAAAAAAAATATGAATTTATTGTTCTCTTAATTATTTATAAGTTAAAATCTTTTAGGTGAAATTCAAGTTTAAGTAATTCAAAATCATTAATAATTTTAGTAAATCGGAAAACAGAAAATACCAATAAGAAAAACTTTCAAAATTTAAAAAAAAAAAAAATCACCAGTGTCCCGCCGAAAAACATTGTTCATCTTTTGAAAAAAAAAAAAATCTCCAGTTCGTGGAAGTAGGTTTTATTTGTATGCATTTTGTATGGTGAGTTCCCGCTTGAAGAACTATTTTCAAAGCATATACTTTAGAAACTTTGAAATACTTACAATTGGAAATAGCTTGCTTTCATACAATGTAAAGCAGTTTTTTAATATATATTTTAGTGGAGCTCCAGTTTTTCGTGTTTTAGTCCTTTAAAGATTAGTCTCAAATAAAAAGTTTATTTATATGAGTATGCTTATATTATGAGGAATGAAAATAAATAAAAAAAAGATAAATATGAATTTATTGTTCTCTTAATTATTTATAAGTTAAAAACTGTTATGTAAAATTCAAGTTTAAGTAATTCAAAATCATTAATAATTCCGTTTGTAATTTCCACAATATAATTTTTCGACCCTATAAAGTATATATATTCTGTATCCTTATAGATAACGGAGTCGATTAAGACATGTTCGTCTGTCTGTCTGTCCGTCTGTCTGTTGAAATCAACTTTCCGAAGCCCCCAAACAACTTACATACACTATTCATACATCAATATCTCCGGAATTCTTCCCGCTTGGTTGCTATTTAAAATCGAAAAAAGCGGTCCACAAGTGGCTGAGATATAAGAAAAAAACCTGGACAACCTCGATTTTTGACCTATTTTTAACCTAAATCTGGATTACTAAGTCATTAATATAGACAATATGTATATCTAATGATAGATATTTCAAAGACCTTTGCAACGATATATAGTACTATAGTAAGTTGGACCTACAATGGGTCAAAATCGGAAAAAATATTTTTTAACCCGAATTTTTTTCACTAAAAGTTTTTTTTTCGCTAAATATTAAAAAAAAAAAAAATTGAAAAAAACAAAATTTTTTTTAAAAATTTAAAACAAAAAAAAAAAAAAGAAAATTTTTTAATTTAAAAAAAAAAAATTAAAAAAATCCATTCGAAAAGCTTTTTCCAAAAACTAAAAAACAACTTTGGAAAAAAAAAAGTTTTGTTTACCTAAAAACTTTAAAATTTTTATTTTGAAGTATAAATTGGTGAAGGATATATTAGATTCGGCACAGCCAAATATAGATCTCTTGCTTGTTTAATATATACTTACTTTAGTGTAGGGTTTCCAGTTCGGTTTTAACCGAAACCGAAACCGCGGGTTTTCAAGGCCTGAAACCGAAACCGACAATTATTCTTCGGTTTTTAATTTTAATCTATTTTCAGTAGAAAAATTCAAAATTTAGAAATTAGAAATAAACTTTTTCATCCAATAATTAATCCAATATCTCTAAAAAAAAAAACAGATTGGTCAAAATATCTTAAGATTTCTTTAAATTTTTCATAAATTTTACAATAATTGCTTCATATGTTGTAGTAGACTACCTTTTGCAGGCTAGGCAAGGAAACCTGTTAATAAAGAATGACACAAACTCATTTAAAAATATTGATCTACGAGTATTTCCTGACAATTAAACTTCAAATTACTGTTTATTTATTTAATTTAAAAAAAAAAAAAAATAATGCAAAACTTTTTGTAACAAAGACTTAGTTATTTTCAAATATCGGATAAAAGTATGGAGTACTAGCTGACCTGGTGTGCTTCGCACCCCAATTGGAAGAAATAGTACTATTAAGTCTCCCTTTGTGAATTAATACTAATTTAGTATAACATGTCTCTAGTTTCATGTTTATTGATTCATTGTAATGTGGATTATAGCTCATTCGAAACGTATTGTTAGAATATAAAAGTACCCACATTTTGTATTCCCACTCAGCATCATGATTCTGGGTTCATTATTATACAAAATGCTAAAGAAAGGTACCTTTTGTGAATTCTAGCCTATTCAGAATCATGTGTGCCTAATTTTTAATTTTTAGGTTTATTATTATAAAATTCAGAAAGTATTATTAGGTGACGAAAAGTACCTGTGAGTCCCTTTTTTTAGATTGTAACTCGGTCAGGATCATATGTGTTCAATTTTCTGCTTATAGGTTCATTATTATAGAAACTTCAAAAAATACCATTTCGAAGAACGAAAAAATACTAATAGTTTCTTTTTACCTCAATGTCATATAGATGGCTTAACTATCTTTCTTTACTCAAAAGTATATCAGCCAACTATTATGATAACATATAAGAAAAAAAATTTAAATAATAAAAAGTACCATTAGAAGAAAAAGTACAAATTTTCCACACTTGAACCCACGTCAATTTTGAAATCAAAGTAATTTCCTGATTCTAGGTTCAATATTATAGAAAATTCAAAATGTACTATTTTGAAGAACGAGCGCTCTATTCTTAATTATTTCTTTACTGAAAAGCATATTAGCCAACTTTAATGTATATAAGCTAACTAATTTAATATATTAAAAGAGTACCATTAAAAAAGATTTTCTTTATCCTTTTGAACATCCGTCAACTTTGAATTTAAAAGTTGTATAGCATTTCCTATATTATCAACTGATTTAGTTTCTATAACACTCAGTATTTAGAAAATCTTCACAAAACCGAAAACGATCGGTTTATAATTTTTTAAAACCGAAACCGCGGTTTTGAAATTCTTCGGTTTTTTGGCAACTCTACTTTAGAGAAGCTCCACTTTGTCCTGTTTTAGTCTTTTAAAGATTAATCTCAAATCCCGAAAAGTTAAAGAAAACCGAACCCGGTCGAGTTTACAGAGATGAAATAATCGGCCGGCCGGTTTTCGTTTTTGGCTTACATCACAATTCATAGTCAGCATTACCTTCTGGATGAAATTAACGTTTTGAATATCGTATAAACATCTTTTTTAAAGTAGCACGCTCAAGATCTTAGCATGTCAATATTTGTTAAGATAAGTGGATTCACAAGGTGTCCTAATTAAGTTCAGAAGTACTAAAATAGTAAAATGAACAAATTTAAATCAGCTGATAAAACTAGCTAAAAAGGTGCACATTTTGACTAAACTAGTTAGAACAAGTTAGAGTGTTATATTCGGCTATGCCGAATCTTAAATACCCTCCACCTAAATTAAATGAAAATTATAGAAATTACATTAGCACAAACACTCTAATATCCTTATTCAGTGTTTGTTATTGGGACTTAGCTCCGATTATGAAGATTGGTAGAATGGTAATGTAATACAGTAGTTTTCGCTTATAGTCTACAAATACAGTTGCACAATTATTGTGGACTATGAGCGAATTAGGACTATAACTGAATTTCTTTTGAAGCCACTTTATGGATTATATATGAATACTGATATAATACACATTTTGCACTATATACAAATTATGTATTTTCTTCAATAAAAACACTTTTTTTTAAACAAAATAAAAGTTTATTTATAATATAGTAGTATAGTAAGTAGTATTTTATATATTGTTAGAAAAACTAGTTTACGCAGAAGATATTTTATTTCAAATGTATAAAAATGTTATCTAGTTCAGCAATTTATAATTGAAATAACTACATATTCCTACCATATCCAACAGAGTCTATAATTTTATAATAGGAACAAAATGTACTATTTAACAATTTATATACTTAATAATTTGTTAACATTACCGATTGGCTCAATATTTCCTATTGGTGCTATGGTCAAATATGGACCGATATTCACAAAACCCAGTAGTATAATGTTTGAATACAATCTATTGATCTGTATACAATTTTAGTTCGATATCCATATATTTAAAATATTTACAAAGGTTAATGTGTTTCTCGGAAGTGGTTCTTATATGGGAGCTATGACCAATTATCGGCCGATATTTATAAAATTTAACACATCGATTTTAGTATATATGGGAAATATTTATTTGAAATTTTACCCATATAGAAGCTTTTATAAGAGTTTTATTAGCATTTAAGTAATTTTCGGAAATGGACCTTATGTGGGAGCTATGGTCAAATATTAACCGATATTCACACAATCTAGTAGTATCATTTGTGAATTAATACTACCGATCTGTGTAAAATTTTAATTCGATAACGATATTTTTCAGATATTTATGAAAATTAATGTGGTTTTTAGAAGTGGGTCCTTATATGGGAGCTATAACCAATTATGACCCGATCTTCATGAAATTCCCTACATCGATTTTCATGTGCATGGGGATTATGCAAGTTGAATTTCAACCTAATAAATATATATATAAGATATTTAAGTGTATTTAAATGATTTTCGGAAGTAAACTTTATATGGGGGCTAGGGTCAAAAAGTGCCCGATCCAAAAAAAAAATTGGTCTCGCGATTTCTGTTTGCACGAAACATAGTTGTGCTGAATTTTGTATGGATACTGCAATTCTATGGGCATTTATATACCATAGCACCATATTTCGGGAAGAAATTTGTATGGGAGCTACGAGAAATTACGGACCAATTCTTTCCATTTTTAACAGAATTTTTCCTTTTATCATATCAATAATGTGTGCAAAATTTCATGGCATTCTCTGCAATGAATTTACCCAAAGTCAAAAAAAATCATGTGAAAATTATCAAAATTTTTGGAGGTTGTCTTACATTTTGATCCATAACCTTGATTCTACCAATTCGATTTTGCTGATTTTTAATACCAAAGTGCTTAGAAAAATTATAAACATTTTGGTATACATTTCATTATATTTGCTTATGTATTTTGGACGTGAGAGTGTTTTACACAGACAGACAGACAGACAGACGGACAGACGGACAGACAGACGGACATTGCTCAATCGACTTAGAATTTCATAAGGATCAATAATATATATACTTTGTTGGGTCTTAGATGAATATTTCTCAATGTTACACACGGAATGACAAACGTATATATACCCTCTTTCACCACTTGTGGTGGTGGAGGGTATAATAAACACAAGAGTAATTAGTTAGAATAGTTAAATGCAATTAATGTATGGGCACTTCCATTATAGCGTGACGTGACATTTGTACGACAAAATGTTTAAAAAATAATGAAAAAGTCAAATTTGTAAAAAGTTTTTTTTTTTATATTTGCGAAGTAATTCAGTACTTATTCAGAAAATATATTGCAACAATTGACCCTAAAGAGTTTCAGATATTAGCAAAAATATACGATTGCGTGACGTTAAAAACAGACGTGTGGTTTGACTTGCATTACAAAATTGTATAACTCTATGAATTGGGCAAGACTTTTTGTCTTTCGATTTTTATTTGTTAGCCTTAAGGTAGGGAGGGTCACACATGGCAAATATTTGACGAAAAAGTTGTAACCGCTGAATAAAATATATTTGAATTCTTTATCCAAATTTCAAAAATTTATTTTACTTAAGATGATTCAAAACAAACAATTTTTATTTTTTTTTGATGCTGTTTGATATTACAAATCACTTGTCAAACAATTTTGTGTTAAAAAATAGTGGTTGCGCTTTTTTGAGCAAATATTTGCCATGTGAGACCATACCTTTAGTATCTGACGTGACGTTACATGACGTTAAGTTATTTCAAATTCCTTTTGATATATTTTTTGGTTAAGAAATAAGAAAAAGATAACAAATATGAAAGTATGGTCGGTCAAGCATGACTCACTCAGATTTTTTTTTTTTTAATTTCAATAATTTATTTTCGTAAAATAATTTTGGAAATTGGCGTTATATGGGGGCTATAACCAATTACGGACCGATCGCCATGAAATTAGGTCGCGTAATTTATGTCTATATGAAACCAATTTTTGTTGAATTTTATGTGGATACCTACATTTAAAATTTGATTTGAATTGATTAAGTTTTAATTTTTCGGTCTGGGTGGACTTTTAGCTATATAATAGGTTTTCCAACAAGAGGTGTTATTTTGAATCACCCGGTATTTCGGTAGCTGCCATTTTTGAAGCTTTTATTCTCGACATTTGACAAGTAGAAACTACGCCATTACTAAAAATGGAACGATACACGCTTCAACAACGCATTGAAATTATTAAAATTCACTACAAAAATGGTGAAAATCTTGCAGTCACAATTCGCAAAACTAAAGCATTTTTGGGTTGTCGTGAAGTAACTTGTCGGACCGCAATACAGAAATTAGTGGACAAATTCTAGCTGTTGGGACAAGTTAGTGATGTAAAGATTAAAACCCGTGCACGTCGCTCAAGAACAACTAAGAATATGGCTGCTGTAGCCAAAAGTGTTGAAGAAAACCCAGGTTTGTCCATTCCTCGTCGTTCTTTGGAATTGGGCAATCCACAAATGCCATTACACCGTATTTTGGATGATATTGATCTGGACAACGTTTACTTTCAACAAGACGGCGCTACGTGTCACACAAGCAAAGAAACCATTGCTCTTTTACGGGAAAAGTTTCCGGTACGTGTTATTCCTCGTAGAGGTGATCACAATTGGCCACCGAGATCTTGTGATTTAACACCTTGCGACTTCTTCCTTTGGGGCCACGTGAAAGATAAGGTATACGCCAACAACACAGCGTCGATTAAAGACCTCAAAGATAGAATTCGTGAAGCTATCGAGGACATAGGGCAGCCACTTTGCGATTTGGTTATGGAAAATTTCATGAAATGATAATGAGGATATGGTCCTGTAGCGTTCATTTATTTCTAAAAATTCCATGTTTCTTTGAATACCAAAATAACACCTCTTGTTGGAAAACTTTGGGTTATTAATATATACCACCTTTAGTTTCGCCTTGCATGCTCCGGCGCACAGTGGCTCAGGATCGTTTTTCATCGGACAAAACTCTGTAACTTTTGAACCGATAGAGATATTTCAGAATTTTTTTTTATGGAATTATCCTTCAGTTTCAACGTCATAAGAAGTTGTTAGGAAATTTAAATTTAAAGCAAAATATGAACTTTTGATTTTTTTATATCATTTACTATGAAAATGCAGATTTTATGTTTTGTTTTTTGAATCAGCTTTACTTATAAAAAAGTTAGAAGCAAATGAAAACAAGTAAGAAAGTATGGTCGGTCAAACTCTACACTATATTTTTATTTTAGAAAGAGGACCTTATATATGAGCTATGAATGGACCTATCGTCATCAAATTAGGTCGTGTGATTTATATCTATATGAAAGTCATTTATGTTGAATTGTATGTTTATAGCAATATTTTTAAGAGATTTGTGCTCGTTAAAGTGATTTTCGGAAGAGGGCTTATATGGGAGCTATGACCAATTGTGGACCGATCGATAACATAAAAGTATTGTTACGAATGTGCAATAGCGATTTGAATTTAACGGTCTGCAACGACTGCCTGCAACATTCATCATGTTTATAAACACGTCCTACGTTAGTAGAAGCTTCTACTTATCAACAATGTTGATATCATGCGGTTATTAGCATTGTTTGTAAGTATGGCAGCACTCTATGTTTAAGCTGCTAACATTACCATCGAAAGCTCTAGAATTCGAACATACTAGTTTGTCCGTTAAGAGCATTGTAGAAGATTCCCGATAGATGGAGCGTGTATAAATAGTGGCAGAGGTGGCAGTAGTGAGTTGAGTTGATCATTGACGCTGTTAGAGTTAACATCAGGTGTCGTGTACATTTGAGCTTGTACGTTGATAGACGTGTATAAAGACTCTGAGTGAATATTTGAACTATTGTTGGTGTACATTTAAATAAATAAAGAGTTGTTACAAATTTTAAAGTACTAAACTGCTTTTATTTGCAATCAAAAGTATCCGGTTTATTTAAAGGAAATAAACCCCGTTTTTAAAAGGTAAAAACGTAACAGTATATTAGCATAACTTGTCTGGGGAATTCTTAATAACTTAAACATTTTTTAACCAATTTTTGTCTTTTATATCTCATTAGAACAACAATTTCGTATATATTTCGATTAAATTGCACTTGACTGAAAAAATGAAAAATTTGCATTTTTTCCGAATTTTAGAGATAATACAGTTTGCGGGTCAATTTGATCCAAAGGAAATATAGGTTTAATCTTTTTTTAATGTAATTTTCATTAATATAAATAAATCTTCATATTTCTGTAACATAATGCAGAAAGTTAAGGAGTTTCACGAATTTATTTCATATAAATAATAAAATTTTGCATATATCTGACCTTTAAACTCGATGCTCGTCCCGAAATCGTTGTTCGATTTTGCTAAAATTTTCAACACTTAACTTTTAGACCTAGTGTCACACTATTCCACACGGCAACCTTCAAAATTCGAACACAAACTTTTTTCCATGCAACTGATTGTCAGTCTAATGTATGTACATGTTTACGTATGGAAAAATATCCCAATACACATGCAATACATACCGTGTGACCCCCCCTATAAGTTTTCTGAAAGCTAAGATTTCCTATAGTTCGCTTTTTCCATAGAATATGAATTTAATGCTATTTACTTTACAAAACATACGTTTTAATGAAAATTTAAATAAAACAACATTACTACTTATTTAAACATCAAAACTATTTTAATTAGTTTAGTTATTTGTAAATATGTGGTTGTTACATATTTTAACTTCCAATCCAAATAAGCCTTTTATTATATATTCTGCTTAAAAAGTTTCCTTTTGAATTTACAAATCAAACATAAAATCTCGAAAAGTTGTCCTCTTTTTTTGTTTGGAGGTTAAGTAGTATAACATAATATATTTTTTACTGTACGTTTGTACATATTGTAGAGTCTTTTATCAAGTATTTATTAAAGTATGTAAAAAAGACTGTAACACATTTGGATGCCTAAATACAACTTCATTTTACTGTGTTTGTATTCAAATATGTAAGTATACAAAAAACACTATTAAAAGTCTTGCACTTTTTATGTGGCAAGTACTCGTGCACAGTACATACTACTTACACAGATGTGAGTATGTATGCATAAAGTTTTTCCATTCATATTTCATTTGTGTACTTTTAATCAACTCTTTTTTCTAGAATGTATATTGAAATTATCTAAGCATTTGACAGATCTGAGAGTAGATTTTATATGGACCTCTAAAATTTGTGATAGGTATTCGAAAGCAGTTGCATGCATTGCTGCCTTTTACATCTGATATGTGTATATAAGTAGCTCCTGGTAATATATAAATTGCAGAAATACCAATAATTAATATTGTTTCTCGAATGCTTTAAATGTGAGTTTATAGGTGAGAAATCTCAAACAAATCTATTTAAGGACTGAGATCGAAAAATTTTTAACATACATATATGTTAATAAAAGTGTAGATACTAATCTTACAGTTTTTTTATTTGAATGAAATTATTGTAACAATTTACCAAAAAAATATTTTTATAGTTCTAATCACGAATAATGAAATTTTGAACCTTTTTCGAAAACCCTTCCATTAAAGAATAGGTAGTCCTTCTCCGTTTAAAATTTTGTCTGCTTTTGGGTTCTAAACTTTTCTTCAACATTCCCTCGAGCATCTGCAACATACAAAAAAGAAGCTGCGAACAATTTTTCATACGTACATTTCGTCATCCATTATGCAGCAGGTATACTTTTTGTATAAAATTTTACTTCAATTTCCGTGCTCTTTGGCCTCTAAATTTTTAGCAGAGTTCCTTTTAGGAACTTTTTGAGCCTTGTATGCTTTTAAACCTTCATTGGCTTTAACTTTTCGTACCAAATATTCCGAGTACTGACCTAACCGGGCAGCTTTCCTACCGGACTATTCCTTCTACCTGAACCAGGTTTTATATCAACTGACAAGTTCTCCCGGTACTGTTTAATAACATTGGAAAAAGTTTGATAGCAGACCTTTGTTTGTTTGGCCAACTTTTTGTAGGATCAAGTTGGGGTTTGTTGAAAATACTTAATAATTTTAGTACGCAGTTTTTTCTGGTTAATCATTTTAATCAGATTAACACCAAATGAACATAATTGACATTAAACATAATAACTGACATGCTTTACAAAGGTAACTTGATATAAAAAATCAAATAAAACTTGGGTTAAAAGTTTTAATGAAAAACGTGTGCTAAGAATTTTACGATCTCAGTCCTTAATATTGAGAATTAATTGAAATCGATTACCAATTTTTTAGATGCAAAAAAGCAGAAAGCGCTTTTTTACAGTTAAAATATTTAGAAACAAAATTTTTATCGAAAAGTTGTAAACGATCGTTAATTGAATGCAGGATTTAGCAAATTCGTTCTTGATTGCAATACATAAAATATCTACTATTACTCATTTAACATTTTTAAAATAATAAGTTCATATTAATGTATGTGACTTTCTAGTTTATGTATACCGTTTACACAAATTCATACATAGATTGGCATACATATACATTAGGATGGCTCTTAGTTCGACTCTATGCTCCCAGGGTCTAAAATTGTTATGCATCATCTAAAAACCTTATCTAATAAATACTAAATTAGGATTAAAAATCCGTGTTTACATTGTTTGACATATAATGGGTCATAACTATTGGAAAATAAATATATTTATTCACTTGGTCTTCATTAACACATTACACATGATAACCTAAAGACAATATCAAATAAAATGAGCAACCTCTAAACTCTATACGATTTCGCTCAAATTTCCAGTATTTGGATTTTAGGTGATTTTAGTGAAAAATAGCACCCACCCTAATATACCTACATATATATTTGAGTGTTTCATTGTATTAATTAAAAAGTTCTGAATTCGTATTTGTTCAAAGACGATGAATAAATTTGCGAAATTTTAAAAAGAGTGAGTACTTTTACAGTAATTTTTCTATGTATTTCAACCACTACAATGAAGCTCTTTACCACATTAACAACAAATTGTGTTAATTATTGAGAAAGTGACATGCGTTTGACGTACTACTGCTTTATTTGTGTGTGATTATGTATCGTACTTCTTCTGTAATGAGAAAGTTAGTCACATAAGTATATGCGTTTGAGTTATTTATGTATTCATTTATTTATGTGTGTCATATACACTTTTTAAAGTTGGCAATATTTTATATTGAATCATAAAACTGGCAGGATGTGTTTGAATAGCACTCAGGTAAATTGGATTTGTATTTCAGGCAAATGGTCTATGCCGTTATACCAAATTAGGAACCCAATTAATTCGCCCAAGTGAGCTATGCTGTTACACTAATTACACTGCGTTACAAATGAAACAAAAAAATTGAGTACCCGCTTAGAAATGTCATGTTTTCCTATTTATACCTATCGTTTATTAAACATACATACAAATTTTCTGTTCATCACGTCTCATTTTTCTTCCATAAGAATATGTCAAATTATTTTAAAAATTAAAAGCCCAAAATATTTTTTAAAGAAATCTAATAAAATCAATAAAAAAAAGAAAATAATAAGTTTTTCTTTTGTGCTTTGAACGATCTTCTAGTTTTAAACGCCAACAGTAATCAACTAGCATAGTTGTGTTCCAATGGCCTTGAAATCTTTTTTTAAGCTTCTTTACATTCTGGTGTAACCTCACACCCTGCTCATCGATTGCACCCAGATTAGATGGAAAAAAGAAAAAATGAGCATGAAGAAAGGGAATTTCAATTACATTCTGCCACCCAACTTTTCGTAAGCTTTAAACATGTCGTTAACTAGCTGTTCTAAATTTTTGGCTCTGTTGTTCCCTAAAACCCTTTCATAACTGCTGTCAGTGACAACCTGCTGCTTCCTTGAGTTTGCTATCACTTAATTTGGAAAATACTGTCTTTAAATATAAAAAGCCATCTCCCTCTTTATTCATAGCCTTAACAAAATTTTTCATCAAACCAAGTTTTATGTACAGTGGTGGTAAAATGAAATATTTAGGATTTGCAATAAATTGCAATTTTTCGAAGAAACCGAAAACCGATTTCTAAAAAATGTCGAAGAATCGATCACCCTAATAAGGATCCATATTATAAATTAGAGTTTCCAGTTCTGTTTTAACCGAAACCGAAACCGTGGTTTTTCAAGGCCTAAAACCGAAACTGAAACCGACATTTATTCTTTGGTTTTTATTTTTAATATATTTTCAGTAGAAAAATTCAAAATTTAGAAATATCTTAAGATTGGTAAAAATATTTTAAGATTTCTTTAAATTTTTCATAAATTTTACAATAATTGCTTCAGATGATGTAGCAGGCTACCTTTCGCAGGCTAGGCAAGGAAACCTGTTAATAAAGAATGACACAAACTCATTTAAAAATATTGATCTACGAGTATTTCCTGACAAAAAAAAAAAAAAAATAATGCAAAACTTTGGTAACAAAGACTTAGTTATTTTCTTTTGTAACAAAGACTTAGTTATTTTCAAATATCGGATAAGAGTATAGAGCTGAACCGGTGGGCTTGGCCACCCCAATTGAAAGAAATAAATAATACTATTAAGTCTCTCTTTGTGAATTAATACTAATCTAGTTTCATGTTTATTGATTCATTGTAATGTGAATTATAGCTCATTCGAAAGGTTTTATTAGAATAAAAAAGTACTATAATGATTCTGAGTCCATTATTATGGAAAATGCCAAAGAAAGGTACCACTAAAGTCACCTTTTGTGAATTCTAACTCATTCAGAAAAAGTACCATTTTGAAGGCCGAAAAAGTACTCCTTAGTTTGGTTTAGTTCTCCTTCTTTGGTATCATAATACCATTGAGCCCTCTGTTCTTGATTATTTCTTTACTGAAAAGCATATTAGCTAACTTTAATGTATATAAGCTAACTAATTTAATATATTAAAAGAGTACCATTAAAAGAAATTTTCCTTTATCCTTTTGAACTCACGTCAAGTTTGAATTCTAAATTTGTATAGCATTTCTTATATTATCAACTGATTTTGTTTCTATAACACTTACGGTCTAATTCATAACAAAAACTTATTTCAGATTTAAAGCACAAATTTGTTAACAAACACTTTAGCTTTATAAACCTTTAAGTATTGTATTCATAAACGCTTGTTAAAGGCACAATAAGTAATGTACGGTTTTTTGTCTAAGCTGGGAATGCTTTTCAGTTGTTTCCCCTTTTTTGTTGTTAGTGTTGCTTGCAATTTGTATAAAATATTCGTTAATTATCTTTTTTTGATTGTTTGTTTTAAGTTATAATACATTTTTGAAGATAAAAACAATTTTTTAGATAAAAAATGTATATCTGATTTTAGTAAAATTATATTAAGCTAAAATGTATTAATATACAAACGTTTTCATATATTTTATTTCAATTATTATTAAAAGTATTCGAATGTTAAATATTCTGTGATAAAATAAACATCACTGTTTTATGATTTGTTTTATTAATTTATTTTTATTGTCATTTTGTTAATTTTTAAAAAAAATTAATGAATTTCTATAAGAAATCACATAATTTTAATATCGGAATTTCTTCCACAATGTTTACACATTTTATTGCTACATGGCGTTACAGGTTAAAAGAAAAATGCAATCAAACTCACTTGCAAACCTCATGTAGCTCACTGGCGGAGGAATATGTAACAAAATCATGTATTATTATAGTGGAATATATTCCCCAGCGGAGTTAAAATTATTGTAAATTTATAAACAATTATCTTTAAAATTCCCTTTTTTCCAGATAAAATGTAAAAAGAACAGACTTAGACCCATTATTACAACTTGACAATAGTTAAAGGTATGATGTTATCGGACAGATAAGAAGCATTTTGTTATTATAAGTTTACTTTAAGATAAAAGTGACCGATAAGCTAAAGGGAAGATCATCTTGCCTTTAAATATTATATTGAGGTTTATGTAGGAAGTTGCCATATTTTCTGCAAAATATGGTAACTTCATGAAATATAAATAAATTTATATTTTATTTTGCCAATAAATAAATAAAAATAGAAAGCAGACGTTTGCTTTATATCAACAACCTAGAGAATATTTATCAAATGTATTTGTTTGCTGTGAGTAAACAAATAAAAGTATATCGTTGCCACTATGTACAATTAATTCTCTGGTATTGCCATGTTTTCGAAAAAATTGATTTTATTTTACGAGGAAGTTGTAACAACAAAAAATTTTAAATGTTACTTTATTCCTCACTTTAATTAAAGTTACCTTTTACTATTACGCACATTAAAGGCAAGTTGTAATATTGGCCCTTATAACACTATTAAACGTTTATGAATACTGTTTTTTGAATTTTTTCTTATTAACGACTTATAAAGCTGTTTTAAGTTATTATGAATTAGACCGTTAATATTTAAAAAAATTATCACAAAACCGAAAAAATGTTTTTTCCGGATGTAGGTCTTAATCGAGGTTGCAATATCCCGTAGTAAGATTTATGTATGCTTGAAAACAAATTGTGTAAATTTTGTTTATTAATATCTGCTATTAAGTATATGGGGCATTTCATGTCAAGTGAACCAACTGTTGAAATCGATGTCTTCCGATTGGGATGCAATTTGCACCATAGTTAGTTGGATAGTAATTTAGAGACAATTTTTCAACAAGATCGGTCGAGAACTTTCTGAGTTAGAGGGGGTAAAAATTTGGCATTTTGGCCAAGCAGGTGTTTTTTCTCATCCATGTAACTTATTACCTATTGTTCTTAGCTAAATGTGTCCCAAATAGTTTAGATAGCTATTTCTTAAATTTTTCGAAAAAAAAAAAAAATTTTAAATCAAATATAAAAATTTTATTTAATTTTTTTTTCCAAAATTAAAAACTTTTGTGACTGTTTTTCAAAATGGGAACTTTTTTTCCTCAAAAAAAAGCTTAGATATTTTCCTTGAAAACCTATTTGGTCGCTTAGTGGGATGCGAGAGGGATATCTATCAAAATAAATGTTTTGTAACTCAAAACATAGAATTTTTGATTTTTTTGCAAAATCTAAATTTTTTTTCCAAAATGGGCCCCTTTTTTACATTTTTTTTTTGCTCCATTGCTTCAAAAGGTTTTTGATCGCTATCAAAATAAATATTTTGTAACCCAAGTCATACAATTTCTGATTTTTTTTTTTTTTTTTTTCAAAATCGAACTTTTTTTCCTAAATGGGCCCTCTTTTTAAATTTTTTTTTACTCAAAGGAAAGCTTAGGTCCATTCCTTTAAGAGGTTTTTGGTCTCTTAGTGGGATATAAATCAAAATAAATTTGTAACACAAAAATTGGAAAAAAAAAATTACAAAAATTTTTTATTTTTTATTTTTAAATTTTTTGGGACACATTTTGCTAAGAACAATAGGTAATAAGTTACATGGATGAGAAAAAGCACCTGCTTGGCCAAAATGTCAAATTTTGACCCCCTCTAACTCAGAAAGTTCTCGACAGATCGTCTTCAAAAATTCTGTCTGAATTACTATCGAATAGAACTAACTCAATTGGAAGACATCGATTTCACTTGATATGAAATGTTCCATATGCTTATGTATGTACCATAGAGCCATATTCTGGGCAAACATTTCTATGGGGGCTAAGATAAATAATGGACGTATTCTTACAATTTTCAACAATGTTTGTTCTTTATCGTAGAAATATCGTACTATTTTAATTACATAAAAATTAGCATACTACTTAAATTCCTATGATAAAGAACAAACATTGTTGAAAATGGTATGAATATGTCCATTATTTATCTTAGCCCCCATACAAATGTTTCTATTAAAAGAAAATAGCTGACAAAATAAAAATTTAATTTATCTCACATTTTGGTCCATAACTCTGGTACAACTGTATCGATTTTGGACTCATTTTCCATTACCAACAGTTTTCTCTAGGACAGACGGACGGATCATCTTAGAATTTTATAAAAACCCAGAATATATTGGTTGTACGACAAAACGGTATGACGAAATAAACTGATTTTATCAAACATGATTAACAGAAACCCATATTTTGATTTTTTCCGCTAACAGAAAAACTGGTTTTTAAAAAAGTCATTTCTTTATGAACACCAACATTTTGAACATTTCGTTCGAATTTTAAATTTTCCAATAAGTTTACATGGACATCATGTCTGTACATGTAAGGATAATTAAAAGTGATTATGAGTCAACTTAGTCTAAGTGTAACCACTCAAAAATGGCTTGAGAATGTTTTGTGTTTTTTTTAATTATTGTTATTACATAATATTTATAAGTTCATATAGCCTTAGTTAGGTGTAGTGTTAAACATATACGATTACTATTTGTTATTCCTAAGCCAGCATCATTAAATTGTGAGTTACTGTACAAGCATATTTACTTAACATTAACGATCTTTAATTAAATTTCCTAGTATTGTACTTACTGCTAAAATACACACAAATATAATTTAAATATACTAGAGTTAAAGGATGTATACTTATTGGTTATGTATACAGTTATTCAAATATGACCTGGAGTGTCAAAATAACTTTTTAACCACATTTCCTCTACTAATATGGGTCTATTTAATCGTTTTTCATTTAACTGTCAAAATAAACAAATTTTGTTTGTTAGTAGTTTGTGTTTGGTTTTGGCTTATTTTGTTTTTATTATTTAAATAACATTTTATCACACTTTTTGTGGTGAGCAATACATAAAGCATCAACACATAATCGAATATTCCCAAACTAACAAATTAATCTACAAAATACTTACAAACACATGAACACATATTTGTAGGGATCACTCACCACTCTAAAATCACATACACACATACATATATAAATAAATAAATATAAATGTCCGTGTCAGTAAAGGAGCAAGTAGTTATGTGTCTGTGTTGTTAGTTTGTGTATTTATAATTTCAATAGGCAATTTATTGTGGTAAAAAGCACAGTTTGTTTCATGTCAAAATCATGCAATACCAATTTTTTTGTGGTGTGTTTGTGTGCAAGTGTATGCAACAAAATGCTGCAACAACACAATACTATGTCTGTCAATACAATACAACACAACATACATATACATGTAGCTGCAAATCGTCTCACTTACTTTGTCGAGCTTAAGTATTGCATTCATTGCACAGTGATTGCGCCCAGACGACAAAAATATAAAATTATATGTTTCTAATGTGTACTTTTAGATTATTTCGTTCATTTCAGAAAGCAATTTAAATGAGAGCATTCTTACGCATAGAAAGTCGGCTGAAAAAAGCAAGAACACAAAGTGAAACTCGAAGTGTGATAAGAGACACATTTACCACCGCTTTTCATCCGATCGACCCCAATGTGCAGGATTTGAATGGAATTATCAAGGTGTTAGGGACCAACCCATACAAACCCATATAATATATATATTATGTTTCACATCACAAACAAAAACCTTGTAAACTAGTGCTATTTTTATCACTCACTTCCATATAAGAGCAACCACTGTACATTGGTCAGTGTGTTGGGTACATATATGTATTAGTTAAGTCAAATACATAAAGGTAGAATTTGTATATATGTATATACATACATATGTATAAATGTATACAAACACTCGAAGAGACTGAGGCATAGGAACGTATCAAAGCCTAATAAATCAATAGATGGCTTTGTTTTGTTATATGTTTAATTAAACTCTCTTAGCACCTCGATATTATTGATATACTCACGGGTATATATGTTTGCTTATCCACATTGTTTTTCTGTTCCACATAGACGTTTATACATTAGGATTGTTCCATTACTGATGTTCCCAACTAAAAGGAAAGCATATGAAACAATTAAAAGTGTTATATTCGAATCTTCTATACCCAGCACAATGGCATAAATTTAACCTTGTTAGACTCGTGCACTTACATGTTATAGGGAGAAAATATACATATGTATGTATAATAGTAAATGTTTTGTTCCAAAACATTGAACCACAAAAATTGCAATAACTGTATATATTTCCCAAAATTTTAATTGTATTGTTACGTTTTTACCTTTTAAAAACGTGGTTTATTTTCTTTATACTATTGATACTATTGATTGCAAATAAAAACAGTTTTAGTAGTTTAAAATTGTAACAACTCTTTATTTTTTTATAATCTACAACAACAGTTCAAATAGTCACTCAGTATCTTCATACACGTTTATCAATTCGCAGAAATGCACACACACTCAAATGTACACGACAGTTGATGTTAGCTCTAACAGCGCCAATGATGAACTCCACTCACGACTGCCACCTCTGCCACTATTTATACACACTGCCATCTTCATCCGAGTAGTCGAAATTGTTCTTAACGGACAATTAGAACATTCGAATTCTAGAGCTTTCGATGTTAATGTTAGCAGCTTAAACATTTATTGTTGCCACAATTATAAACAATGCTAATAACCGCATGCTATCAATATTGTTGATAAGTAGAAGCTTCTACTAACGTAGGACGTGTTTATAAACATGATGAATGTTGCAGGCAGTCGTTGCATACCGTTAAATTCAAATCGCTGTTGCACATTCGTAACAGTATTAAACGTTGGATGGACAGACATTTTGTTCTTGATCAATATGCAATATTTGGGGATATTTTCATCCTCCTAGGTTTTTACCTCGAAGCCCTATCGTGCCTTTAACGGACAGATCATTTTAATTTTAATAATTCAAATATCTATCTTATGAAAGTCTTCAAACTTTATATGATTTAATATGTTATTACTGCATGAGGTGTAACCAAAAATGGGAGTGATCGGAACTATAATTGCAAGATTCTTCAAACTTTGTCCGAATCATTTTACATAAATTGTCTGAATACAGTCGGGATTGAAGAAAATAAATAGTTAATTTTTAATATCTGGAGAACTGAAACTGTAAAAGTATTGAAACTTGGTATGAAATAATTTCTTATCACTGCACGGACTTTAGCTAAAAATGGCCTGGATCGGAACAGTAGGACCCTCCCATATAAAGTACATATTAGGGTATTCAATTAATCGGGTTTCTGATTTAATCGGTTAATCGAGCAAATACTTAATCGATTAACCGAATAATTTATATTTTAATTTTAAATTGAAAATAAAACCACGAATTTTGTGTACTTATTTAAGCATTTTATTATTAAAAAGAACAAAGTCGTAAAAAACAGACAAAAAACTTTGAAGAATTTAATACGTTACCATGGTACGTAGTTGGCTGAAAATGTGCTGGATTGTCTATAAGATTAGTACGGAATTATTCCTAACCACTGTACGAAGTTTAGCCAAAAATATACAAGATTGGAACAGTGGGTGTAGAACCTCCATTACAAAGAAAATTTCAATTTTGAGAGTCTTTAGTTTTGTCTAAATCACTTTCTTATATTTTTAGGATGTTTGGCTGAAATTGGGCGGTATCGGATTAGTGGTATATAAAGGAAATGTTTATAATTGAATATCTGGAAAATTATAATATTTATGTTATGCTTCAAATGAGTTATTTTGTTAACATTGTACATAAAAAAATATATAATAGTGAGATTCTTTGCTTGATTTATTTTGTTGCCATTGCACGTTGTTGAGAGCAACAATAGAGTTTTCATATTTAGTTTCAATTGCATTGTTGCCTATACCGCTTGTTTGCTTAAAGTGAGGGGGATTGTTGTTAATGAATAGTGTGATTCTCAGTAATTTTCATGTGTTGTTTTGGTACCACTGTGCGTATTGCAAATGGGTGGCATCAGTTTATACAAATTAAATACACCTATCCCTCGATTTACACGATTGATGCGTTCCTGAAAAAATCGTGTAAAACGCAATGAAAAATGTTTGTTCGTGTAAATCGAAAAAACACCCAAATACGAATAAATTAAAAAATTTTGTTTAGAAAATTCATTTATTTTAAAGTAAAGTAAATATATTCCCCCATATTCATAAAAAATTTTCAATTCAAACAATGTTTTAAAGCAAAATTTTATTTTAAAACGTTGTTTAAATTTAAAAATTGTATTAGCTTTTGATAGAAAAGTCTGCCGTGGCATTATTTTTCAAAACTGTACCGATTCGTCTGTATTGAAGACTCTGTCAGGAATGTATTAATTGGCAGCAATTATTTCAGAACATTTTTCGGGATATTCTTTAGACACATCTATATCAGCAGAAGCTTGTTTAACTTTTAATTATAGATTATGTAAGGAATGTCTTTGCTTAAATATTTCAAACCAACCATGACTTGATGGTAGCTGATCATTAAGTTTTTTTTTTTTTTTTTGTAATAGCAATGGTATCAATTGGGATTCGCTTTTGAGTTTAAAACCAAAAAAATCGTGTAAAAAAAGTATCGTGTAAATCGAGGGATAGATGTAGTTATTTTCTAATATCTAAAGTACTGTTATATTCTTTTAACTTTTTATAAATTACTTTCTATGTAAGTACTTTAACTTAAAATATTCAGGGCCTTCAGTTTACGAATTATAAGCAATTTTAGAAATTTTGGAATTTTCGTTATAATAATAAAGTTTGATTTTTCTTATTTTCTAGGTCTTTTAGCTTACGAATTATATGCAATTTAGATGTTTTTGAATTTTCGTTATAAAATCAAACTTTGGTGGGATATATGATTGATCACAGATTTCCATTATTTTCGCTCTAGGCCCTTTATTTTAGGAATTGCAAGCAAATTTAGATATTTTGGAATTTTCGTTATAAAATTCAAATTATGGTAGGAAATATAGTGATCACAGATTTTCAATATTTTCGCTCTAGACCCTTTAGTTTAGATTACAATTTATAAGCAATTTTAGATATTTTGGAATTTACGTTATAAAAATCAATTTTTGGTAGGAAATATTTCCATTATTTTCGCACTAGGTCCTTTTAGTTTACGAATTGTAAGCAATTTGATTCTTCATGAAAATCGAATTTTTGTAGAATATATATTGATCACAGATTTCCATTATTTTTACTCTAGGCCCATTAGTTTACGAATTATAAGCAATTTTAGATATTTTGGAATTTTCTTTATGAAAATATAGTGATCACAAATTTCCATTAATTTCGCTCCAGGGCCTTTAGTTTACGAATTATAAGCAATTTTAGATATTTTGTACAATATTTTCGCTCTGGGTTCTTTATTTGAAGAATTAAAGGCGATGTTTTGATATTTTGGAATTTTCTTAATGAAAATCGAATTTTGGTACAGATTTTCAATATTTTCACTCTAGGCCCTTTAGTTTACGAATTATATTCAATTTTATTAAATTTTTTGGAATTTCCTGTGTGAAAATCGAATTTTGGGAGTGATCACAGATAAGTAATTTTAAGTAATTTTACATATTTTGGATTTTCTTCATGAAAATCGAATTTTTATGGGAAATATGAGTGATTACAGATTTTCTTTATTTTCGCTCTAGGCCATTTAGTTTACGAATTGTAATCAATTTTATTCTTTATGAAAATAAAGTTTTGATGAGAATATGAGTGATCACAAATTTTATTTATTTGCGCTATAGGCCCTTTAGATTATGAATTTCGAGCAATTTCAGATATTTTGGAATTTTCTTCATGAAATTCGATTTTCATTTGATGAAAAATATGAGTGATCACAGATTTCCATTATTTTCGTTCTAGGGCTTTTAGTTTAGGAATTATAAGCTATTTTATATATTTTGGAATTTTCGTTATAAAAATCAAGTTTTGGTGGGAAATATGAGTGATCACAGATTATATTCATTTATTTTTTTTTTTTTAATAAATCCTTTCACATTTTTTATTTTACTACGATTGATGTAGCGAAACGCATCGTGAGAAGCTAATATTTAATATTTTATTCGTATTTATTTACGAATAACAAAGTGATTTCCTATGTAGTTTACGAAATATATTCTAGAAAATAATGTGCTGTTTTTATAATACAAGCGAGTACTTTGAGTGGAAATTTTACATGTGTGTTGTTATTGTAACAAAATCAAAATACATGTAAAATTTCCACTCAAAATACTTGCTTGTATTACAAAAACAACATATAAGTCGGAAAATAATTGTTCAATTTAAAAGGGAGGTCACACGGCATGTATTCCATATGTATTGGGACATGTATTCGATACATATGGAATTCAATGTGTATGTCAAATTTCACGTTATACATGCGATTCATAATTTCCACGTTCACACGTACATATGTAATTGCATGTGACATAACCTCTATTAGTTTATATGTTTGTCGTTTTTAACAATATATCTATTTAAAACATTTTTAAATCACAATAAATATATTTAATGCAATGAAGCTTATTTTGTTATGATTTTTCTCTACTCTTTTTTGTTTTGTGTTTTTTATTTTGCTCTCACACAGTGTTGTATTTGAAAATACACATGTTAAACACACGAAAATAGAACATGCTCTAATTGCCAAAAAAGTCATAAGGCATAAACATGTATTTTACAAACATAAAGTTTCATATGGATCACACGGTATGCACATGTTTACATGTGGAAAAATGTCTCAGTACATGTCACAAAACACATGCAATACATACCGTGTGACCCCCCTATATAACTACAGTCGTTTGAGTCGTATAGAATTCTTATGATATTTTAGAGAAAATTTAAGGCAAAGTTTCTATTGAGTGGTATGGCTTTGTGAGAATGAATAAATGTTTTAAATGAGTTTTGTATTCCCTTACTATAGTTCAGTAGAATAAATATATATTTTTGAGCTTTTTAAGCCGATTCATAGAAATATTGTTTCTAAACGAAATTAGGCCGTTTGGTCAAATAAGAACTATAGCAATTAAATGTAAGTCCAAGGTCATTATAATTACATTATTTTCATACTTGTGCCTCTGTACTAAATTTTTGAAAGCTCTACGGTGGCACTAATTTTGCACTTTATCGATTTTTGAATATCTCAAGTTCTAAAATTGTTCACCGTCATCTAAAAGCGGCTCCTCATATATAACTCACCGTTGGTGAGTAGAGTGCAAAGGCCGCGCGTCAGAAAACTGCTAAATGTTTAAATTACTGTATCAAAGAAGTTTTTTAACCTATTAGTTTAACTAAAATAAATGAAGACATTTTTAGATATTCGTACTAAAAATTTTGTTTCTAAAAGCCTGATAAAACTCGAACTGATTTTAATAGCTAAGTAATAAAATATATAACTACTACATCTAATCTTTATATGTTGATTCTCCAAAGCTAAATATTTATAAAAATATTTGTGTGATTTTGTATGTATTAACAGACCAGTGCTAATATAATGTATTTTAAATATCTGTATGCATACATATATATGTAAATATAATTAATCTCATATTCATACATACTGTACGATCATATGTAAGTAAATTTAAACAAAACCACTACTGTGCAACAAATGTAGCAGCTGAGCAACATCGTTGTCATCATCATAAGCAGCAACAACATTATCATCGCTATCGATGCACAGCATCAACCTACATTTATATACATTTAATATACATACATAAATGTGTGTGCGTGTGTGAGCTGGATGATCCACTTTTTTATTACAGAAAAAAAAAAAACAACCAAAAGTAAAACAAAAATTCATATACTCATATATAAAAAAAGTAAAACACGCACAGCGGTATCTTATGCTAATTAATTAATTTTTATGATAAGTGTTACTGTTGCATTTTAATTGCTATTGACTTAAAATTTTACCCCGGCTAGTCAATAAATTCCATTTACTCTCATACATACACACACACACATTCATGCATACATGTTAATATTTGGTTTACAATTTTGGGAAAATCAATACGACTTTCTGTATGTCCGTCCGTCTCTGTGTGTGTGTATTAGGGTGGACCTTATTTTTTTTCTTTTTGGATTTTTGATGCTCCCAAGGTCTTAAATTGGAGGCATTAGTCCATGAAGATTGTTGTAAAACTCAACAAAAGCTTGCAATGTTATTGGAGGCTACTTAATCAGCAATTTCAATACAAAGCCTAAACAATTTTTTATGTCTAAAATGCTGCTTGAACGCTTTAAAAGAAAATCATTTTTACACCGCATCATTACTGGCGATGAATAAGGTATACATTACGATAACCCGAAGCGTAAGAGATCTTATGTGAAGCACAGCCAACCAGCTGAATGTACACTAAAGCCAAATATCCAAGGCGCTTAGTTAATGCTCTGTATTTGAAGATTATTTTAAACTCAACAAAAGTTTGCAAAATTATTGGGAGCTACTTAATCAACAATTTCAATACTTTGCACAGTGGTTTCCCACATAGGCTTTATTGCACTAAATTTATTGATAACACTCTAAATTTTATGAATCTAACAAATTGTGTTGTTTTTTTTTTTTTTGCGAGATTTAATATTGTGTCCGTTAAAAGTGGAGGTATAGTCATAAAAGAAAACTCAAGTTTATCTAAAAAGTTATTCGCCATATTGTGGCAGCATATGAGGCCAGACATGAAACCGTAATATTCCATCGTGACAACGCCAGGCCACATGTTGAAATTCCTGTTAAAAGCTATTTAGAATGAAGTGGTTGGGAGGTTTTGTCTCACCAGCTTTATAGTACAGACCGTGCCCGTCCGACTCTCTGGGATACGCTTCACTTTGGAACAGTGTATTCGAGCTTTTGGCTCGAAATCTATATGTTGCCAGCAAGATGGGAAAAGGTCATTGCATACAATGGCCAATATTTTGAATAAATTTATATTGTACAAATGTTTCAAAATAAAAGCTAAAAATTTGAAAAAATTCTGGATTTTTAAGTCATACGCCTAATAAGCCACGAAGAAAAAATGTAGATGATGTTTCCCACACACTCTCTTTTATTTAAATTTAAAGATGGGATGCGCTTAATGAAAGTTATAAGGATCTGAAAGGATATTTCAACATTTAACTTCAAATATACAACATTTAAACGTTATCAGATTTTTGTAAAATTTTGCAGCATTTGGTTTTGAAAAAAAAACCAAATGCTGCAAACATCGAAAAAGTCCAAAATAAGAGCCACCCTAGTGTGTATCTGTACACAAACCACACAGTTTGTTTTACATTTAGAAGCGAATGTTGTTTTAATGGTGATGATGATGATGCATTAAACTTTTAAAGAATAAACCGCTTAAACAATTTTCCATAAACTGCAACACTATTACATCGCACTGAATAGATATACCTGTGTATATATTTTTATATATAAATGAGACAATTTCTACATTCAGTGTGTAGTTTTTATGTCCAATTACCTTGCAGAGTATGTGTGTGTCCAACTTGCCATTTTATTTCCAATCCATCCCACTGTGCACATTGCAATGCCAGTTATTGAAATGCTGCACATTGAAATATATTAATATAATTGTTTATTTTTCACTCTATCTCTGCTTTAGTCTCATCTTTCATTTACAAACATTTGACATTAACATTTCGAATAATACCGAGTAATAATTAAATGGGAATATGAGCATATCAATATTTTTAATGTGGGTGATTAACAAAACTATTTTTTAATGTTGAATGCATTATTTTATTAAACGATGACTGCATGAGAAAAGAAATTGATTAATTTTTTTTTATCATTTCATTTCAGTGGCTAAAGCTTTTACCGGAGAAAGTCATACATACATACCTATATATACGTGTGTGATATGTACATTGATAAATAATACAATATATTGATTTTCAATAATTAATTGATTAATTATTGCTGATGAAAGGCTATAAATGAAAGTAGTGGTGATAATAGATCGTTTAAATATTGTGTCCATTTATTTCTTAAAATTAAATAAATCATATCGAAAATAACATTAAGTAAATTAGTTTTTAAGTTAAATGTATTTCTTGAGAACTAAGTAAAAGTTGTATGTCAATATGTTATCTACTGTCAAAACTTCATGACATTTCATTAATTAAACATAGGAAAACTAAAAGAAGCTTTTATATAATGGGATACGTATGCATATATTGCATACAACACACATTATTAAGTAGAAGTAATTTTAGAAGTTATTCCAATTTAAACTATTTAAAGAACATTGCGCAACTATACAAATGGTTAAAATTTGTTAATTCATTCGCTCAGAAGGTTCATCTGGATAGTTAATACATTGCCCTAAGATTCAGATATTTCATAATAAATTCCCAAAAGTCATTAAGTTAGAAATCTATGGTATAAGTAATTTATGTATGTTGCCAGTGACGTAATAAACTAATAACGCACACCTAGAGAAAAAAACCTGGTTCGGCATGGTTACGACAACTATACTGTGTTCATTGTAACAAGATATTGTTGTCGTACACATATAATTGTTATTTTAATTGAATTTCAACAATATTTTTGTTAATGTAAACATTTTTATATTCATCGCAATTATAAATTTGAGTATGGTGCACCAAAACATAATTATTTTTCAAACAACTAAAGAATGATTAATTGGTAAACATATTATATTATGTACAACCATTTAAACTTATAAATAACCATTAAATGTGAAGTTTCTATCTTTAAGAATGTATTCCGCATTAATGTTTATTGTTGGTTTTTGCCTAAGCTATCAAGTTAAAATTTAATTGTATCATTGTAGAATTAATTCATTATAAAGTTTATTCAACGTTTGAATGGTTATTTTTATAATCTTCACCTTCGTGAGAAGGGTATATATAAGTTTGTCATTCCGTTTGTAATTTCCACAATATAATTTTCCGACCCTATAAAGTATATATATTCTGGATCCTTATAGATAGCGGAGTCGATTAAGTAATGTCTGTCTGCCTGTCTGTCTATCTGTCTGTCTGTTTAAATCAATTTTCTGAAGACCCCAAATAACTTACTAACTTGATTCATACATCAATATATCGGGAATTCTTCCCGCTCGGTAGCTATTTAAAATCGAGAAAATACACAAATGCCCACAAATGACTGAGATATAAGGAAAAAACCGGGCTAACCTCGATTTTTGGCCTATTTTTGATCTATATCTGGATTACCTACTAAGTCATTAATATATACAATATGGATATCTAATAATAAATATTTCAAAGTCCATTGCAACGATCTATATAAGGCTATAGTAATTTGGACCTACAATGGGTCAAAATAGGGAAAAATATTTTTTAATTAAAAAATTTTTAAATTAAAAAAAAAATTTTAAAAAATTAAAAAAAGACTATTTCGAAAAAAAAATTTTTTGAAAACAATTTTGAAAAAAAAATTATTATTAGAAATTATTTTGAAATTTTTTTTTTTTTAAATTTTGAAAAAAAATAATTAATTTTGTTTACCTAAAAATATTTAAAATTTTTATTTTACTTAATGTATAATTTGATGAAGGGTATATAAGATTCAGCACAGCCGAATAGAGCTCTCTTAATTGTTTTTTTAATTTTGTGTTAAATTTTATTTGGATACCTATTTGTTTGAGATGAATTTTTTTTTGATACTAGCTAAAACCCGGTGTGCTTCGCTAACCTAATATCTGGTATATAAAATTTTGTATTAATTATTTGTTGTTCTAATGCCTTAGACCAGGGGTGCCCAAAAGTTCCTTGTGGAAGAGCAAACACCAATACATTTAAGGAAAAACTAATTTTTATGCAATTTGTTTGTTGTAAAAACCAAAACATACAAAGAATAAAGAAAAAAATACACACTTTTTTAAACAATACCATACGATAAAAAATAACAAAATCTACATTGATGATCGCTGTCGTCAATGTTTACCAGCAAAGCATACGAAAGTGTTGCTGCTTTGCACTTGCGTGTATACAGTGAAGATCGAAAAAAAAACAAACAAGACAAAGTTGTTTGTGTATTTCGTATTGCTAGTGCTGTATCGAGTATAGAAACACACAGCCTATAGCTAAGAGCATTTACAAAAACAAATGAGCACCAAGAGTATAGGGCTTGGGCACCATTGCCTTAGACTATACAATATTTTTGGTTCTTCCATCTGGTGCATAGACCTATAAGTCTATGGGTTTTCCCACTCGCGAACGTGCAACTGGAAGCTGTCCATGTGAAAAACATGGATTTTCTTTATTTAGTTCAGAAACTTGCAAAGACTGATCTTGAGCTTTATCACTTGTCATTGCAAATGCTAAGCAAATAGAAAACTGTAATCGCTATAAATTAAATGGCATTTCCGAAGTTAACATCGGAATACGTGGCACCAATACATCTGTACCTTTATACTTCCCAGTTATAATGGTCGTCTCGATTATATTGTTCATTAATTTGTTTACTGTAAGTCGACTGCCATTACAAAGTCGCTAAGTCTTAGTAATTTAGCCATCCTATAAAGTACAAATACACAAACAATCATAAAAACACACATTCACTTTTATATATACAGTGATGACCAACTAATTAGGGACAAAATTGTTTGCTAAATTCCACGTGATTCTCAATTAATTTTTCAATTATACCTATCGCTCGATTTACACGATTGATTCGTTCCTGAAAAAATCGTGTAAATCGAATTGAAAAATGTTTGTATGAGAAATCGTGTAAATCGAAAAAAGACCTAAATACGAATAAATTTAAAAAGTTTTGTTTAGAAAATTCATTTATTTTAAAGTAAAGTAAATATATTCCCCCATATTCATTAAAAATTTCAATTTAAACAATGTTTTAAAGCAAAATTTCCATAAAAAATTTGATTTTAAAACGTTGTTTAAATTTAAAAATTGTAATAATGCCGCTGTGGCATTATTTTCCAAAACTGTCCCGATTCGTCTATATTGAAGACTTTATCAGGAATGTATTAATTGGCAGCAATAATTTCAATACATTTTTGGGATATTCTTTAGACACATCTCTATCAGCAGAAACTTGTTTAACTTCTAATTATAGATTATATAAGGAATGTCTTTGCTTAAATATTTCAAACCAACCATGACTTGATGGTAGCTGATCATTAAGTTTTTTATGTAATAGCAATGGCATCAATTGGAATTCGCTTTTGAGTTTAATTTTTTATCCAGATCATTAGTGGCTTTTCCATATTTTCTATTGTAATGTCCCGAATGCATGAAGTTGTACTTAGGCTCATTTTGGTTCCAGCTGCTATACTTTTCCCTATTATGTTTTCATTTTTTATAGATAACTATTTTTGAGAATTGTGCAGAATATATTTACTGAAAAAAATTAATTTTTCTAAAATATTTAAAAAAAATCGTGTAAATTGAGGTAATTTCCACATCCCTCGATTTAAACGAAAACCAAAAAAATCGTGTGAAATCGTGTAAAAAAAATATCGTGTAAGTCGAAAGATAGGTGTATTTGCACAAATATATATACAAAAGAACTTTTTTAACACACAAGTGTGTTTTATTCATCTGTGTCAACTTGACAAAAAATTTGTTTAAATAAACATATTTCCTAACTTTAATATAATTATACATATTTTTATTATTAGAAAATATTTAGACAAAATTTCGTATTTTGTTACCGCCATATCGTGTTATTAACAGCGGATGTTCGCCGAGGCGGGTCAACATATCGTTGTCCTTACACGTTAGACCGATTTTTCTATAAAATTTTGAGCCAATAAAAATATAATAAATCATATTAAAATTCAGCTGGCCGCAACTGCATATAGAAGGTTTTCAAATGTATTAAAGTTTTGTTAACAAACACTTTAGCTTTATAAACCTTTAATAAAGGTATTTTATTCATAAACGTTTGTTAAAGCCACAATAAGTAATGTACTGTTTTTTGTCTAATCTGGCAATGCTTCTCAGTTATTTCCCCCTTTCTGTTGTTAGTGCTCCTTGCAATTAGGATAAAATATTCGTTAATTCTCTTTTTTTAATTGTTTGTTTTTAGTATTAATACATTTTTGAAGATAAAAACTAATTTTTAGATAAAAAATGTATATCTGATTCTAGTAAATTTATATTAAGCTAAAATATATTAATATATAAACGTAATTATATATTTTATTTCAATTATTATTCAAAGTATTCGAATGACGAATATTCTGTGATAAAATAAACATCACTGTTTTATGATTTTTTTTATCAATTTATTTTTATTGTCATTTTGTTAATTTTTAACAAAATTTAATGAATTTCTACAAGGAAACACATAATTTTAATTCCGGAATGGGTATATAGATTGTGTGAACTTTCTTCCACAATATGTACACATTTTATTACTACATGGAGTTACAGGTTAAAAGAAAATGACAAAAATTGCAATCAAACTCATTTGCGAACCTCATATAGCTCTCTGCCGGAGGAATTTGAAACAAAATCATATATGTACATATTATATTATTATAATATATTATAATATTATATTAGAACAATTTCCCCAGCGGAGTTAAAATTACGTTTGAGAATTGCAATAGTATCGTCTATTATTGCAAATTTATAAAAAAAAAATATCTTTAAAATTCCCTTTTTTCCAGATAAAATGTAAAAAGAATACCTTAAGGTAGGTTTATAGTAGTGTTGAAGCTACAATAAATATTTCAAATTTATGAATGGTTTATAACAGACTTATAAGACTATTAAACGTTTATGAATACAGTTTTTTTATTTTTTTCTTATTAACGACTTATAAAGCTCTATTAAGTTATTATGAATTAGACCGTTAATATTTACTTAATATTGTTGGCAGTATGCTCATTTCTGTCCTAAATATTAATATTGATAGCTGCTGCAGCTTCCCCTATATATACTTTGTCATATCTATGGGAGGCGCCACGTCACCCATTGCTAGTTTGCCCATTTTTTGCCAAAATAAGTAATTCGTACAAAGTTTCAAGGCTTTACATATCACAATTATACATATATATATCAATTTTTGTATTTACATTGTATGGAAGATACCACGCCCACTGTCGATAGTCCGCCCATTCTTGTCCTAAATATTGATATTGATAGTAGAATGGTGATGGCCTGACCAACCTCGCACAGTGGTTTAGAAATGTTCTTTTTTGGAAATAAAGGGTCTCAAATTTTTTAAAAATATTGCCAAAAATCCATTTATGATCCGAAAGATCTGAAATATATAAATAAAATATAAATAGTCCTTGAGAAGATCTATAAAAAATATGTTTACATGTGTAGGCTATCTCCATTAGTTGAAGAGATATTTAGGTTTATTGATCTTTTATGGTTTCTTAGATATGGCGGGCCTACGGAGGGTCAAAATTTATTTTTAAAATATCAGCTATATTGGTGATAAAATTCTAAATAAAAAAAAACTTGCTAACAGTTATCTCGTCCCTATAAAAAGTTACACGTATCCAAATTTGGAACATATGAAATGGACCATATTTTTTAAGTTTTTTCCCAAAAAAGCCCATATATTTTTTCTTTTGTAGGAAAAATTTTCTTCGGGACTATATACAACTTTTATATGACTCGGAAAGAGAACTTAGTGCAGAAGCGTGTATAGTAAAATTTTGCTCACTTAAGCGGACACAACACCCACCAGGCCTATCCAAACTTGGCCAATTTTAAAAAATAGTTTTAGGTTTGAGTAAAAAATTCTAAAAAGGCAAAGTATCGATCCATGAGGTTCTTCCATATTTGTATAACCCTATATGTTACTGAAACACTTACATAGCATTTTTACTATGACACTGTAAATTACATGCAGAATTTTATCATTTTCACATATGCACTTTTCTAAAAAAACTCAGTTTTTGGAACACATTTTCCCGGTTTAGGAATTTCGGTATTTTAGAATAAAAAATGTCAAAAATTATAATACCGTTGATGTAAGGACATTTGGATCTGCATTAATTCCAAAATCTGTTATGATATCTTTAACCGTTAAAATTATAAATTAATTCAAATTTTATATTTTTCTTCATGGAAAATCACCATATTATAATTTTTCAAGTTTTTAAAGTAAATGACGTCCCAAAAATGTATAAAATTACTTAATTTTACTAAAATATCAATCTTCAAGTCGGTTAGGTTTTCAACGATATCAAATACTTATATAAAAAGTCTTTATTTTTTCTTCAGAAGTTCCACAAACCTTGCCCCCTTTGAAAAATTTTTACGTTTTTTCATATATTGCATGCAGAATTTTATCATTTTCACATATGCTGTTGAACGCTGTACCCATTCATGGTGATTTGCCAAAACACAAACTAAATAAATGACAGCCACTTCGACAATATGGCAGCTATCAACTGTCAAAGTTCAGAAATAGATATTTTGGGTATTAAAAATTAGCCACATTAGATTAACAATCAAATAGTTATGAGCCAAAATGTACGAAAAACCATAACCATTCCTATGTCTAACACTTGCAAATTGGTATACAAGCACAAGCAATTTAAACAATTGGTCAATTCACAAGGTCTCTTATCAGTCAGATTGTCATAATGTCCTAATATATCACGACTCGGCGGCTCGGCTTAACCGACTCTTTGGCATTCGGCATTGGTCTCTGCTGGTTCGTTACGATAACACAATTATTTTAGGACATTTTTTGCTTGAAAAGCAATAAAAACCATTGTGAAATATTAGGACATTATGACAATATGACATGATAAGAGTCCTTGTGAAATTGACCAAATATATTTCCAAAAAATATTTACAATTAAACATATCGTAAAAACTGAGCCAGAATAAACATAAACTTGCATTAACTTAAATAAAACTTAAATCGTTCAATATAAATAATCTCAAAACTACGCAAATGTATTCTAATATTGTTCAAATTCATTAAAAATTAAAATGTTGGAATATTTATAAATTTATCCTCTTTTTCCGGAAATCCTGCCATTAAAGATTTTATAGTAACTTCCGTTATCTTTTTGGACGATATGGTCCAATTACGCTTAAAATCGGACATGTCCTGTGATAACTTTCCTATGTTCTTTATTTATTTTTTTTAAAATACCTTTCCACAGGTCGAAGATCTTGACAATTGGGTGGATTTGCCTCCCGTGGTACAAAATTGAAAAATTGTGCGGTATTTTTCTTGAGGATTACCTCGTCTATCAGCCACATTAAAAGCTTGACCCAGAAGTTGTGAAAAGCCTGCCAGTACATACGTTACATCATCCATCACACAACAGTTGTATTTTTTTTTTTATAAAATTTGGCCTGAATTTGTACGCTTATTATTTAGCTTCTAAGTTCTTTACCGCATTGCAATCTGGAACTTTCTAAACTTTATACGACTTCAACCCTGCATTAGCTTTGGCTCTGCTCACAAAAGAGTCAGAGCATTAAGGTTTACCAGCTGCTTTTCTGATAGAAGTTTCCGGTGCTCTTCGTAAGAGTTGTTCGACTTTTTTGTTAAACCAATAAATGTTACACCTTTTTTTCTTCCTGATCCAGGTTTTCTTCCTTATACTGCTTACTGGATTTCGGAACAGTGTGACGATGAACCTTCAGATCTTCTGCTAGTTTTTAGATTTTTTTGAAACGTTTTAATTATTTTTTCTCGTACTTTTTCCCCCTGTCCATTTTGACTGACATAACAGTTGAAAAGCTAAAGTGATTAAAAAAATAATAATTTGTTAGACCAAGTATAAGTTTTGGATGGATTAGTGTGTATAAGTTTTTTCTGACTCTGACTTATTAAATAATAAGTAATTATTTTCATCCTGCACCCAGGAATAGTTGTTAACAAATATACATACAAAATTATCACTGGCAACTTAAAAAAATGTATTAAACTAAAAATAAAATATTTAATTAACACATTGCAATTTATTTTCTAGGCTTTCATACACATATGTTAACTTAATTAATAATTACTTAGTTAACAAATTACTAAAGGCAATATTTTGTATTCCTACCAACAACCATTAAAATATGACAGTGTTACCATTCGCCAACTATTTGTCAATAAAATCAACACCCACAGCATTGATATTTTTATTTATTTTTTTTTATTTAAAATCCGTTTTTTTTGTTTCGCTGTTGTTTGATGATGATGAAAATAAAAAAAAAATAAAAAAAAAAAATAAAGCCAATCGTACATACATTTCGGAAAGACTAATTAAATTATTCACATACTGTGTCACCACAAATGGGTATAAAATAAAATATTGGAAAAGCAACTACAAAAAAATACATATTTTTACATTGCAACAGATTTTCCACCATTAACGCACATTTTTTTTTTTTTTGTACTGCCGATTTTATTTGTAACGTCCATAAATAAATGAATATTCAGCCTGATGTCGTAGAGTTGTTTTTTTTATGCTTTTTAATGTTTTTTTATTAACAATGATAATAATGTTCGCGATGGTGATATGATGGCTCACAACGATGATGACTTTGCCACAATGAGAAAACCCTTGAGGAAATGACACTTTTTATATCAGAAGAATTCAATAGATACTCTTGAATTTGAATAATGAAAGTAGTTAAAGGCATAAGACTTTAATGGTACAGAAAATGTTTATTATTCCAGAAATCATTATTGACATAATAGTGTTAAGCATTAAATGCAGAAATAATTTCTTAATTAATATGAAGTATATAAAAATCATAGGCTTTGTGTCGTTGTATTATACTCATTATGATTTAAAATGACATTATTATGGCACTTCACTACTTAATAGCGCTTAACACGGTGATGTCATTGGGTGGTAAGTAGTTACCACAATCGCTTATAAATTAGTCTAAATCACTATTGACAAGTAACAACTTTAATAACTCATTCATAGTTAGGTCTCACAGAAGATATATACATATATACTTAACTTGTTTCACAATATCTAAAGAAAGATTTCGTTCGCATTCTAAGCGAAAGAAAACTGATTTTGGTTTTCCTAACTACATATTTTTTTTTTATCGAATCCGTTTTTTGTTGCTTAGAATGTGAACGAAGGCCCTAATTTTGTAAATCACGTCATCAAAGTGATATTTATGTGGAAAACAAAACCAAAATTTCAAAAATTTTAAAAATTTGTTTTTGTTATATAATATCAAATCAATGCCTGAATTTTGGTGCGTTTATTCTGTTAAGAATATGTATATAAAATAAAAACAAATTTTTAAAATTTTGTTTTTGTTTAATATCACTTTGGTGACGTGATTTACAAAATTAGGGCCGAAATCATTCATTCGACATTGTGAAACTGGTTAGCAGAAAAAAACTTGTCATGTCGTAACAGAAAATTCTAACTAACTATGATAAAAATGGTTGGCATAAAAATATACTTAATTACTACAATCATATGAACAATAACCTAAACAAATTATGGGAATAATAATATTATTAAAAATGTTGAAATGGTTATGGTAAACATATACAATACTATTAAGGACTGTGATCGTAAAATTCTTAACACACGTTTTTCATTAAAACTTTTAACCCAAATATTATTTGATTTTTTATACCATCCACCACCACAAGTGGTGAAAGAGGGTATATATAAGTTTGTCATTCCGTGTGTAACATTGAGAAATATTCATCTGAGACCCAACAAAGTATATATATTATTGATTCTTATGAAATTCTAGTCGATTGAGCAATGTCCGTCTGTCTGTCTGTCTGTCTGTCTGTGTAAAACACTCTCACGTCCAAAATTCATAAGTGAAACTAATGAAATGTATACCAAAATGTTTATAATTCTTCTAAGCAGTTTGGTATTGAAAATCAGCAAAATCGAATTGATAGAACCAGGGTTATGGATCAAAATGTAAGACAACCTCCAAAATTTTTTATAATTTTCACATGATTTTTGTGACTTTTGGTAAATTCATTGCAGAGAACACCATGCAATTTTGCACTCATTATTTATATGATAAAAGGACAAATTCTGTTGAAAATGGAAAGAATCGGTTCATAATTTCTCGTAGCCCCCATACAAATTTCTTCCCGAAATATGGTGCTATAGTCTATAAATGCCTACAGAATTGCAGTATCCATACAAAATTCAGCAAAAATAAGTTTCGTTCTAAGAGAAATCACAAGACTGAATTTTTCGTGGATCGGCCCATATTTGATCATAGCCCCCATATAAAGTTCACTTCCGAAAATCATTTAAATACACATAAATACCTTATAAATATCGCTATTGAGTTGAAATTTGGCACAAATAATCTCCATATATACAAAAGTCGCTGCACCGAATTCTATGAAGATCGGTTCATATTTGTTTATAGCTCTCATATAAGGACCTCATCCGAACAACACATTAACCTGCATAAATATCTAAAAAATATCAATATCAAACCAAAATTTTACACAGATCCGTAATTTATATACGGAAGTCATACTGCAGGATTTTGTGAATATCGGTCCATATTTGACCGTAGCTCCATATAAGGTCCATTTCCGAAAATCAGTTAAGTACTCACAAATCTCTTATAAATATCTTAATAATGCTAAAATTCGACATACGTAAAACTCATATACATAGCAACAACTGTACCAAATTTTATGAAGTTTGGCCCATATTTGGTCATAGCTCCCAGATAAGGACCACTTCCGAAAAACACATTAACCTGTATAAATATTTAAAACATATCGATATCAAAATAAAATTATACACAGATGAGTAATTTGTATCTAGTAATCATACTACTGTAGTTTGTGAATATCGGTCCATATTTGACCATAGCTCCATATAAGGTCCACTCCCGAAAATCACTAAAACCTTCATAAATTTCTTACAAATATAGTCATCAAGTTGAAATTCGAATCCAAAAATTACAATTTATAAAAATCATTGTACGAAATTTTATGATGATCGACCAATAATTGGTCATAGCCTCCATATAAGATCCACTTCTGGAAAACACATTAACCTACACAAATATCCAAAAAAAATATTTGTACTGAACCAAAATTGTACACCAATCAGTAATTTATATTCAAGAATCATATTACAAGATTTTTTAAATATCGGTTCATAATTCGATATAGTTGTCATATAAGGTCCACACTTGTTAATAGCGTTGTTTAAATTCAGTTTTATTAATTTTTTTATTTATAAATTTTACAAAAAATAGCCCTCAAATACTTTGAAATCAAGTTACAGTATTATATGGCGATAGTCCCATAATAGGTCAGCTCCAATATGTTGAACCAAAATTTGAATCCAAAAATCATACTACTGAATTTTATGAATATCGGTCCATAATTGGCAACAGCCCTCATTTAAGTTCCACTTTCGGTAATAACTATAATACCCATAAAACTCTTGTAAAGATGAAATTCAATTAAAATACATAGAAATCACGTTAAACTATTTTATGATGATTGACTCATAATAGGTCATAGCTTCCAATTAGTTCCACAACCCAAAAATACATTAACGCATATAAACATTGATATCGATCAAAAATTCAACAGAAATTAGTAACAAGTAGACAGAAATCATACTGCTGGAATTTTTGACTATGGGTTCATAATTATATATAAGACACATATCCGGAATATTCATTAATCGCGAATATATATTAAAATTTTTTGATATAACTCATTTCCATATGCAAAATTTTGAATTTTGTATAAATATATTTGTATACCCTTTTTATACCCTCCACCACCACAAGTGGTGAAAGAGGGTATATATAAGTTTGTCATTCCGTGTGTAACATTGAGAAATATTCATCTGAGACCCAACAAAGTATATATATTATTGATCCTTATGAAATTTTAAGTCGATTGAGCAATGTCCGTCTGTCTGTCCGTCTGTCTGTCTGTCTGTGTAAAACACTCTCACGTCCAAACTACATAAGCAAGACTAATGAAATGTATACCAAAATGTTTATAATTTTTCTAAGCAGTTTGGTATTGAAAATCAGCAAAATCGCATTGGTAGAACCAGGGTTATGGATCAAAATGTAAGACAACCTCCAAAAATTTTTATAATTTTCACATGATTTTTGTGACTTTTGGTAAATTCATTGCAGAGAACACCATGAAATTTTGCACTCATTATTTATATGATAAAAGGACAAACTCTGCTGAAAATGGAAAGAATTGGTCCATAATTTCTCGTAGCCCCCATACAAATTTCTTCCCGAAATATGGTGCTATAGTCTATAAATGCCTACAGAATTGCAGTATCCATACAAAATTCAGCAAAAATAAGTTTCGTGCTAAGGGAAATCACAAGACTGAATTTTTCGTGGATCGGCCCATATTTGATCATAGCCCCCATATAAGGTTCACTTCCGAAAATCACTTAAACATGCATAAATACCTTATAAATATCGCTATTGAGTTGAAATTCGACACAAATAATTTCCATATATACAAAAGTCGCTGCACAGAATTATATGAAGATCGGTTCATATTTGTTTATAGCCCTCATATAAGGACCTCATCCGAACAACACATTAACCTGCATAAATATCTAAAAAATATCAATATCAAACCAAAATTTTACACAGATCCGTAATTTATATATGGAAGTCATACTGCAGGATTTTGTGAATATCGGTCCATATTTGACCGTAGCTCCAATTTAAGGTCCATTTTCGAAAATCAGTTAAGTACTCACAAATCTCTTATAAATATCTTAATAATGCTAAAATTCGACATACATAAAACTCATATACATAGCAACAGCTGTACTAAATTTTATGAAGTTTGGCCCATAATTGGTCATAGCTCCCATATAAGGACCACTTCCGAAAAACACATTAACCTGTATAAATATCTAAAACATATCGATATCAAAATAAAATTAAACACAGATGAGTAATTTGTATCTAGTAATCATACTACTGTAGTTTGTGAATATCGGTCCATATTTGACCATAGCTCCATATAAGGTCCACTCCCGAAAATCACTAAAACCCTCATAAATTTCTTACAAATATAGTCATCAAGTTGAAATTCGAATCAAAAAATTACAATATATGTAAAAATCATTGTACGAAATTTTATGATGATCGGTCAATAATTGGTCATAGCCTCCATATAAGTACCACTTCTGGAAAACTCATTAACCTACACAAATATCCAAAAAAAAAATATTTGTACTGAACCAAAATTATACACCGATCAGTAATTTGTATTCAAGAATCGTATTACAAGATTTTTTAAATATCGGTCCATAATTCGATATGGTTGTCATATAAGGTCCACACTTGTTAATAGCGTTGTTTAAATTCAGTTTTATTAATTTTTTTATTTATAAATTTTACAAAAATAGCCCTCAAATACTTTGAAATCACGTTACAGTATTATATGGCGATAGTCCCATAATAGGTCAGCTCCAATATGTTGAACCAAAATTTGAATCCAAAAATCATACTACTGAATTTTATGAATATCGGTCCATAATTGGCAACAGCCCTCATTTAAGTTCCACTTTCGGTAATAACTATAATACCCATAAAACTCTTGTAAAGATGAAATTCAATTAAAATACATAGAAATCACGTTAAACTATTTTATGATGATTGACTCATAATAGGTCATAGCTTCCAATTAGTTCCACAACCTAAAAATACATTAACGCATATAAACATTGATATCGATCAAAAATTCAACAGAAATTAGTTACAAGTAGACAGAAATCATACTGCTGGAATTTTTGACTATGGGTTCATAATTATATATAAGACACATATCCGGAAAATTCATTAATCGCGAATATATATTAAATAAAATTTTGTGATATAACTCATTTGCATATGCAAAATTTTTAATTTTGTCTAAATATATTTGTATACCCTTTTTTATATTCTTTTTCTTCACCTGTGGTGAATAAGGATAATGTTGATCCAATCGGATAATCATAACTAATTATAAATTGTTAAATGTCATACGTTATAATATGAATAAATGACAAACTCTATTCAAAATGGTAAGAATATGCAGTTAAAGTATCTTCTGCTTTAACTAGTCTTTCTTACAATTGTTATATTATTTCATATATTTATTTAATAGTATTTCGATAACATTGTCTTAATCCTCATAATAACAAATATTGAATATGAATATTAAAGTGTTTATGCCATTATAACTTCTACATCTCTCATCATATTTAGGTGGAGGGTATTTAAGATTCGGCACGGCCGAATATAGTACTCTTACTTGTTTATATTCTTTTTCTTCACTTGTGGTGAATAAGGATAATGTTGATCCAATCGGATAATGATAACCAATTATTAGGTATATATATAAATTGTTAAATGTCATATGTTATAATATGAATAAATGACAAACTCTATTCAAAACGGTAAGAATATGCAGTTAAAGTATCTTCTGCTTAAACTAGTCTTTCTTACAACTGTTATATTATTTCATATATTTATATAATAGTATTTCGATAACATTGTCTTAATCCTCATAATAACAAATATTAAATATGTATATTAAAGTGTTTATGCCAATGTAACTTCTACATCTCTCATCATATTTAGGTGGAGGGTATTTAAGATTCGGCACGGCCGAATATAGTACTCTTACTTGTTTTTTATCAAGTTACTTTTGTAAAGCATGTCAGTTATTATGTTTAATGTCAATTATGTTCATTTGTTGTTAATCTGATTAAAATGAGTGACCAGAAAAAAGTGCGTACTAAAATTATTAAATATTTTCAACAAAACCCAACATGTTGGCCAAACAATCAGAGGTCTGCAATCAAGCTTTTTCCAATCTTATTAAACAGTCTGCTGATATAAAACCTGGTTCAGGTACAAGGAATGGTCCACATGATGTTTCTAAAGCCAAAAAAATAGAAAGCATTTTCAAAAGAGCACCCAACACCTTCGGTAGGAAAGCAGCCAGGTTAGGTCAGTTCTCGGACTATTTGGTACGAAAAGTTAAAGCCAATGAAGGTTTAAAAGCATACAAAGCTCAATAAGTTCCTGACAGGAAATCTGCTAAAAATTTATAGGCCAAAAACAGAGCTCGGAAATTGAAGTCAAATTTTATACAAAAAATATACCAGCTGCATAATGGATTCCGAAATGTACGTATTGAAAATTTTTCGCAGTTTCTGGGTAAATTTTTTTATTTTGCAGATGCTCGAGGGAATGTTGAACAAAAGTTTAGGACCCAAAAGCAGACAAAATTTCCCAAAAAGTTCTTGGTATGGCAAGCAACATGCAGTTGCGGCAAAAAAGCCAAACGTTTGTTCCAAAAGGCCTATAAATACCGAAATTTACATCAAGGAATGTGTACAAAGAAGGATGCTTTCACGCCTAAGATTTCTTAATGTGTCCACATATTTTTGGCCTGATTTGGCATATGTCACTATGGTAAGAAAGGTCTTGAGTGGTACAAGAACAATAATTTGGTATTTGTACCAAGAGAGGCAATTCCTCCAAACTGCTTGGAGCTCAGTCCAGTAGAGAGATATTGGGCTCTTGTTAAAAGAAAAAAAAAAATATGTCCAAAAGTGTGGTAGATTTTAAATGGAGATGGACAACCTGTTCAAACGAAGTGACATAAAGCACGAAAAAGGTTCAAAATTTCGCCATTAGTGATTAGAACTATAAAAATATATATATTTTTTTGTAAATTGTAATAATAATTTCAATCTAATAAAACAAGATTCAAAACTGTAAGTTTAGTGGTATCACTTTTGTTAACATATATATGTTAAAAATTTTTCGATCTCAGTCCTTATGCACCTATTCTAATGTGATTAACTGTAAGTCTGTTGAAAAGTGAATAGGCAGGATAATTGGAAAAGATGTTCAAACTCTTTGAGCCGAAACAAAATCGTTTAGATTTTGTACTCAGAGTAATTTAACAAACTATATGAAAAGAAACGGACTGAACAAAAAAATAGTATTAGAAATTTTATAATTATTTGGAAGATGGCTTCTTACCAATAAGGAGCAGTAGAAAAAGGACAGCAAAGTTGAAAGTTAGGTTGATATCTACATCCAGAGCAAAAATATAGTTGCGCATGTTTTTTTTAACAATATTATAGTCATAGTGATTAGATAAATGATTGTGGTAACCATAACATGTTTAAATTACCACTCACATGATTATAGAAATCATATATATGATTGTTGTAACTATGTGCATGTTTGTGGTAACCATTTTTATGATGTACTAAGTACTTTAGCATAATAATATGTTGTTCTCAGATTATGATAACGAAATCTGAGAACAACATATTATGATTAAATGATTCGTCATGAACATGATTGCCACAAATACATGTATATTTACCACAATCATATATATGATTGCTACAATGATATGAATGGTATCCATATTATGGACATGGTAAGTACTTATTATGGTTACCACAATCATATACATAATTACAGTGACCTTAATATTGTTAAAAACCCTTTAAAAATGTTTAAAATGGTTATGGTAAACATGTACAACTATATATTTTCTCTGCGTGTAGCACAATTAAATAATTTAGAACTTAATGACAAGTGAAAGTTTACTGCAAGACATAGTATTCTGCATGCAGGAGAAATAAGGAAAATCGCTAAGTGTTGTTTTTTGGCGTAAACACAATGAAAATAAAAAATTAGAAATAGTGCTTATTATTTTATTGAATACTGTGGATTTTCAAATATATGTTTTTTTTTTATAAATATTATTATGTAAATGAATCAGTTATTGTGCAAAAAGCATATTTTGTTATACACCTTCATGCTGTAGTTTATTATAGCGCCTATGAACCACCTCTGGAAATATCCTTACCACCTTTAAATATCTTTAAAAAAATTGTTTCACAAACAAGTTTTACGTACATGCATATAGGGCATATCATGTCAAGTGAACGAACTTTTGAAATCGATCGGGATGAAATTGCACCATAGCTAGTTCTATTTAATAGTAATTCAGACACAATTTTTCAACAACATCGGTCGATAACTTTCTGAGCTAGAGGGGGTCAAAATTTGACATTTTGGCCAAGCAGGTGTTTTTTCTCATCCATGTAACTTATTACCTATTGTTCTTAGCAAAATGTGTCCCAAATAGTTTAGATAGCTATTTCTTTAATGGTGTATGGTATTATATAGTCGGTTTTGCCTGTTAAGTTAATAAAGTAAAGACTATATAAGTTTCAGTGTCGCAGAATATAGCACATTTATCATCGCACTGTTAGCTGTCTAATTTTACAAATAGTTTAAAACAGCAAGCTAATTTTACTGAATGGTATATATGTATATAGCTTCTTGTTTCTAATTACTGGTAATGGTGTAATACATGCTTGTTTACCTCGAAGTTATATGTATTTCCTATGGGGTTTCAGTTGCATATGCATAATGTGCATATGTATATGTAAGGCATATACTACTACATATATAAATATTACTGAGGCTTTTACAATGTTTTTGTTTTACTCATGATTACCTTTTAATGCCAAAAAAAGAAAACAGCTACAAAATAAAAAAAATAAAAATAAAAAAAACGACAACAGCCGAGTCATCAACAGTAATATTCAATGAAAATAACAAAACTACCATGCAATATGCAGATACAAATACATTTGTTCAATTGACAACATATGTAGCTGACGGTTTATTATTCTTTTTCCTTGTTTTGTTTTTTGTTTATTCTCTCCCACTCTTCACATTTTATTCCAGCCAACAAATTATTACATGACAACGACCACAGATTGCAATACTTCCGTAATGATCCATTGCTGAAGGGACTTGTGGATGATGAGATACAATTCGAGGCCAATGTATATAAAAATGTAGAAAATGTGTGCATATGTATAAGTACTTACTTATGTGAGTATGTGTTTGTATAGCTACATACATATATTATTCAGTGACACATGTCATTAAATTAATTTGTCAAAATAAAGGAGAAAAAAAAATTATAAATTTGTATAGTTTTTGTTGTGTTTTACTATTTAAAGCTAAGTTGTTTGTACTCGGCACTTATTCAGTTCAAATTGATTTCAGGGTTCAATTTGTTTTTCCGTTTTTTTTTTACATACTGATCTATTGAATTGTTTTTTTTTTATTCCATAATGAAAAATTAACCCGGACACTTTTGACCATCTGGTGTGTCAGATGTGTATGTAGCAGCATATGTATCCTTCATTCTCTGCGTTTTTTACCATATAAGGTGGCCGTCAAAATGATAAGGTCACAAACTTTTCGTTATGTTTATCCAATGACACATATAGTATAGTAAAAATTATTCGAATAATCGAAGAAAATTTTTTATTTTTATCTAATAAATATCATCTTTCAATTAGGGAGAGAATTATTCTTCGTTTAATAATTGTCGATTAATTGAATTTTTTTTTTTTTTTTATTTTTTTTTATATTTATTAACAGTAATTCATTACAATTTCAAATTCAAAGCCTCAGCGCCATAATGGCATTATTGAGGCGAGTTGGCAAAAGTTAATATTTACAATATTAAAAACTAAATAAAAAATAAATAACAACTACATAAAAAAAAAATAATTGTTTTATATTTAAAAAAAATAAGTATTTACAATATATTTACAAAATTAAATCAGAAGTTCATCTAATTTACCAAATAAGTATCTCTTTACTGAGTTTTTAAAAATAGAAATTCTATATATACATCTTAAACTTTGCGGTAAATTGTTAAATTCACGACTACCCATATGTTTCACTCTTTGCCTGGTTGTTTCCAATCTGCATCTAGCTACCGCTAAGTTGCTATTATTTCTCGTATTAAATGAGTGTTGCTTACTTGAAAACTGTACTGTATGGTGTCCAATATTATGCATGCATTTAAAAACATATAAAAGAAGCTGCAACTTGTAAAGGCCATATAATGGTAAAACTGATTTAAAATGATCATAGTATAATGAAAATGTTGAGTGCAAGACTGGAAGATTAGCTACTATTTTAAGACTTTTATTCTGCAAACGTTGAAGTGATTTGAGTTCACTCGACTTTTTACAGCCGTATAAGATAGCTAAATAATTTAAATGACTTTGTATTAATGCATTATAAATCAGAAATTTTGTGTTTTTGCTAAATTTATTTTTAAATTTATATAAAAAGCCGATAGATTGAGATATTTTTGATTTTAATTGTTGAATGTGCTGACTCCAATTCAGATTACTTTGTAGTGTGACTCCTAAATACATTATTGAATTCTGCTCTGCTATGATGTTCCCATCCACAAATACACTAAAGTCTTGACTCTGTTGATTAACAGGTCTAAATCTTAACAATTTTGTTTTGTTAGCATTTAAAATAAGTTTATTTATTCTAGCAAACTCAGATATCAAAGCTGCATCCCGTTCTATGTACACTTTCACCGCTGTTTCATGTCTATATGGATAAAACAAGCACATATCGTCGGCGTACATAAAATATTTTCCCGATAGACACAGGTTCTTCAGATCATTGAGATAAATTGTAAATAAAAGTGGCCCGAGCACGCTACCCTGTGGTACTCCATGTTCAACGGCACGAAAAGAACTTTTTTGTGAGTTAACTTGCACGAATTGTTTACGATTTGTCAAAAAGCTTCTTATCAGGGACAACTGTCTGCCACAAATACCGTAGTACCTCAGCTTTTTCAAAAGTATATTATGATCTATGAGATCAAAAGCTTTCGTAAAATCATAGAAAATACCAGCGACACCTTTATACCCCTCATCCAGGCTTTTACAAATAAAGTTCACAACATTTACTGTTGCTTCTTCGGTTCCACATCCTTTTCGAAAACCATACTGAAACTCATTAAGTAAGTTTTGACTTTGCATGTAATCAGAAATCTGAGTATGTAAAACTCTCTCAAACACGTTATCAATAATTGACAATATAGCTATAGGTCTAAACTTATTCACAACAGTGACATTCCTTTCTTTGGGGATTGGTACTACTTTGTGTACTTTTAATATATCAGGATAAGTTCCTCTAACCAGCATGCTGTTAAAAATATCAACCAAAAATGGCGTTATTTCATTATTACAATTTAATAATACCTTTGGGGAAACATTGTCATAGCCAGGACTCTTTCCAGGTTTTAAATTCAAAATAATATTATTTATTTCCTCTGAAGTAACAAAATCAAACTGAAATCTGTCAGTGTGCTGAATTAAAGTTCTTAATAAGTTACACGTATCATCGGGATAATGTTCTATTTGAGACCTTAAATCTTTTACGGATTCTATAAAATATTCATTTAACACTTCCGCTTTCTCAGAATCTTCCACAATAGCATCACCATTTCCATTCTTAAGCTTTATAGATTTATTCAAAGTTCTTCCAAGACTATCGTTAAGAAATTTCCAACTTTTCTTAGGATTGTGCTGAATTTCAATTAAATTATCTGCATAATAACTATTCATTGATACCCTACACGCTACTTTTATTACTCTGCTGATTGCTTTTAGTCTCTTTTGTAAATCAAAGTCGTTTGGGGTTTTTCTTCTCATCTTTAAAAGTTTTTTCTTATACAAAATCAATTTCTCCAAATTTCCACTTACCCATGGTGTAATTTCATTTTTAAGGTTTTTTTTTCAGTTTTTTTATCACAGTGGAGTGCTCTATAGCTTTTCCGACCACAAGACTAAAGATGATGTATCGGTTGATGGATCACCAGTTAGACCTATTCTTGGTAAATGTTCTTGAACGTAGCTTTTAACACTGTCATAGTTACAATGCAGACGAAACTCATCTTCCTCAATTTGGGTACGAGACTCAATTTCAATTCTCACCGATACAAAGTTATGATCCGATAACTTACATGCAACACTGTCAATAAATAAAGCACTACTCATATTACAGTAAACATGATCAATTGATGTTCCACTATCCGGACGTGTTATTAAATTATGACAGTTTTTAAAATCGTAATTTACTAGTAAGTTCATAAGCTCCTCAGACGAATGCATATCACGGCTATCAATATTAGTGTCACCAACAAGCATACAAGGACTACGACCATGACAACGAAGAATATTTTCCATAATTGATAAAAATTTGTTAGAAACACACTTTTGTGATCTATAAAAAGAACCAAAAACCATGGATTTACCATTTAATTTAGTGTTTTCCAATGATAAAATTATCATTTCTACAAAATCATTACTAGAACACAACTCAATATTGTATTCTATATCCTTTCTAATAAAAACGGAAGTTCCACCGTAACCATCAGCTCGACAGCAATGCACTGTACTATAACCATCCATGTTGTATAATTGAACTAACTTGTTTTCAAACCATGTCTCTTGTACGGCAATAATGGTGGGTAATCGTGGCAACATATTTACTAAAGTTTTAAATCTATTAAATTTGTTAATTGATGAAATACTTCTGACATTACAGGATATTACATTAAAAAATGGATTGGAATTATTAACATAGTGTTCAAAAGTATTTAAATCAAAAAAATATTTGTTATTATTATTATTCATGAGGGAAAAAAAAAAATGTTTAACTAAATGCTTTAATATGAATACATTACTTTAAATTATGGTGATAAATACAAATCATTTGCATCATCCGCTGCTACTGCATTTTGAGATCTTCGAATTGTAGACTTTCTTGTGGTTGCTTCCAATAATAAATCATCGACTTCTGCTTCGCATCTTATAACTCTAGGCTTAGACACCTCGCTTCTCTTTACAAAAACTCTTCCATGAACTTGGTAAACGGCACGGTAACCAACTTCCTTCAACGGCTTTGCATATTTAAGTAAGTTTAACGTCTCCTTACTCAGATAGTCATTTACAAAAACATCCTTTGTGGCTTAATTTTCCATTAATTTCGGTTTTATTGACATCATTTTATCTTTTGACTGCTTAGAATTAAATTTCACAACAATCATTTGCTTCTTATTTACAGTTGACTGATTTTTATTTTTAATGAAATATGCATCATCAATGCTATCCGGCTGCAATTCAAGACCAACATCACTCGTTATTTTCAAAACTGCATCTACTGCAGATGAGCCACTTGTTGCCTCTACACCTCTTATCAAACAGTCATTTTTAACTCTAAATTCATTTAAATTTTTAACAGAATTTTTTAGAGTTTCTATTTCAGCCTTTAACAATTTATTTTCCTTTTGTACATTTTCAATTTTTTTCTTATTTTCTGCAACGCCTTTTAGTATGTCATCATACTGCTTTGACATAAACATCATAGTTTCTTTCAGTTCGGACAGCTGATCAAGTTTTTTCAATTCCTCTTTAATATCATTCAGCTCAGATTTTAAATTACCGCTACCACTATTATCACAGCGATGACACACAAACTCCTCTGTTTTATGTTTCAGTAGATGCTGATATTTACGTTTGTCCAATGAAGTACAAACTACATGGTAATTATTGTCACACTTGTCGCAAACAATAAAATCTTCTTCTTCCTCTACCTCTAATTTGCATTCGTCGCAAAATACATTATTATTTTTTACACTGCGGCGACCTTTACTCATTGTATTTCATAAAATTCGAGTTCCTTTTGTGTTGATTTATTAAAACAACGTATTTTTATATTAAAATCAATGAGAAAACTATTTAATTTTTATGTTTAAAAAAATAATGTTCGAGAGCACCAACAAATTTGGAGTTCAATCAACGGGGTTGCCAACTCGTGTTGATACAATCATGTGAATCGTAAACTAACCATATTATTGTTACCACAATCATATATATAGTTACTGTGACTATAATATTGTTAAAAATATTGAAATGGTTACAGTAACCATGCACAAATGTTGAAATGGTTACAGTAACAATACACAACTATATTTTTTTTTCTGCGTGTAGTTATGACCGATATAGTTCAATTTTGGGGAGGACATTTGTATGGGGGTTAGGTGTAATATTGGACCGATTTCAGCCAGTTTAAATAGGCTTCGTCGTTGGGCTGAAACAAATGTATGTGTCAAATTTTATCGAAATATCTTTAAAATTGCAAGCTGTACTTTGCGCACAATGTTTACATGGACAGCCAGATGGATGGATATGGTTGAATCGACTCAGAAATTGATTCGGTGTCGATCTGTCTACTTTAAGGCACAAATACCATTATAATGAAAATTTTTATATCCACCATTAACAAAGATGGGGAGTATATTGATGTTGTCATTGCGTTTGTAACACATAGAATTATTCATCGCAGACCCACAAAAGTATACATACTCTGGGTCCTTATGTCCGTCCCTCTATCCGTCTGTCTGTATGTTGAAAACACGTTAGGGCCTAAGCGAAAGGAGCTAGCTGACTAAAATTGCTCACAAATACTTCTGTTGATAACGTTTGTTTCGTATTGAAAATGGGCAATATCGGGACTTGATTTCACCTAGCCCCCATACAAAGGTTCCTTCAAATGTTTGAGCAGTCATTACAAATTTTGATTATGCGGCAATCCTTATAAAATTTTGCACAAATTATTATCAAGTGCTGTGAAATTATATTGTTCTCCCCTCACAAAATGACTTGAACCTTCATAGTTGTTTTATAATAATTAATATCGTAATGAAATTGGACATAAAAAAACTGTCCTTCTAACAACTATTTTGAGAATTGACCCCACCCCTCATATGACTTTTATATCAAAACCTTATTTTATTTTCACTTATTGAATATAATTGTTATTAGTTTTAAAATAAATACCTACATTAATCAAATGAGAGCGAATGATTTTTCTCTGAACAACGTTTAAGCAACAAGTAAATACCTTAGACAATGGTAGCAATCAATACTATTTATGTATATTGTTACGTTTTTACCTTTTAAAAAACGGGGTTTATTTCCTTTAAATAAACCGGATACTTTTGATTGCAAATAAAAGCAGTTTTAGTAGTTTAAAATTGTAACAACTCTTTATTTATTTAGAATGTACAACAACAACAGAATTAAATAGTCACTCAGTGTCTTTATACACGTTTATCAATTCGCAGGAATGCACACAAACTTTATAATGTACAAACACACATGTACACGACAGTTGATGTTAACTCTAACAGCGACAATGATCAACTCAAATCACGACTGCAGCCTCCGCCACTATTTATACATGCACTGCCATCTTCGGGAATCTTCTACAATGCTCTTAACGGACATACTAGTACATTCGAATTCTAGAGCTTTCGATTTCATTGCCAGCAGCCCAAACATTTAGTGTTGCCATACTTACAAACAATGTCAATGATGGACGTGCCTTCAAACATGATGAATGCTGCTGGCAGTTGTTACAGACCGTTGAATTCAAATCGTCATTGCACATTCGTAACAATATATTTCGATAAACAAGACAAAAAGTATGTACCCTTATCATTTTGATGTGCACCTTATGTACAGTGTGGATCGACACACAAACATTTTTTAGTTGCCTCCTAAAAATGAATTTTGAAATTCTTTATGAGGATTTCCAAAATATTGAATTTTTTTGCAACTACCGTTAGTCTTGCATGGATCTTGACGTTTAATCGAAGAAACTGTATACAAATGTCACATATTATAAACAAAAACATATATGTAAATCATGAACACATGTCACAGTTTCCGCGAAATTCTACACTTTTATAAAAAATGTTCTGTTTTTTTTAATATTTACGAAGGTTATCAATTTTGCAACGTTTAATCTATATAAGATTTAAGCAAGGACGTATATTTTATATTTTTTAATATTCGCTTGTATTAACCAAATCTATTTTTACATAGAGTAAGGGGATTACAAAAAGGAACGATTTACGTTACGCTTGGAACGAAAAAAAAATATTGCAACTAAATATAAGCAATGAAAAAGTATACTTCTTTTTAGGGCATAACACGAATTTTTTGGAAATATCCTAAGATAATGCCAAAGTTTATTTTCAGGGGGCATCTAACATTTGTATGCCCTCCATCAAAAAAGATGGGGGTATATTGATTTTGTCATTCCGTTTGTAATACATCAAAATATCGCACACTCACATCAGTATATATATTCTTGATCCTCATAGGATTCTAAGACTATATAGCTATGTCCGTCTGTCTGTCGAAGATTTGAGATTTTCCACAAATACTCTCTGTTGATAAGGTTTGTTTGGTATTGAAAATAGAATATATCAGTCCATGATTTCCCCTAGCCCAAATACAAATGTCGCCCGGAATGATGAAATTATGCTGCAAATTATTGAGAAAATTGGGCAACATTTGTCCTAGCCCCTATAAAAGGTCTCCTTCAGAAAATGACTAGAACAATAGTAATTGTTTTATAATAATTAATATAACTAGTGATGAAACTGAACATAAACAAGTTTTGTATGAACAGAAATCACCATATAATCTCTATATCAGAAAAATATTTCATTGTCATTTATTGATAGTGGGTATACAAGATTCGGCACAGCCGAATATAATACTATTACTTGTTTTTTCTGAAATGACCCACCTTAATGTACATAAGTATGTAGTATAACTATTTACCATAACCAATTCATTAAGTTAATGCGATAAATCATATTCATTTTGATGATTTATCGTTGTTGTTGATGTCGTTCTTTTGCATTATTTTTTATGTTGTTGAAACTCTATTTTAATAATAGTTAAATAAACACTAGTGCAAATAAAATAATGAAGTTAATGGGTCAGCTGCGTCAGAATCAATTTCGCATCCTGTATATTGTTTAAAAAAAGGACAGTGATATTTAAGGAAAATAAAAAAAACAAATTTTCACAGAAACTATTGTCATTGTGTGCTTTTGATTTTTGTATACATACTGTGAAACTTTTTTTTGCTCAAAGTTTCGATAACGTTAATATGACTCACTTTTCTCAAAAACTAATATATATATGTTAGTATAAAATATATAAATCTATGTTACTTTCTATATAATGAATACTGCAGGCAGAACTTGCAGGCAGAACTTACAGACCGTTGAATTCAAATCGGTATTGCAAATTCGTAACAATAGAATTTGCAATACCGATTTGAATTCAACGGTCTGTAAGTTCTGCCTGCAGTGATCATCATGTTTATAAACACGTCCATCAGAAGAAGGTTCTACTTATCAACAATGTTGATAGAATGCGGTTATTAGCATTGTTTGTAAGTATGGCAACACTAAGTGTTTAAACTGCTGACATTGACACCGAAAGCTCTAGAATTCGAACATACTAGTTTGTCCGTTAAGAGCATTGTAGAAGATTCCCGAAATATGGCGTGTGTATAAATAGCGGCAGAGGTTGCAGTCGTGAAAAAATTGATCATAGGCGCTGTTAGAGTTGACATCAGCTGCCTTGTACATTTAAGTTTGTACATTATAAAGTGTGTGTGCATTTCTGCGAATTGATAAATTTGTTTAAAGATACTGAGTGACTATTTGAAGAGTTGTTGTTGTACATTTTAAATAAATAAGGAGTTGTTCCAATTTTAAACTACTAAAACTGGTATTATTTGCAATCAAAAGTATCCGGTTTAGTTAAAGGAAATAAACCCACGTTTTTAAAAGGTAAAAACGTAACAATCAGAAGTGGGATTGCAAAATAAAAAGCATGAAGTTTGAAGAGCTAAAAGTTGAGCAACTCAAGAAAGAATTGAGTTGTAGCTGCCGACAGCAGGATACAAAGTAGAATTGCAAAAGAGGCTGATCGATGAATTCAAGCGGCGTGATATTGACATTAGTACTTACGAATTTGAGTACAAAGAAGAAACTGAGATATGTACCCGTGCAACAACGAACAATATGGATTTAAGCACAATGTTTGCTGCTATGATGGAAAAATTTGCTGAATTTAAAACAGAAGTTCAAGAAATGTTTAAAGAAAACAACGAGAAGCTGTTAGCTGAAGTTAAAGAAACTTTCAGGGTAAACAACGATAAACTTCCATTTGAAGTTCAAGAAACTTCTAGAGACAACAACGAGAAACTTCTTGCCGACAACGAGAAACTTCGTGCTGAGGTTAAAGCTGAAGTCATAGAAACAATTAAACACTTAGCTGAAATGGAAGCGAATCAACAAGCATTACAAGAACCACCATTAAAAAGAGCTAGCACTGGGAGAGAGTAGGATTGTGTATACAATGGTTTATGGGTGTTGAAACCAGCAGATGCGAAAAGTGGCCATGTAACGATGGAGGCCCTCGTTGAACGTGCAACGACGAAATGGTTCCTGTCGGAGTGGTTGGTCTTTCTCGAGGTGAAAAGATCATCAGGCCGGGTTCCAGGTTGGGTGAATGTGCTTCTGCAGAGGCAGTGAAAACTTGTGAGGGATATACTGCCAATGAATTCGTTTGGAGACGAATTAAAATGTCCAGCGACCAAGTGAAGGCCAGATGTAGGTGACTGGAAGGAACCACATAGGGTGGTTAAGAGGTGGGATGTCATGGTCTATAGAATAGGGAAATGAACAGCTAAAACGACTGGAATCTGTGCCTAATCGGGACGAACAGGCTTAAGTGGGGGACAGTGTTACGAATTTGAACCATGGCATGGGTTGTGTTGGCTTTGAGGGCCGCTGTAGTTTGTGGCTTATTCGCTTAGACCTGTGACTTAAGAAACCACACAATAAAAAGTAAAATTTTGGGTCAAATTTAACATCCTTGGTGACCAGTAAACATCACCTCCACGTGAGATAACCATACCTTCAAATTGCTCGTAGAGACTGCAAAATGTGGCATAAGCAGTGTGACACGTAGCGCTGTCATTTTCAAACCACATGTATCCATATCATCCAATGCAGGCCAATCATTAACTTATAGTGTTGGCCAGACCAACTCCTACCGAGTGCTAAATCCGCCAGCCCTAAATCCACACTCAAAAACCAAACAGTGACTTCATCGGCATGCGTTGATAGCTATTGGATCCCATGTGGATTGGTATCGCCCCAAAATTTTCACATTTTTGCTTGTTGAAGTACCCCTTCATACAGAACTAGGCCTCATCGCTGAAGTTGATTTTTTGAATGAAAATTAGGGTCAGAACAGAACACCCATTTTGAAAAGAACTTCATCATTTGCACGTGTTGCTGATCGCTATAGCCATCCATGGAGATTTAGCGAAACAAACTGAATAAATGACAGCCAATTCGCCAGATTTATGAAGGTGGACTATAATTCCAAGACTTTTTGAATTTCCCGGCAACAGGATTCTGTAAAAATTTAAACAAGCTGAGTCATTTAGTTTGTGTTTGCTTCTATTGATAGCAGTCCTCGTGATTTAAGGAGAAATTGGAAAAAACTGAATTTCATCAACTTATTAAGCATTATTTTTTGCGGAAAAAACTGTCACTCAAATAAAGGCTAAGCTTGAAACATACTATGGGAACTTTTCACCATCAATTTCGATAGTAAAAAGTGGTTCTCTGAATTTCGTTGCGGGCGTACAAGCACTGAAGAATGCGAACTTTCTGGACAGCCAGTCGAGATCTCTAAACACGAAACAATTGAAAAAATTCACTATATGGAGTTGGCCGATCGGAGATTGAAAGTGCGAAAAATTCAGTGGTTTCAATTTTAAATAATCACTTGGGTATGAGAGAGCTTTCCGCAAGACGGCTGTCGCGTTTGCTCACAATCGGGAGTTTACACACATATGCAGTTTTTGCTCCCACGGATTTAGTCCCGATTGACTATTTCTTGTTTTAAAACATGAAGAAATCTTTCGGCGGAAAGAGATTTGACTCCAACGATGAAATCATCTCACAAAAAATACATATTTTTTTATGACCTCGACAAATCTTATTTTTTGGAAAGGATACAAAAATTGGAGAAAAGTTGGACAAAATGCATAGAGCTCAAATGTTATGTTGATAAACAAACAATTTTTTTATTCAAAAAGTGACGGACTTTTAGAACCACTGCTATCAACTGTCTAAGTTTGGAAGTCCGTATTGGAAGAACCATAAAATATTTATTTATGAGTATGAGTAAACAATTTACGTTCCAATCGGTTTTTGTATTATCTTTTAAATACTATCATTTTTATTTGCTGAATGACAAAAGTTACCCAATAAATATAAAAACATACAAACACAATCCTTTGCAGGATCAGTACAACAACAAGTGAAATTATTTGTAAGAGCTTAAGTTTTTCCAGCAGCTCCTTGATATTAAACTTAATATGTTTACGAATGCAATATATCGTATGAAATTATTACAATTACTTAAAGTTTGTTTCACTTTATTGAGGAAGGGTTATGGTGAAACAAATGTCTTGTATGTACATATGTAATTTGTAGAGTTCTTAAAATATTTCTCTTTAAGCTCATTTCTATAATATCCAGTGTGTTATATTTAAGCACAGAAGAAAATTCATTCGTTCTCATTCAGCCACACAACTGCAGTTAACTGGTTAACTGGTTTGAATACAAGACATTAATGAAAATTAAATTTAAATTAAAAGTTAATTGAATTCGTGTTTGTTATTTTTTAAGTATACACAAAAAAATTACACAACTTTTACATGGACATGTTTTTTCTGCAAACACTTACGCATGTTGATGTAAATGTAGGAGGGTATGCTGAAAAGTTCACTTAAGTATTAATTGAATACATAGTGAAAGGTAGTGAAGTGTAGATTGTAATAAAATCGCTTTATCGTTAGTAATTTATTGAAGAAAAACTAGTAACAAGATGTTTGTGACATCAAAACTTTCTGAACCAATATGACGATGTCAGTATGTTGGCACTGCGTCCATGTAAACTTATTGAATATAATTAAAATCGGTCCATCATTTTACTTACCTTATATAAATGTCCTCCCTCTATGTTGTCTTTGAATTTTATACAAAAATGTTAAATAACTCCAACAAAAGTGACATAATTTACAATTCTAATGTAATGAATTTATTAAAACTTACATAAACGGTAAATGTTTCATAATCTGGGGTGTATAAAAACCCCATTTTGGGGCCGTGGGTATCTCAGGTATATTAACAATTAAAACTGATGTTAAATTTTTGTTCTCGATCCAATTTTATAGATTTTTTATGTGTAGAATCTACAAGAAGAGGCATATAAAAAACATAGCTACAGAAAAACTGAAAATTAAAATTAAATTTTTGTGACCTACCTCGGTCGGAATTTTTGTTTATAGCGGATCCAAATCACTCATGATTTTGTTTAGATATATATTTTTTAATTAACAATAAATTAAAAATTATTCTTTATAAAAAATTATTTCAAAATATTAACTGCATCAAAAGTTATTATTACTGCCTTCCGAAATATTAATATTTTTATACCCTTCACCTTCGTGAGAAGGGTATATATAAATTTGTCATTCCGTTTGTAATTTCCACAATATAATTTTCCGACCCTATAAAGTATATATATTCTGGATCCTTATAGATAGCGGAGTCGATTAAGCCATGTCCGTCTGTCTGTCTGTCTGTCTGTCTGTTGAAATCAATTTTCTGAAGACCCCAGATATCTTCGGGATCCAAATCTTCAATAATTCTGTCAGACATGCTTTCGAGAAGTTTGCTATTTAAAATCAGCAAAATCGGTCCACAAATGGCTGAGATATAAGGAAAAAACCAGGACAACCTCGATTTTTTACCTATTTTTTGACCTATATCTGGATTACTAAGTCATTAATATAGACAATATGGATATCAAATGATAGATATTTCAAAGACCTTTGCAACGACGTATATAAGACCATAGTAAGTTGGACCTACAATGGGTCAAAATCGGGAAAAATTTTTAACCAGATTTTTTTTTCACCAAAAGTTTTTTTCGCTAAATATTAAAAAATAAATAAATTTAAATTAAAAAAAAAAAAAAATTAAATTTAAAAAAAATTTTACATAAAAACTTTAAAAAAAAAATTCGAAAAATATTTTTTTTCCAAAAAATGAAAAAAAACAACTGGAAAAAAAATTTGTTTACCTAAAATTACCTAAAAATTTTTATTTTGAAGTATAGTTTGGTGAAGGGTATATAAGATTCGGCCCAGCCGAATATATCTCTCTTACTTGTTTTTTTTTTTTTTATAAAATTTCAAATTTATGCAAAATTTTCTATAATCTCATAGCTGCTTTGAAAATATTAAAACCTCCTTTGTATGCTGCAGTATGTTCTTAAATATTATGCAAAGGGAAACTATAGTCCGGACCTCGGTACCGTCAACAGAGTAAAAAAACCAAAAAATTGGAATTTTTTAAAAGTTTTTTTTTTGGGAATTGTGGGTTTCTCAATAACAAATCACACTGTATAATTAACAAAACTTTTATTATATTTTAAAAATAAAAATTTTCCAAGAAAATAATTTTTTGCAAAAAGTCTGTTATAAATCTTTTAATCCTTAATAATTTTATACACTTTTGAAAAGAAGCCATAATTTCCTTCACTTTGTTATATTGGGTGTATGACTTAAAAGTGTGGGATTTACATTAGATGACGAATCTTTTAAACGCAGTTTTTTGTTTTTAGTAACTTAAGTATATGTAATTTTTTTTGTTTCGAAAATGTTGAATTTTGTGGCAACAAAGCATCATATGAGGGAAGTTTTACTTTAGGGTAGAAGGGGGATCATTCGCCGTAGGGGCACATCTGCCAACACCGAATAACTTAAAAACCGAGTAATCGATTTTGTTACATTATCAAGATATGTTTTCTTTTATCGATTGTTTACTATCAATGAAAGTTGGAAAGTTTAATTTTACATATGACGTGAGGCAGACGTGATTAATTGTTTTTCAATAAGCTGAGAAAATATTTCATCATATACATTTTTTGAGCTAACTTCTTTAGTTTTTGTGATACAAAAAAGATATTGGTTGAAGATATAATATCAATAATAGTGAACAATAGTCTTTTCGATCATTTAATTTGAAGTAAGAAACAAATTTATATTAAATCTCAAAACTCCCCCAGGGGCACATTCGCCAGATACAAGGAATCCCTGTGATGTAGAGTAAAATGTTGATAAAATGTAGAAAAAATCAGTCACAATTTATTTAACCCTTTCAGACATTTTGTCCAATATATTGGACATTTGTATTTTTCCTTTTAAAATCATGTAGCGTTGACGCAAATGGATAGATTTTTACAGTTAAAAGCTTTATCAAAAGAGTGTTTACTAGATTGTATGTATATGTGATTTAAACATCTAATTATACCCTCCACCACCACAAGTGGTGAAAGAGGGTATATATACGTTTGTCATTCCGTGTGTAACATTGAGAAATATTCATCTGAGACCCAACAAAGTATATATATTATTGATCCTTATGAAATTCTAAGTCGATTGAGCAATGTCCGTCTGTCTGTCCGTCTGTCCGTCTGTCTGTCTGTCTGTGTAAAACACTCTCACGTCCAAAATACATAAGCAAAATTAATAAAATGCATACCAAAATGTTTATAATTTTTCTAAGCAGTTTGGTATTGAAAATCAGCAAAATCGAATTAGTAGAACCAGGGTTATGGATCAAAATGTAAGACAACCTCCAAAAATTTTGATAATTTTCACATGATTTTTTGTGACTTTGGGTAAATTCATTGCAGAGAATACCATGAAATTTTGCTCTCATTATTGATATGATAAAAGGAAAAATTTTGTTAAAAATGGAAAGAATCGGTCCATAATTTCTCGTAGCCCCCATACAAATTTCTTCCCGAAATATGGTGCTATGGTATATAAATGCCCATAGAATTGCAGTAGCCATACAAAATTCAGCCCAACTATGTTTCGTGCAAACAGAAATCGCCAGACCAATTTTTTTTTTGGATCGGGCACTATTTGACCCTAGCCCCCATATAAAGTTTACTTCCGAAAATAATTTAAATACACTTAAATATCTTATATATATCGGTATCAGGTTGAAATTCAACTTACATAATCCCCATACACATGAAAATCGCTGTAGGGAGTTTCATTAAGATCGGCCCATAATTGGTTATATCTCCCACTTCTAAAAACCACATTAATTTTCATTAATATCTGAAAAATATCGTTATCGAATTAAAATTTTACAGAGATCGGTATTATTAATTCACAAATGATACTACTAGATTGTATGAATATCGGTTCATATTTGACCATAGCTCCCACATAAGGTCCATTTCCGAAAATTACTTAAATGCTAATAAATCTCTTATAAAAGCTTCTATCTGGTTAAAATTTCAAATAAATATTCACATTATATACGAAAATCAATGTGTTGAATTTTATGAAGATCGGCCGATGATTGGTCATAGCTCCCATATAAGGACCACTTCCGAAAACCACATTAACCTCTATAAATATTCTAAATATATGGATATCAAACTAAAATTGTATACAGATCAATAGATTGTATTCAAACATTATACTACTGGGTTTTGTGAATATCGGTCCATATTTGACCATAGCACCCATATTAGCTCCATTTCCTATAATCACAATAATACCCATAAAATTCTTGTAAATAATGTTATGGAGAAAAATATCAAGCAAAATAGGCCTCAAGTACATAGAAATCATTTTTAATCAATATTTAATAAATACATTAACGCATATATACACTCATATCGGTAAAAACTGTAACAGAAATAAGTTTCAAGTAGATTTGGTGACTATGGGTTTATAATTATATATATAAGGCTCACATCCGGAAAATTCATTAGAACAGAACAAAAATATACTTTTGAAGTTTGACTAAATATATTTGTTTACACCTTTTTATACTCATTTACTTCACTTGTGGTGAATAAGGAAATATTGAGCCAATCGGTAATGTTAACCAATTATTAAGTATATAAATTGTTAAATAGTACATTTTATTCCTATAATAAAATTATAGACTCTGTTGGATATGGTAGGAATATGTAGTTATTTCAATTATAAATTGCTGAACTAGATAACATTTTTATACATTTGAAATAAAATATCCTCTGCGTAAACTAGTTTTTCTACTATATTTTAAATAAACTTTTATTTTGTTAAAAAAAAGTGTTTTTATTGAAGAAAATACATAATTTGTATATAGTCCAAAATGTGTATTATATCAGTATTCATATATAATCCATAAAGTGGCTTAAAAAGAAATTCGGTTATAGTCCTAAATCGCTCATAGTCCACAAAAGTTGTGCAACTGTATTTGTAGACTATAAGCGAAAACTACTGTATTACATTAACATTCTACCAATCTTCATAATCGGAGCTAAGTCCCAATAACGAACACTGAATATGGATATTAGAGTGTTTATACCAATGTAATTTCTATAATTTTCATCTAATTTAGGTGGAGGGTATTTAAGATTCGGCATAGCCGAATATAGCTCTCTAACTTGTTTTTCATTGGTTTTTGTTAAATTAAGTTATTTTCATAAGTTCGTTAGCGTTCTATAAGTATGTGTTAGACATAGTAATATTCAGTGCTAGTTTAAAAAGATAATTACATTATTTTAAACTCTAAAAAAAACGTGTAAGTATTAATTGGGCATTACTTTAGCTATTTGTGTATTAATTGCAATTAATTATATTAATTTTTTAAAATTTATTTATGAGATACATGTCCTTTAAGAAACTTCGTCCAATATATTTGACCTCATCTGGCAGGCAGGTGTGACGATTTACCTATAATTTGATTTCATATTCTTAATTAGCAGCCTCAAATTAGCTTACACTGAAATTTTCAGTTTTCTATCTCAAATAATTCTATTTAATGTCTGAAAGGGTTAATTTTTTGTTGTCAAGTTATGTGAAATAAACAATAAATATCTAGTTTATTATACTTTGTTTTGTGAATTAAGGTATAAAACAGTAAAATACGTTTCTGTTTTTGGATTTTTTGTTTTATTTTGCAAATGACAAATCTGCCCCATCCCATTGGCGTATTTCACCATTTTTGTCAGTCTAGAAATGTTAAAAAAATATGTATATTAAGATGAGATAGTCGAGATTGAAATGAATAAAGCTAAAGCCAACATATCTAGGTATCCGAAACAAGAAAAAAATTAAGAATATGTATTGCGGTTTTAATTTGAGATCGCCTCAAAAAAAAGTGGCTTATGGTCCCCTTCCACCCTACTTCTTTAATTTGAAAAAAAGTGCCGCTGAAGCACATTGAATGCTAACCAAAGCTTATGGTGAAGATTGTTGTTAAACTCAACAAGAGCTTGCAAAACCATTGGTAGCTACTCAATCATTAATTTTAAAACGTTCAAAAGCAGCAGGATTTACCTAAAAGCAGGGGAATTGTGTGTCATTGAATTGAAGCTGAGAGATCTTGATAGGCGATTTTGTACGTCTTGATTTTCATTTAATTTTTGCACTGCATCATTACTTGCGATGAAAAATAGATCCATTGCGATAACCCGAAGAATAAGAGATCGTATGTGAAGCCGGGCCAAACAGCCGAATCGACACCAAAGCCAAATATACATGGCGCCCCAAATGGTTGACCTGGAAATAAATTAATTATCATTAAATTCAACAGTTTTTGCGCACTCCTGAAAAATTTTGAAAATTACACTTAAGTTGTTTCGTCAAAAGACCACAGATATATAAAAATCTTTCAAATCGGATAGAGAACATAAAATTTGACTTCGTTTTTAATTTTCAAATTTCCTATATAGTCGTGGAAAATTTTATTGAAATCGGACTATCCGTTTAGAAGTTACAGATTTATTTCCACTTTTTTTTTTAATTTTTCCACTGTGCAAAGGAAAAAAAAAAATATTATTGAGTTATTTCATAATGAAAAATTTAATTTTTTCCTGGGGAGTTATTTCTTTTGGTAATTATTTCAACGGTACCCTTTATATAAGTTATATGTGGTATTAACAAAATTATTTTTGGCTTTCAAGGAAAAATTGTTTAATTCTTAAAAAATAATAAAAAAAATATTGGCAGTTTGAAAATGCTATACAGAATTTTTATAAAGTTCTCTGCCAATTTTCTCTTCACCATGTTAACCCTCCGGCAGGTGAGAAGGTCCCTGGGGATCTTTTTCATTTTCAAACTGAAATTACTCCTTGATGGTCCATGGGAAGTATACCCGCCCTCCACATGTATTCCAAGGAAATTTTATCTAGAATCGTTAAAAAAAAATCAAAGCGATCCGACCAATAGTTTAGTTTCTATTGAGATTTAAATGTGTTTAGTACGGGAACGTGTGAAAAGGTCCGCTGGGAGCTTGTACTGAAATTTCAAGAAATCGTTAATAAATGCACTGTCTTTTAGCTTGATTTATTGTTTGAATACATCACAAACGTGTTCCTTGAATTTTATTGTGCCTTTCCTTGAGTGATGACGATGAAGGTGCTATTCCTGCATTTGCTCTTGAAGGTGCGGATGATGACGATTTCACATATCAACCAAATTTTCATGTTGATGATTCGGATGCGGAAACTGAACCATATATAGACATCAATGAAGATATTAGTGATGAAGACGATGATGAAGAGGAATAAACTGATGCTCAGCAAACAAATGACAATTACTTCATTTCCAAAGATGGCACCAAATGGACTAAAAATGCACCATGGAATTTGGCAAATCCAACTAACACAAAGGAATGGAAACCAATCACTTTGAAAGAGTTCGATACTTTTTTGGCTATTATTTTGTATGCTGGACTCACTAAATCAAATAGTGAACCTCTTGAAGAGTTATGGGGCCCAACGCGCTGTCCAACATATAAAGCTGCATTATCATTAGATCGTATGAAGTGCATAAAACAATGCCTTAGATTCGACAATGGAAATACGCGACAGCAGCGACTAATCAACAGCAAAACTGCGACTATTGATGATATTTGGCAAATGTTGCAGTCTAACTTGGCAGCAGCTGACACTCCGCATGATGCAGTGACCGTTAATGAGCAGTTATTCCCATACAGAGGCCGCACCCGCTTCACACAATACATTCCATCGAAGCCTGCCAAGTACGGTATAAAGATATGGTGGTTGTGCGACTCAAAATCATTTTATCCTGTCAAAGGAATGATTTACTCTGGGAAATTCCCTGTCCAGGCACGAGAGGTGAATCAAGGGCTGAATATTGTACTTCAACTTTCGGAGAGATATTTGAATACAGGCCGCACAATTTATGCCGACAATTTTTTCACAACTTTGGATTTGGCGCGTAATTTGATCAGAAAGAAAACCGCATATGTTAGAACAGTGCGCTCGAATAAGACATGTGTGCCTCGGGAATTCCAAAAAAATTATACGCGTCCTGTCAACAGCTCATTGTTCGGCTTCAACGAAGGCGATATAGCACTATGTTCATATGTGCCCAAGAAGAAGAACAAAGCGGTAATTTTGCTGTCGACACAAAATTATACTTGCGGTGTGGACATGCAAACTGAAAAGAAGAAGCCGTTTGCTATTTTGGATTACAACGCCAACAAATCGGGCGTTGATACAATTGACCTGATTCTTGGCACATATACATGCAAGCGCTCAACAAACTGCTGGTCATTGGCCATGTTTTTTAATATGGTGGACATTGCTGCATTTGTTTCATACAACGAGATGAAGCCAATAAAAAGAAGTGACAGACGACGGTCATTCCTACTAATGCTGACAAAACAATTGGCACTACAAAACATAGAGGAACGAGCGCTGAACAACGGCATATCCAAGGATACGGAACGCAATGGAAGTATTTGATGTAAAGGTAAGAAAAAACAATTATAATGTTCAAAAGCAGAATAACTACATAATTTTGTTCTTTTTAGATATTATCAAGACCGGCAGAAGGAGCTGCACCGTCGTTTGCGTCTAGAACGAACAGACCGTCATGTCGCCTATGCCGTTCTGAGTACGGACGACAGCGGAAAACAAGGGCCTATTGCCATTCCTGTAACAATCCAGTTTGTGCAGAGCATTGAATACTTATACATCGATGCTACACCTGCACAGAAAATATGTTGGACGAGGGACAATTTACACAACAATAGTTTTTTAGGCTTTTTTCATTAATATTATAGTGAAAGTTATAGACAATTCAATTCAATTTTTGAATGGCCATGTGGTTTATTATATCATTGAGAAGGATTTTAAGCCCAACCTCCTGTATAGAATCTACTCATATACAAATGCATTATTTTAAACACTATATATGTACATATGTATGTGTGTAAGTAAAAGTACATGGATGTGTAGATTCGAGTTCAACATGATTTCGTTTCTTTTTTTTTTTTTTGTAATTTTTTCTCTTTCTGCTTTTGTGTTTTTTTTTTTCTAAAGATTAATTTGTATGTTGTGCAGCAGCAAAGTTTAAATGCAACATCTGCAGTTACCGCAAATGTTGTTAACGACGAATGACACGTAAAAAAGTAAAAGTTTTTTTTTTTTTTTTTTTGTGAAAATGTGGTTAGACAAGTTGGTTGTTGGGCGAGAGTGTGCGTATGTGAGTTTTTTTGTACTTATTATTTGATTTTTACACAAACAGCCATGCATATGCATGCAAGTATTGTATTTTAGCCTGTAAAATACTCGTGTAAATATGTGTACGTGTATTTATGTCTGTAGTATACCTACGCGTTAATTATTGTAATTAAAAGTGATACTGAATGCGTTGTCGGCAAAATAAGGAAAATAGTGTAAAAAAAAGGTGTGCAAGGGAGAAAAGAATGAATGCCCACTGATAGACTGAATGACTGCCAGAGTCTATAAACTAAAGTGATACGCAATGACATTATGTTGTCAACTGCGTACAAAGTGGTTAAACAAATGGTTTACAAATATAATATGACATTATGTTATAGAAGACAGGTTGTAATTAAAATTGAAAAAGAAATGAGGTAAAACGGTTATATTGATGATAATAGTGTCGCAGATTACAATGGAGTGTTATGCGTTTAATCTGAAGTGTTATTTGATGTGAGTGATTACAAGGCGTTGATATTTGTTTATTGAGTTGGCAAAGTATGTCAATTTATTTACATATACATATCGCTAGCTTAGTGTGCAAACATGATACCCCCAAAAATCATTATAATATTTTTTGTTTTAAATATTTTTGAAATCAATTAATGCAGTTTTATTATTTATTTGGTATGATTTATTATTACAAATAATCGTTATTTAGTAGAAGTACATTGGCAACTTAAAAGTGTATTTTTTGGTCTTGATACATATTCTGTTACATATTTTGTATTTTTTAGTGGACTTATCACATTTTCTTATATTTTTTTTTATATTTTTATCGCTTGATCTCTGTTATTGGATATAAAGTCTGTATAGTCACTAAAGTTGATCTAAAAAGTTAATGAATCATCGATTTTGATATGAGATGATAATGACATTTAAATTAAAATATTAAATATTTCCTCAAAAAATTATACCCTACACCACCATAGTGGGGAGGGTATATTGGATTTGTGCAGATGTTTGTAACGCCCAAAAATATTAGTCTAACACCCACCTTAAAGTATACCGATCGACTCAGAATCAATTTCTAAACGATGACCGTCCGTCCGTCCGTCCGTCTGGCTGGCTGGCTGGCTGGCTGGTTGTCCACGTAAACTTTGTGCGCAGAGTACAGGTCGCAATCTTGAAGATATTTCGATAAAATTTGGTACATATCATTTTTTCTACCCAAGGACCAAGCCTATTGAAACTGGCTGAAATCGGTTCATTAATTCACCTGGCCCCCATACAAATGTCCTCCCGAAATTGGACTTTATCGGTCAGAAATGTTTAATTTATATATGTATCTACACAAGTTTTTCTCCAAATAAGTTTTATATATACGAAATTAATGTCCCCAAATTTTATTATGATCGGTCCATAATTAGTCATAGCTCCCATAAAAGGCAGCTTCCGATAATCACTTTAACGAGCATAAATCTCTTAAAAATGTTTTTATACACATAAAAGGCAACATAAAGAACTTTCATATAGACATTACTCACACCACTTAAATTCATGGTGATCGGTCCTTAATTGGTCATAGCTCCCATATAAGGCCTGCTTCCGATAATCATTTTAACGAGCATAAATCTCTTAAAAATGTTGGTATACAAATAAAATCCAACATAAATAACTTTCATACAGACATTAATCACACCACTTAATTTCATGGTGATCGGTCCGTAATTGGTCATAGCTCCCATATAAGGCCAACTTCCAAAAATCGTTCACGAATATAAATTATTGAAATTTTGAAAGAAAAATGTTTTTGCTCATTTACTTAGTGTAGGGTATTATATGGTCGGGCTTGACCGACCATACTTTCTTACTTGTTTTTGGTTAAAAATAAACGAATAACCAAGGAAATAGGAAATATGCCCGACCATATGATACCCTACACCGAGTATATGATTATAAACTGTTTTCTTTCGATATGAAATTTATTTGTATTTAATTTTATTTGAATATCAGAATGTTTAAGATATTTATGATTGATAAAGTGATTTTCGGAAGTGTGCCTTATATGGCAGCTATGACTAATTGTGCACCGATCATCACAAAATTTTGTGTTGAATTTTATTTGGATACTAACATATTTCAGAGATATATGCACATTAATGAAATTTTCGATAATGGTGCTTATATGGGAGCTATGATACATTGTAGACCAATCGATAGTAACTTATAAAAAACTTATTTGTGCTGAATTTGGTTTGTATATGTTTATAATTAAGATTTTTATGAGTGCTTAACTATTTTCAGATAGGGCAGTTGTATGGGGGCTAGAAGAAATAATAGACCGATGCTAACCAAATAAGCTTAGTCTTTGGGGCAATATAAAAGTTTGGCTAAATTTTGTCGAATTATCTTTAAAATTGCGACCTGTAGAACGGTGATATTTTAATCGACTCTGAAAGTGATCCTTAGCTGATTGGTACACTTTAAGGTGGGTGGTAGGACAATATTTTTGTACGTTACAAACATCAGCACTAACCCAACATACCTTCCCACTATTGTGGTGTAGCGTTTAAGTACTTTAACAGACAGCAGGTTAAAAAAATTTAAAATAAAGCCAAACTAAAATATTCTTCTTATTGCAATTTTTCATGAAATGAGGTAGATTTTATAAAATATTTGCTTTAATTCAAAATATTTTAATACTAAGGACAGAGATCTACAAATTCTTAAAATACATACAAACGTGAACACCGTCTAACGTGAACACCGCCTAACGTGAACAAGCTTTTATTTACATTGACTACTCTGTAACGTGAACAAACTCAGAAAGCTCTATAACGTGAACAATTTTTTTCACTGCATTTGTTTTCTAAGCATGTAGACAACAATGAAATACATATATTAAATTCGATTTTTAAAGTTTAGGGAATCCCCTTATAATAAAAAAGGGTTTGTATCCTCTAAATTAATACTTTTTGTATGACACGAATGAGTAATTTTATTTGCTATGTAATTTCATTTCAATGTATATTTTCTCGTGATCTCGTTTTGTTTTGTAACGTATTTTAATCAATAATTTTTGATTTATATTTTAATAATGAAAATATTAATAAAAGAATTTACGTTCAAGCGTGTAAAACACAGGTTTATATTTTAAAATTTTATATTTTTTCAATGAAATTCGACAATCGCTAACGTGAACAATTTCACTAACATGAACTCCCTTGGTTTTAATTAGATCACGTTACCGCGAGTGCACTGTATATATATTATTAAAAATTAAACCACTAAACTTACAGTTTTAAGCAAGTTGTTTTATTATTTCTTTACTCACTTACACACTACAGTTTGTGTCGGCAAGAAACCTACCAATTGTAATAGAGAATGTAAGAAAAGATAAAATCACTGTTTATTATTGGCGTTTTGTTTAAGCTTTGATATTTTTACAAATAAAGTTTGAGTGTCTGTAATTCTCATTCACTCTACAGTTTTATTTGTATAATATCTTCAGTTTTTCTAAAGCCTTTTGGGAAAAGGTTTCCTGATGATCTGGCTTAAGCAACCAGTGAAATGCGCATAGGAACTAGCTTATTCCCCAACAATAAATTTCAGTGAATTTATCAATTAAATTGGGAATTTAGCATAAGAAAATCTTACTAAAATATTAATTTTTTTTATTTGATTGAAATTATTATTACAATTTACAGAAATAAAATATTTTTATAGTTTTAATCACTACACGCAGAAAAAAAGTATAGTTGTGCATTGTTACTGTAACCATATCAGCATTTGTGCATGTCTACTGTAACCATTTCAAAATTTTTAACAATATTATAGTCACAGTAACTATATATATGATTGTGGTAACAATAATATGGTTAATTTACGATTCACATGATTGTATCCACCATATATATGGTTACAGTAAACATGCATATGATTGTTACAACCATTTATATGATTAATAATTTTATCGTAATATGTTGTTCTCAGATTATGATATCCATAAGCCGAGAGCATAGACCATATATATGGTTGATACAATCATGTGAATCGTAAATTAACCATATTATTGGTACCACAATCATATATATAGTTACTGTGACTATAATATTGTTAAAAACGTTGAAATGGTTATAATAAACATGAAGAAATGTTGAAGTGGTTACAGTAACAATACTGCTTTTGGCTCCTAAACTTTTCTTCAACATTCCCTCGAGCATCAGCAACATAAAAAAATTGATCCAGAAGCTGCGAAAAATTTTCCATACGTACGTTTCGTCATTCATTATGGAGCAGGAATATTTTTTAAAAAACTTGACTTCAATTTCCGTGCTCTGTTTTTGGCCTTTAAATTTTTAGCAGCGTTCCTGTCAGGAACTTTTTGAGCCTCTTATATTTATAAACCTGCATTAGCTTTAACTTTTCGTACCAAATAGTCCGAGCACTGAGCTAACCGGGCTGCTTTACTACCGGATGTGTTGGGAGCTCTTTTGAAAATGCTTTCTATTTTTTTGGCTTTAGAAACATTATGTGGATCATTCTTTCAACCTGAACCAGATTTTCTATCAACGGGCAAGTTCTCCCGTTAATGTTTAATAATATTGGAATCAGTTTGACAGCAGACTTTTGATTGTTTGGCCAACTTTGTGTAGGACCAAGTTGGGTTTTGTTGAAAATATTTAATAATTTTAGTATGCACTTTTTTCTGGTCACTCATTTTAATCAGATTAACAACAAATAAATATAATTGACATTAAACATAATAACTGACATGTTTTACAAAGGTAACTTGCTCAAAAAAAAAAATAATAAATAAATCAAATAATACTTGGGTTAAAAGTTTTAATGAAAAACGTGTGTTAAGAATTTTACGATCTTACGCCTTAATTGCTCTTCTGTTAAAGTGCTGAAAGAACTTTTAGACCTTTTTGAATGATTATTTTTTTTCAAGATATCTCAACTTCAAACAATAACACCCCCAGATAAAATGTATGGTTGTTAACTGTATTAATTTCAACTTGTTTACAAGTTTCTTAACAATTTTGTGTTCTCTGTAACTATTTATATAAAAATTGCAGCAAGCATATTGTTACGTAGCATTTTAGTTGTTTAAAATTGTAACAACAACAATTTAAAATAGTCACTATCATATTACACACTTTAAAAACACACTTTATAATATACAAGTATACACTGGTGATAAAGTTAATGTTACTTCTAACAGCGTCTATTATAAGCTAACTAACGATTGCAACCTCTGCCACTATTCATATAATATTCGAATTAGCAGCTTCAATGTCCATCAATTGTTGAATATTGGAGGCAATCATTTCAGACCGTTAAATTCAAATCGCTAATGCAAATTCATAACAATATACTTCTTTACAACAATCATATATATGATTGCTACAATCATGTGAATCTTATAATCATATTAATAAATACAGTGACCATAATATTAGGAAAAATGGTGAAATGGTTACAGAAAACATTAACAATTCTTGGCATTCGCTACTGATATCTATAATCGTATTTTCATTAAAGTTTTCACAACGTTTTTTATTATATTAAGACACTGAGAAAAAAATTTGTTGATGAAAAAAAAAACTTTTTTAAATAAATATAAAATTTAAAAAAAAAAGTTACACAAAAATTTCAAAATATGGCATTGTCTGAAAAAACTAATATGATCTTAAGGGCGAAATATTCAAAAATATGCATTAAAAAATCGATTCCATTATGCACAGCTATTTATCACTTACAGGAAAAACTATGAATTTGCGTAAATCTGGTTAACCTACTGATAACACTACTCGAAAGCCCAAAAGGGCTTCGCGTACAAAACATCTTTAAACACTACAGCATAACAGTGCGGAGGGTATTATGCGTTTGTGCTGAAGTTTGTAACGCCCAAAAGTATTAGTCTAACAATTAAAATTATTAATCCTATACACAATAGTATTTTATAGGTCATAATTATTTAATTTATATAGTTATCTACAAAAACTTCTTTCCAAATATGTCTTATATATACGGAAATAATGTCACCTAATTTTATGACTATCGGACTATAATTGGTTATAGCTCGCATAAAAGACCCACCTCTGAAAATCATATTAACGAGGATATTTCTAAAAAATATTGGTAGCCAAATGATATTCATAAGTTTCATATATACATAAGTCACGTGTACTGTACTGTAAAAATATTATGAAGACAAAATATTGAAACTAAAATACATAAGCATTACTATGAGAAATATATTGTAAAAAGTTGATAAGCAACTAAAAATTTATATACAATTGAAATTGAGCGATTCTACACTGTTGTTCTATAAAATTTGAACTTTGAACCTCGATAAAAGAGAGACGAATTAAAGATGTTAGAGCAACTTCAAATTTCGTATAATTCTAAAGAACATGTGTATCAAGTTTTAATAAATTTGGAACAGGTAAGGTCCGGTGCCTTGTCTAAAATGTTTGTTTCCTCCCTATATCATTACAGTACTTGTGCAAAAGATACAAATATCGTAACGTTTTAAAATTGTTCTAAATAAAATCATGGTATCACACTGTATACCTCATAGTATTTCAAAATAAATTTAAAATTCCTATAATTCTTCTTCGTCAGGATTTCTTCCTACGTAGATATAAATATAAAAGAACCTTTTCGGAAAGCATAGCTGAGGTGCTAAGGTACGCCTCTGCAGGTTGCGGATAGCGGAGAATCCTACCATGTAGTATGGAGGGTAACTGATAATTAAATAAGCAGTGATGGGCAACTCAGCGGATTGGAGAAGAGAGTCTCAGATGGACACGCTTGACAACGTGTAATTTTATCGTCATGGTGAAATATTGTCGATAAGAATTCCTTGACTTTGGTTATTGAATACCAATTCCAAGGAATTCTTATTTCTGGTCGCTCGCCTTCAAGCAGGTTGGGCTGCGGGTTAATATCCCTCTCCTGGAAAAAAACTATTATTACTGAATCGTCTACAATGAATTCAACACGATCCCCCACCACAATGACGAACTTTGGTTTTAAACAACGAAAAAAGATTGGAACATGGAACGTTCAAACTCGCACTGATCCATCAAGGCTTGAACAAGTTTGCAGAGAAATGAGCAACTATAACATCGATATTCTCGGACTAAGTGAAGTTAGATGGTTGAACAGCGGTTCTACGGGCACGCAAAATGGCAATACTTTCATATTTTCTGGCAACAGTGAGAGACGTATAAACGGTGTTAGCGTAATATTCCAGTCTGTTATGGGGTCCTATGGACTAAGCGATATCAGAAATGATAATGGCGAAAGATTAGTGGACTTGTGCGCTAGACATCGTTTATTTGTAGGCGGTACAAAATTCATGCACAAAAATATTCACAAGTATACATGGAAATCCCCTGATGGCTTTACTTTCAACCAAATTGAACTCATAGTGGTCAGCAAACTGTTCCTGGGGTGCCTATTAGATGTGAGAACTATGCGCGGTGCAGATATAGCCAGCGACCACAAACTACTGGTAGGAACTTTCAAGCTATGCCCAGCATCAGTAAATCTGCAAAAGGGTCCCATTAAATATAATTCGTCCCGTCTTCGTAACCCGGAAGTGGCCGCACGTTACTGTTCTGTTCTTTCAAACAACTGTTGTGAGACTGCTAAAGCGGTTCTTGGAATTAGAAAGAAAAATCTTAAACCATGGATTGGCAAAGAGTCTTGGGCTGAAATCGCAAATCGCAAGCGCCTTAACAATATCGCAACTCGAACAAAAACAGCGGATGCTAAAATGGTGGCCAAGAGAACGATCGAGAATCAGCCAAAACCGTAAAATCCCTAGTACGTGCTGACAGTGAGCGATACTATAATAGTATAGCTGAGGAAGCTGAGCAAGAAGCAAACATTGGCAATAAAATATCTTGGTGGCAAGAACATAAAAAGCGCCACAATGCTTAAGGACGAGAACAACATCGATCTCACATCACCCGAGGAAGAACTACAACGTTGGCAGCAATTTTTCGGCTCTGCTCCTACTCCGAATGGTACTGATTTTAATATCAATAATTGCCCTTGGCTGTCTCGTTGCCTCAATCCGCGGAGAGATATATCAACATCTCCCCCAACATACCACGAAATACAGTCCATACTGCTGAAATTAAAAGACTCTAAAGCCGCTGTGCAAGCTAAACTGCTAAAATATGGGGCTGCATCTGTTGCCAAAGCACTTACACCTTTTCTACGATATGCATGGCTGAACAATACCAGATAGCTGGAAAGCTGGAGTGATTGTAAATTTTCCTAAAAAAGGTGATCTCAGCTATTGCAAAAATTGGCGCGGAATAACTCTACTAAATGTCATCAACAAAGTATTTGCTCTATTCTTGTTACAAAGGATCACGCCAATTATAGAGCCTCTATTACGCTGGGAGCAAGCCGGTTGTAGACCCAGAAGATCATGTGCAGATCACATTAACACCATTCGCATCATAATCGAGCAGTCTCTAGAGTACAACAGTCACTTGTATATGCTATTTGTGGACTTTGAACGTGCTTTTGACACCGTATACATACCTGCCATATGGATGGTCCTTAGGAGCCAAGGTATACCACACAAAATTGCTGACCTAATCCGCGAACTTTATAATGGAGCTGAATCTAGAGTGAGGTTCGATGGAAACGAAAGTCGCTCATTCCAACACACCACAGGTGTTAGACAATGTTGCGTTTTATCTCCCACATTATCCTTCTAGATGGGGTAATGGAACAAATAAACATCGATGCTGCTAATGGAATACGCTGGAATCTAAGCGAACGTCTAAACCAATGGTGTCCATTTCATTGTTCTTTCGCGCTGACTAACAACACACATATTCTTATTCTCTTTTGTTTAGTAGTCACTGAGACAGCGACGAATGCACACGTTAAGCGGAGGTATTGCTATTTTTTAATTTTTTTAAATTTATTTTTCATGATCACTGAAAGAAATATTTGGATTTTTTAATATATTTCGAACTATAAAAAAATCATTGAAGTGTTGCCTGGTTTTTTCCGTCAATTTACTTTTGTGAAAAATTTGTTTCATATTTGAAATGATTTTAATCAAGACAGCGTAATTAAATGAGCAAAAAAATGGTTTACATATTTTTAAATTTGTCGAAAATTATTCATTTCGAACTCTCAATTAATGAGCTAAGGTAATATGTTGCAGACAGTTTGATTAAGATTGTTGACTTGATTATTGTTAATAAATAAAGCCTTAAAAATCACTAACTCAAATACAGTTTTAGCTTTGGACATCCCTGGTCTAAACGATATAGACTATGCGAATGATATATGCTTGTTTGTCCACCGATTCGATGATATACAACAAAAGCTTGATAAGGATGCATGGAAAGATGGTCTTAAGATAAATGTAAATAAAACAAATCTCATGCGGATTTGCACCACCAACTCAAATCTTCTTTCACTAAATGGAGTCATAATTGAGGATGTTGACTCTATTTGCTATTTGGGTAGTCGCATTTCGAAGGATGGTGGTTCTGGTATGGACATAATGGACCGCATCAACAATGCCAGAGTCGCATTTCACTCGATATATAAAGTATGGGAGCGAACAATATCTCCATGCCTACGAAAATTAGGATACCACCCTCAGAAAGTTGCAAACATTTGTAAATCGTTGCCTTAGACTAATTCTGCGCATTGGGTGACTAATGAACAACTTTTGTACATGGGCAAACGTGTACCGATTGAGCTAGAAATTAAACGTGGAAGGTGGTCTTGGATTGGCCATATTCTACGTAGGCCATGTAATGAAATCAGCTGAGAGGCGCTCGATTGGAATCATCAGGGTCATCGCCTGCCTGGTCGCCCACGAAACACCTGGTTGAGGATGGTAAGAAAAGAAATCGAAAGCTGCAACATATCGTGGATCCAATTCAAAGCTATGGCCAATGATAGTTCCAAATGGAGAGAATTTACGGACGCTCTATGTTCAACATGAACTTTTATAAACATAATCGATATGTATACTTAATATTCATATATATATATATATAAATAAAAGAAAATCTATACATATCGCTCATTTGCTGCAACAACGTCATAACTCAAAGTCCGTGTTTTTTGAACTGAGTAATACAAAACATGAGCCGTTCTATAGTCTTTCATATAGTTTTATCAGTTTTCAAAAAAGTCAATTATTTTTTGCGTGAGAGTGTTTTTTGTTGTAAACATCAAAATTAAATTTCACGTTTTCTCGTATATTTGACAAGAAAAAATTTGGGCTAAAAACAGATTAGAAGGATATTAACATATATTATTAAAATCAGGTTTTATTTCTGAAATCTCATGATTTGTTGAAAATTGATTTAAAAAACAAGTAAGAGTACTATATTCGGCCATGTCGAATCTTAAGTACCCTCCACCTAAATATGATGAGAGATGTAAAAGTTACATTGGCATAAACACTTTAATATCCATATTCAATATTTGGATTAAGACAATGTTATCGAAATACTATTAAATAAATATATGAAATAATATAACATTTGTAAGAAAGACTAGTTTAAGCAGAAGATACTTTAACTGCAGATTCTTACCATTTTGAATAGAGTTTGTCATTTATTCATATTATAACGTATGACATTTAACAATTTATATATGTACCTAATAATTGGTTATCATTATCCGATTGGATCAACATTATCCTTATTCACCACAAGTGAAGAAAAAGAATTTATATTCCTTTTAGGGTATACAAATATATTTAGAAAAAATTCAAAATTTTGCATATGGAAATGATTTGTATCACAAAATTTTAATATATATTCGCGATTAATGAATTTTCCGGATATGTGTCTTATATATAATTATAGTCAAAAATTCCAGCAGTATGATTTCTGTCTACTTGCAACTAATTTCTGTTGAATTTTTTATCGATATCAATGTTTGTATGCGTTAATGTATTTTTGGGCTGTGGAACTAATATGGAAGCTGTGACCTATTATGAGTCAATCGTCATAATATATTTTAACGTGATTTCTATGTATTTTAATTGAATTTCATCTTTACAAGAGTTTTATGGGTATTATAGTTATTACCGAAAGTGGAACTTATATGAGGGCTGTTGCCAATTAATTTAAACAACGATATTAACAAGTGTGGACCTTATATGACAACTATATCGAATTATGGACCGATATTTAAAAAATCTTATAATATGATTCTTGAATACAAATTACTGATCGGTGTACAATTTTGCTTCAGTACAAACATTTTTTTTGGATATTTGTGTAGGTTAATGTGTTTTCCAGAAGTGGTACTTATATGGAGGCTATGACCAATTATTGGCCGATCATCATAAAATTTTGTACAATGATTTTTACATATATTGTAATTTTTGGATTCGAATTTCAACTTGATGACTATATTTGTAAGAAATTTATGAGGGTTTTAGTGATTTTCGGGAGTGGACCTTACATGGAGCTATGGTCAAATATGGACCGATATTCACAAACTACAGTAGTATGATTACTAGATACGAATTACTCATCTGTGTAATTTTATTTTGATATCGATATGTTTCAGATATTTATACAGGTTAATGTGTTTTTCGGAAGTGGTCCTTATATGGGAGCTATGACCAATTATCGGCCAAACTTCATAAAATTTGGTACAGTTGTTGCTATGTATATGAGTTTTATGTATGTCGAATTTTAGCATTATTAAGATATTTGAAAGAGATTTGTGAGTACTTAACTGATTTTCGGAAATGAACCTTAAATTGGAGCTACGGTCAAATATGGACCGATATTCACAAAATCCTGCAGTATGACTTCCATATATAAATTACGGATCTGTGTAAAATTTTGGTTTGATATTGATATTTTTTAGATATATATGCAGATTAATGTGTTGTTCGGATGAGGTCCTTATATGAGAGCTATAAAAAAATATGAACCGATATTCATAGAATTAGGTGCAGCGACTTTTGTATATATGGAGATTATTTGTGTGGAATTTCACCTCAATAGCGATATTTATAAGGTATTTATGCATGTTTAGGTGATTTTCGGAAGTGAACTTCATATGGGGGCTATGATCAAATATGGGCCGATCCACGAAACATTCAGTCTTGTGATTTCTCTTAGCACGAAACTTATTTTTGCTGAATTTTGTATGGATACTGCAATTCTGTAGGCATTTATAGACTATAGCACCATATTTCGGGAAGAAATTTGTATGGGGGCTACGAGAAATTATGGACCGATTCTTTCCATTTTCAACAGAATTTTTCCTTTTATTATATAAATAATGAGTGCAAAATTTCATGGTGTTCTCTGCAATGAATTTACCAAAAGTCACAAAAATCATGTGAAAATTATAAAAATTTTTGGAGGTTGTCTTACATTTTGATCCATAACCCTGGTTCTACCAATTCGATTTTGGTGATTTTCAATACCAAACTGCTTAGAAAAATTATAAACATTTTGTATACATTTCATTAATTTTGCTTATGTATTTTGGACGTGAGAGTGTTTTACACAGATAGACAGACGGACAGACAGACGGACATTGCAAAATCGACTTAGAATTTCATAAGTATCAATCTATATAAATATATAAATGTCTTTGTAAGTTTGTTTGTTTGTTTGTTTGTTTGTTTGTTTGAGCATCACGCCTAAACGGCTGAACCGATTTTATTGAAATTTGGAACGTAGATAGATCCTTACTTGGAAGCGTCAATAGGCTATAAATTTTTTCAATACTTGGACCAGAAAGGGATAAAAAGGGGGGAAAACGGGTAAAATTGGTACCTTTAGTTTTTAAACAATAATTACTAAACGGCTGAACCGATTTTTACATCGACAGGGGTAGCGAAGCGCACCGGGTCAAGCTAGTAATATATATACTTTGTTGGGTCTCAGATGAATATTTCTCAATGTTACACACGGAATGACAAACTTATATATACCCTCTTTCACCACTTGTGGCGGTGGAGGGTATAATCGTAAAATGTCATAAAACATTCAAAGCCGTTTTTCTCGAAATGACTTTTTTTGAATAATGACGCTGTTGCAGCAAATGAGCGATATGTACTTAGTGCAAATAGTTAAGTTTTCTAACCCAAAAATGTCTATACAATGTGGACACAGTCACTCAATTAACAAATTCTGGGATATTGCCCAAAATACTGAAATGTTGATGAATTAAAAAGATATAAGTTATTTATGTGCAAATTTGAATATACATATTTATTTCAAACTAAAAACTAAGTATTTAATAATGAAATTAAAAAAAGAAAACAAGTTTTTCCACTTATTTTAAAAATTTCTTACGTTCATTTTTTCCAGTAAACTAAACAAATACTTTAAAATACAGGACAAATTTTTGTATTTTTACAAGGAAATGTAATTGTTTGGCTTTTTTGCTTTCTATGTTAAAACAGAGACTAGTTATTTATGCACGAAGACAATACAAGTTAAAGTTAAAATAAATAAAAAATTTTTACTTTTGTTTTCTTTTCTTATTTTTGAAAAGTCCGCAAATGGTTTGTTTGGTTTATCGGTTCGTTTGGCTGTAATTGCTGTTAAGGAACGGAACCATATATAATCTACTCGTATATATTTATTTTAGTTAAATTGAGGGTATGTTCTGTTAGAAAAAAGTTGAATTTTTTTTTCTTTGTTTTGCTTTTGATGGGTGTTAAAGCCAGGAATATGAATCACTTGCTATGGTTTTCATATAAATATATACAGACATAGTTACAACCTGAAACATTCAGTTAAAATTCTATGTTTTAATGTACGATATTTTAGTATGTGTGTTAGAATTGTAGTTGTGTAAAAGATTTTTTCCAACATTTTACTTCCGCTCGATTTATCTTCGAGTCAAGTATTTTTTTTAATGCCAGCATGTTAAAATAAGCTTCAATAAGTTAGTGTAATTTTTATTTTACTTTTCCTTTATTTATTATTCAGTGCTCAACATGAACTGAGTAAAGGAATTTTGTTTTTTTTTTTTGTGTTATAAATAATAAGTTTTTAAAACCACATAATACATTTTGCTTTTAATGATTTTTAAAGTAATAAAATGTACCAATCAAAGACAGTGGAACCAAGGTATCATTATAATATAGCATATGTAAAATAATACGAGTTTTCCAAGAAATGCAGTTATATATCATGATTGTGGTAACCAAAATATGGTAAAGTTAAGATACACATGACTGTCGCAATCATATATATGATTGTAGTAGATAAATATCTATATCATATTATTAACTGCAATCATACTTATTAACTGCAGTCATATATATAATTGCTACAATCATGTGATCGTAACTTTACCATAATAAGGTCACCCCAATTATATAAATAATTACAAGTTGATAAAAAACTTATAAAAATATTGAAATGGTTACGGTGAACACGTACAACTATATTCTCTGCGTGTAGTTGAAATTGGTCTAGTATTTCACCTAGGATCATACAAATGTCCTCCCAAAATTGGACCATATCGGTCACAAATGTCTAAATTATATACTTTAGAATTTTTCACTAATTGCATGAGCATCGGTCCATAAAAAGCTAAAGCTAATTAAGGCGCACTTCCGAAAACCATAAATGTTTTAAACATAAGTACACAGAGAAAACAAATTCGTGATAGCAACCGAATTTGTTGCCAATCAAATGATTCTATCTTAGTGACCGATTTTACAGTTGTGGCTACAAGATTTTAAAAGAGGTAACAAACGTTTGGTTGTTTTGACCGAAGTTCTTCTTTGTCAACTGACTTTCTGTTAATTGAACCGAAAAATTCTATGTGTGCAACCGAATCATTTGATTGCAAACAAATGTGATTGCTATCACGAATCTGTTTTCTCTGTGTATATACTTATCAACTTATTTTATGCAAATCGGTCCATAATTTGTCTTAGCTCCCATATAAGGACCACTATTGGAAATTGCTTAAACAAGCAGAAATATTTTAAAAATTTTATTACAGAGATGTATGCACAGAAGTTAAGCTACAAAGTATTTCTCTGATGGGTTTATAATGTGTCATAGCTCCCATATATTGGTTAAGCTCCCAGCACACTTCCAAACATATTTCAAAGGAAACAGTTTTAGCTTATATACTCTGTGTAGGGTATTATATGGTCCAGCGTGACCAGCTATACTTTCTAACTTGTTATTGTTGAGAAAATGGTTTGATTTGATTGACGATTTCCATATAAGTAATATAAAAAAAAGTAAAACATTGCTAATGTAGTCCAAGATTTGGAAGTGTTGTCAAAAAAAAAAAATCCGTTTGACGTCTGACAATTTTTAGGTAGTAACAATTGAGCAATATACGAGAAAACAAAGCGTTTTCATTGAGGAAAAATATGTTAAAAATAATATATTAAAAAATGTCGTACAAAATATGGTCCGAATATTGATTTAACTTCATCAAGTATGCAAAGAGTAATTAAAATATTCAGATAAATTAGATGATTTGGTTGTCCAACATCTAGTTTTTGGTTGTCCAAAAACTAGATGTTGAAATGTAACTATCGAAGCAATGCGTGAGTGTGTTGATAAAAGTTCACTAACATCCTTTCGTCGTAAACAAGAATTGCATATTTTAAAATGCTCTCTACAGCATTTAATCTCTGAAGATATCTGTCACCAAGCTTTTAAAGTTTAACTCATTCATGTGGTGATGCCTAATGAGTATGCACAGTTAAGAGATTTTGTTGAATAGTTTATAGAATAATTTTAAACGATGCAAAACATTTTTATCTTGATGACTTCTGTTCATAGTCCTATTTGGCACATTTGGCGTTTGCTGAAAAACAAATGCATCTACAACGTCTCACTTGTTCAATGAATACATGAGAAATTTCCTGGTCGTCTCCTGCATCGTTCTGTTGTCCAGAATTGGTCGCCTAGGTCTTGTGATGTAACACCATTGGATTTCTTTTAATAGGGATATTAGATAGCCAACAACCACCGCACAGTAGTTTAGAAACGTTTTTTTTTGGAAATAATTCGGTATCTCAGGAACCATTTGAGATATTGTTACAAAATTTCATATAGTTAGAGCTGAGGTATTTTCGAGTTGATTTGCAGTTATTTAGCTTCTTAGCTTTATTGAGAGCTAGTGCGTTGCCCCTCAAAATTGGTCACCTCGGGTCTCAAGTTGTTTAAAAAAATCGCCAAAAATCCATTTATGATCGGAATGAGCTTAAGTTTAAAATATTAATACTGCTTAAAAAGATCTACAAAAAATATGCGTTTAACTTTTTATAAGGACAAGATAACTGTTAGCAAGTTTTTTTTATTTTATTTAGAATTGTATCACCAATGTAGCTGATTTTTTTATTAAATTAAAATTAAAAAAAATAAATAAATAAACCTAAATATCTCTTCAACTAATAGAAATAACCTACACGTGTAAGCATATTTTTTGTAGACCTTCTTAAGCAATATTTATATTTTAAATTTCAGCTCATTCCTATCATAAATGGAATTTTGGGGATTTTTTTAAAAAATTGAGACCCGAGGTGACCAACTTTGAGGGGCAAGGCACTGGCTGCCTATAAAGCTATGAAATTTTGTAAGAATATATTAAATATTTCCCGAGATACCGAATTATTTACTACAAAAAAAAATTTTCTAAACCACTATGCACCGGTTCATTGATGAAGGAAATTCAACAAAACTTCAAAATATATTCATGTAAAATTTCACAACAAAAGAGTGATTATACGTGTCAGGTTTTTGGTGCTGACTGAAGGAATCATTGGATCAAACTTCTTCTAAAATATCGCTGTTACAGCAGTGGTAGTTACTAAAGCTCGATATCGCAACATGATACTAATTGGATGATATTATTGTGGGCGACATGTGGTTTCAACAAGACAGTGCAACATGGCCTACAGCCCGTGAAACAATTCAATTAGTATTTATATGATCAATTTCCTAGTCATGTACTCTCTCGTTTTGGGGATCAGAATTGGTACTCATTTGATTTAATGCCATTGAATTATTGTGTGGGCTTATTTGAAGTCATAGTGATATGCCAAGTCCATAACCAGTGTGCATTGAACGAAATTCAGCGAAAAAAAGGAAGAGCTACTGGGTATCACTGTTTGTTGAGTATTATTGCACCACAATTCTGCTCAAGCAGTTATAGTGTTCTATATCAAGATATTTACTGATCGTGTACTCTCTTGCTTCGGTGATTATAATTGGCCCTCTAATATGATTTAACACCACCATTGAATTTATTGTTATGAAGTTATTTGAAATCAAAGGTCTATGCTAACAATCTCACAATCACGCGTACATTAAATACGAAAATACGATGCATTTACAAAATTCTGCTAAATTGACATGGACAACTTTTGCAGGATATACAAACATTGTTGTGTACTTCGTGTGTACCAGAGAACTGCATTGGGTGATTGAAAAATATTCACACATTAAAAATGATTATATTTTTATATATTTTTATTCAAATGTTCAAAATTGCTTGAACAAAAAAATCAAATTTGTTTTTTATATAAATCAAACTTGAACATTTTTTTGCTTTATGAATAGAAAATCATTGTTTTGTATTCGAACAATCATACTTGTTTGGATTCAATTATTTACAACTGATTTTAACTCAATCAAACCATGTACATTTTGTTGGCTCTCTGATTAAAATCATTGCATACTTTATTCTAATCATGTTGGGTTTTGGTTCGTTCGATTCAAAAATGATTATTTTGATTAAAATAAAACTCAAAAAATACAATAATCAACTGGTATGACTTTTTGCTTTTATAAAGAAAAAGCAAAACAATTTACATACTATACATAAGTATTATATAAATATGTATATGATTTTAAATTTTATACACAATTGGGAGCTTAAACAAATTTTAGAACATTAGTTTGAATATTGCGAAAAAAAGTTTTCAACAGCTTTAAAATATTTTCGAACTTGAGTTCGAATTTTTAGAACAAGTTTTTTTAGTTTAAGGCTTAACATTTTTTCGAACATTACTTGGACTTTAACTTGGAATATTCGAACATAATTACAGACATCAGATGTTCCCTAACCTTAAAATTTCAGCAAATTTGTGTAAATTTTTATATTCACAAGTGTTCTATTTCTGACAACGAATATTCATCGTTCTCCCAATTGTGCGTGTGTTATTGTTAAAAAATATGCAAAAAAATAAAATAAGGATAAAAATTTATTCATGGCAAATAAAATTAATATTTTTAGAAATTTTTAGAATATGAGTGCAAAAATAACAAACTGTCAACAGATTTTGGTCCAAGTCGGTTTCTTTTCTCAGTTATTACGTTTCCTGCCAATGGAAAAGCTCGTTCGGCGGCTGCACTGCTGGCAGGAATAGAATGGATTTGTAATGCAAGTTTAGATAATAATGGATAAGACGATTCATTTAATTTCCACCATTTAAGTACATCAAAGTCCTCAGAAATATCAACAGTTTCATTGTAATATCTATTTATCTCCTCTGCAGGTGCTTTTATAATTCTCGATATTGGGTTTTTAAATAAATCAGGGAAAAAAAACTGGGTATATATTTTTCATGATTTTTTGGTAGATTCTGCATCCGAATCTGATGAAATATTGTCATCGGTCAATGACAATTGGAAATTAGCTACAGGATCAGACACAGTGTTTGTTGATATTGGTATAGGAGTTTCTTCATTAAAATGTTCAATTAGTGAAACGCAAAAATTCTTGATTTCACTTAAATCGTGTTGTTGCATTCTTAATGCTGGTGGATACAAAAAGAATGCAGTTTTTTGCCACAAACTCAAATTTGTAGTCCATATTTTATCAACATTATTGATAATATTCTCCTTTAGGGACAATATAGCAGCTACATCTGAATTTCTAGGTTCACATAGTCTTTTTATTTTTGTAATTGAAGGTATTATAAAACACATAGAAGGTGTGCTACAAAGTTGTAACTTCTTAAATATGATATCAAAATCACCACATAAGTCCACTAGTTGCTTAAGAGTGGAAATACTTATTAGTAGCAATCTCTGACTTTCTTCTTTTTCTTTTAGAATTTCATTGATTTGAAACCAATTATTCACGATTGATTTAAACATATTGAAGTTTGAATTCCATCTTGTGGGACATTCATTTTTTAAAGATGTTGCTAAGTGGTGCTGTAAATTTGCTTTTTTAAAGTATTTAACAATTTTTTTGCACGCTTCTACAATTTCGTTTAGCTCCTCTGTTTCTTTAAATGAATGTTCTAGAACGTTTGCGAACAAGTGGCTGCTACAGTTCAAACGTACATTATTTTCTAACGCCTTTACAACGTTCGATCCCCTATCTGTCACGAATTTAATTTTGTCCAAACTATTAACGCCTAATTCCAAAAATAAATCTTTCAACTTGCTTAAAATATTAGCACCAGTTGAACGATCAAAATCCATCGATTTCATTCCTAAAACAAGGTCATATAGTTTCAAACTCTTTTGGTAGTGTAATGTAACACCCAAAAAATTTCTGTGGACGTAATTATCCGTCCACAAATCTATTGTTGCAGATGCACCTCCGCTTTGTACTACCTCAGCTATTTCCTTTGATAATTCTTTCTTCTTTTCCTCTGCTAGCTTCTGCACTGTACGAGAAACAGTTGTGGCATCTGGAAGTAGATCTTCGATATCGACATTATGCCCATATTTTGCTCCTATATTTATAAAAAAACTTTGCCAGCTTGATGAACCCAGAACCATTAATTGCTGAAAATGGTTGACAATCTTCGGTAGTCCATGCAACACATGTATGAATTGCGGCCTTTTTGTCTTCTGCTGAAACACTTGTTAAAGATTTTGACTCTTTAATGAATTTGCAGCACTTGTGGCGACTTAAATTAGACATTTGGCTTGGTATATACTTGAGAATCTTGGAACATGTGCGACAGTATAAATATCCTTCTAATATAGATTCATCTTCTTTTATTATTTCGGATAATATGTTCCACACTGAACTTTTTCCTTTGCGACGCGGCGACAAGGTGTAAACATTTTTAGATATTTGATCTAGCACAAAAGCTTGGTCTTCTGACATTTCTTAAAAGTGAAAGTTTTTTATTTCTATTCTATTGTTTCCTGAATATTTTGATTTTAATCAATATCAGTTTTTTTATTCATATTTTTGAATTATTGACAATGTGTTTGAGTATAAAATTATGTTTTGATTTTATTCCAAAACAAAAAATTGTTTTATTCAAAAATGTGAATAAAACATGTTTTATCATACTATTCACAATCATTGAAATGAAATGTTTGCCAGAACGATTTTGATTTTATTCAATATTGTGTTTTGTTGAATGATTAAATGTGATTAAAAAATTTATTATATGATTAAATCAAGAAAAAAAGTGAATTTTGCAGTTCTCTGGTGTGTACACAGCAATTATGTATATTTATTATGAAAACATAAATTAAAGGCAATCATGATTATAATTAATTAAAGATAAAATTAAGCAAAAACGAAAACAAATTAAATATACTTTGCTTAAATATTTAAAACTGAAAAAAAATAATGTAACTAAAGCAACGAAGAAATATAAAGAATAATGATAACATGCATAATCATACTTCAAGGAAACAATTTTCTTAAGCTTAGTTTAAATATTTTTCACTCAAAATTCACCATACCATACACTTGAACCCGTATATAAATACTCGTATTTTCCTTTTAATACTTTTTTACTTTTCTTTCATTTTCGTTCGTTTATTTTTTCTTTAAATATTTTTCAAGTGAACTTTTCTCTTTTGTATATTTTAGTGCTGTTGTTGTACGTCTAAAATGGGGGATCCTTTTGCATAAAATGAACATGGATATTAATTCATTTACATAATCCTTTGTAACATCCGTGTTCTACATGCAACATCAAAATTGTGCTAGTACCATCTTCTATTCTAAGTGATTCAATTCTTTGTACTCTATATATAAATACATACATACATGCACATAGAAACGTACACACACATACATATATATTTATATAGATGTATGTAAACGTATATTTTAATACTTAAATATATTGAATATTTTCTATGAAAATTCGACGTGAAAAACTACTTTTATTGAAGAATGAAGAAGGAACACCTGATGGCAGTTGGTACTTAGAAAAATAGAGTCAGTGAAAATGCATACACACACATACATATTGCAAGTGTATGCCCAGCAGTTAAGCAAGTAGTCAATGTATCCCTTCTCACTAATATCTGATCAATTGTCTGACTAAAATTTATATATATGTTGGGTCATTTAACACGTATATCATCTTTGTAGTACAGACTGAAGTCAATTAACTTTATATATCCCATGTACTCTAAGTAATCTAGAGTGTAGTAACTTTAAAAGTTTATTTTGTACTGCACTCTAGAAAGTAGTTATTTTAACCATCAGATGTAATAAAATGAAGAGTATTCGGAGTAAGGTTTGTTTACAAGCAATCGATGTCTTTTTAAATAACTATTTAATTAGGTCAGTTAGCATCCGTACATGTTGAAATAAGTAGCTATGTAGCTGATCAAGTATCCAGTTTGGTAGCTAGTAAGTGCATCCAATTGGTTGACTACTTTGTAACACCTATCAGGCAGTCTTATTGTAATCTAAAAGGGAAAATTTACTCCCTGCTTAGGACAAGCATGTGTTAAAATAACTAGTCACATAACTACTTATCACCCAAAGTGATAGGTCAAATCACTAGCTCGGGACAGTCACCAAGAACAACTGGGTGTCTGTATGCATGTGTATGTGTGCATGTGTAAAAGTATTAAAATGGCATGCAAAAGACTTTCAAAAACGTTAAATTCATTTTCATTTTCCCGCTAAGTACCCTATATTGGGTTGCTTTTATGAGTGTTTGGCAGGAACTACTCTAAATACCTCTCACATCAACATTTATATGTCACAGTATGTGCTAAATTTTTGAAATTTATGTATAAATTTCAAACTAACTAGTTTTTATATTTTTATTACGAGTGAAATTTATGAAATATTTAAATATACACAGAGAAAATAGATTCGTGTTAGCAACCGAATTTGTTGCCAATCGAATGATTCGGTTGCACACATAGAATTCAGTTCTATCAACAGAAAAAGAATAATTTCGGTTGAAACAACCAAACTTTTGTTACTCTTTCTAAAATTTTGTAGCCACAACTGTAAAATTCAGTCACTAAGGTAGAATCATTCGATTCTGTTTTCTCTGTCTGCCGTCGAACTGATTCCAATGTTATTAAATAGTATTGGGAGAACTTGTCCGTTGATAGAAAACTTGGTTCACGTAGAAGGAATAGTGTTTTTAAAGCAAATAAATACAAAGCATTTTCAAAAGAGCTCCAGACTATTTGGTACGAAAAGTTAAACCCAATGCAGGTTTTAAAACAGGAACTCTGCTAAAAATTTAGCGGCCGAAGACAGAGTATAGATATTGTAAAATTTTATAAAAAAAAGTATACCTGTTGTGGCCCGGTCAATATTCTTATGTTGCTGATACTCTAGGGAATGTTTTTGAAAAGTTGAGGACCCAAAAGCAAACAAATTTTCCCAAAAATTTCTTGTTATGGCAAGCAATATGCAGTTGCGGCAAAAGAAGCTAGACATTTGTTACAAAGGGCTCTATAAATATAGAAATTTACATCAAGGAATGTTTACAAAAGAGAATGCTTCCATTCATAAAACTTCTTAATGTGTCTACTTATTTTTGGCCTGATTTGGCAACCTGTCACTATGGTTATCAAGGTTTGAGTGGTGCAAGAAAGGTATCAAAAAATGTGGTATATTTAAAACGGAGATGGACTACCTGTTCGATCAAAGTGACAGAAAGCTCTATAATAACCTTAATGGAAGGGTTACCGGAGAAGGTTTATTAATTCATATTTGTTGATTTGAACTTTAAAAATAATATTTTTTGTAATTTCAGTCAAATAAAAAAACATTACTGTAAGTTTAGTGGTTTCATTTGTTATTAACATTTATGTATGTTAAGATTTTTCGATCGCACTCCTTACATCTAATTTATATATTTTCCGATGCGCCTTCGAAACAGTTTACACTCGCTTACTATTTTATTATGGAAAAGCCAAAAAGTTTACATTTTGATGAAATGGTACAGTTGCCTATTGCTTATTGCAAAATACGTAATATTTTTAGAATCCATATAAAACATTACAATGTTTAATTTTCGATAGGTACCTCACAACATACAAAAAATACTAAATCAATTACCGTACCTAGCCTTTCTCATAAATACCCAACAGAAACTTGGTAATAAGTAATGTGCAATTAATCAATAACTTTTTTCCAATGACTACTTCATAACATCTGCATTACTTAGAACTAATAGTATTTTCAGACTGTTTTCGTAAGTACTTGCCTTCAATGAAATCACCGTGGTAAAATAGTGAGTTTAATTGCTATTTTAGAAGTAGTAAAATGCTAGAATTTAGCATTAGTTGATAATTTTTTAAGTTTGAAAGTACTTCATATTGGAAATTAATTTTTTTTTTTATCAAGTCGTACATGACTTACCCAATATCTCCTACTTTCCACAAAGATTTCTTCTTTTGGTCATATGCTAAATAAACACTGATACATACTTGTATGCACAAATATTAAACGAAGGTCTTGTACTTTAAGAAGTAAATGTGTGTATGTGTGTATTTATGTTTGTGCGTGAATGTATGTGTGAAAAAGTCCTTTCACTAAACACAACCCAGTCATAACTAAACAAATTTTCCCTGGTTCTTATTCAAAAATCATCTTTACTGGGCGGAAGGAATAATTTCTTTTACATTCTTTTTTTTTTGGCGTTTCCTAACAAAATTTTACGAGTTCTCCTTTTGTGGCAGGCGCAGAAGGCAGACACATAATTATTATATGGCATGGCTACAGAATGTTTTAACTTGTTTATACTGCAGTGAGTTTACTTCTTTTCATGTTATTGTAATATATAGTTGTTGTTGTTGTTAGTTCATGGCTGGTAGTTCCCAGCACCACTCTGTAAAAGAATTTAGAATTTTTTGGTATTTGCATAAATTTTCTTAAGTGCATCAACTAGTAAATTAAAGGAAACTGCGGTTTCTTGAAATTATGTAAAATTATGTGCTTAAGAAAATTATATTCTTATTCAAGCGCAAACCAAAAAAAATATGCTTTTCCCTACACAAGACTTTGATGAGGGCACACAGGTGAGTATTCACTGTGTCTTTAAGAAGAAATACCTGGTGTTATTGGCATTAAAATGGGAAGATGAATGGGGCAGCGAACTTGACTGAAAATACCTTTAAGTCAAAATATATTTTTTGAGATTTTCGTATAATAAAGGGAGTTCTATGTTTTGTATACTAAAATTAAATAATAGATATATTTGAAAGAAATTCCAACAGTTGAACTCTGTTTTAGAACTGGACAATAATCAATTATTATTTTTGTGGAACATCATTTAAATACTTTAAATTAGGTCATAGTTTATTAAGCGTACAATAAAAGGTCAATAATTCATCGAACTCTTTATGATCAATAAATACTTCATATTTATAATTTTTATATTTTTATACTCATCACCTAAAGATAAAGATGTTGTCAGTCCGTTTGTATCACATCGAAATATTGGCCGTAGTCCCAAAAAGTATATATATTCTGGCTCTTGGTAAAGTTGTAAGATGATCCAGCTATGTCTGTCCTTAGGTTGAAGCCTCTATAGTGACTCGAGGGAAAGAGAATTGGAGAACCTCCAAACTTTTGATACTTTATAAAAATACTAGCTGAACCGGCAAACGTTGTCCTGCTACACAAATTATTTCTAGTGAATATTTTGGTTGTTAAATAAAAAAATAACGAGTGTATTATAAGTGAATTTCGCATTTTAGGTATTTTTGATGTCGAATGAAGAGCAATACAAAAAAAAAAAATTTGGCGAAAAAATATACAATTGGATTAATGTAAAATGTTAAAGATGTCATAACAAAGCTTGGAACTAATATAGATCTAAATATCCTTAAATCAATGTCACTATAATTTTTGACATTTTTTGTTTTCAAATATAGAAATTCCTAAAACGGGAAAAATGTGTTCCAAAAACTGAGTTTTTTTTAGAAAAGTGCCTACTGTGACTTTATTTACCGTGTGATAGTAAAAAAACTATGCAAGTATTTAAGAAATATATAGCGTTATAAAAATATGGTGCTTGTTCGAGGATCGGTGCTTTGCCTTTTTAGAATTTTGTACTCATACCTAAAATTTTTTTTTAAAATTGGTCAAGTTTGGATAGATCTGGGGGGTGTTCTGTCCGCTTAAGTGACCCAAATTTTACCTTACAAGTTTTTGCATTGAGTTTTCTTTCCGAATTATATAAAAATTGTGTATAGTTTTGAAGAAAATTTTTTTCTACAAAAGAAAAAATATATGGGTTTTTTTGGGAAAAAACGTAAAAAATAAAGTCCTTTTTACATGATCCAACTTTGGATGCGTGTAACTTTTTATAGGAACAAGATAACTTTTAGCAAGTTTTTTTTTATTTTATCTAGAGTTTATTTTAGAGTTGATATTTTCAAAATAAATTTCGACCCCTTCGACCCTCCATATTTAAAAAACCATAAAAAGATCGAGCAAAATTAAAAAAAAATAAATCAATATATATTTAGTTAATACAGATGTAAGTGTATTTTTTGTAGATATTCTAAAGGACTTTTATATTTTATTTCAGCTGATTCGAATCATAAATGGATTTTTGTGCGATTTTTTTTTAAAAAGTTGAGACCCGAGGTGACCAAATGAAATTATCCCGAAAATATTCTTTATTGATCTGAAATTCTGTAAAATCAAAATTATAAATATTAAAACTAAATGTCCGTATTGCTAATATCTAACTTATGTATCAAAAAATAGGTTGAATCGGTAAAAAATTTGGATTAAAAAATATTTGAAAATCTATGTTCGGACTGGTCACTATACTTGTTTAACCGATAACATGTGAAACAGGTGAAATTTGGCACTGGTATTTTCTGGTGTAATTATTTGAATAGCTTGTTTCACTTGTTTATAAATTGAAATATTAAGTCATCCCAATACGCCATTAACGATATAATTTAGGTAATATAAATTATCATATATGATATGGTTCTCGAATCATAAACTATATTATTTTCTGAGTAAAGTCTACCTTGCTTATGATATGATTCACTATCATAATTTCCAAAAATAACGCAAGTAATATAGCCATGTTACAGATTAAATTTTGAATGCTATTTAATACTAAAAATTATATTTCTGTAAAATAATAAATGAATACTTATACATTTCTTATACATTTTTCGCTTACAATGCCCCACAGTGGTTTAGAAACATTTTTTTTTTTTTTTGGAAATAATTCGGTATCTCGGGAACTATTAAAGATCTTGTTACAAAATTTCACACGTTTAGAGCTGAGGTGTTTTCGAGTTGACTTACGTCTACTCAACTTCCTGACATCAATGGGGGCCAGTACGTAGCGCCTGAAAATTGGTCACCTCGGTTCTCAAATTTTTTTTTTAAAAATCGCCAAAAATATATTTACGACCCGAATGAGCTGAAATATTAAATATATATAGTCCCTAAGAAGATCTACAAGAAATAAGCTTACACACATGTTATATCTATTAGTTGAAGAGATATTCAGGTTTATTGATTTATGTTTTTTAATTTTGCTCGATGTTTTCTTATATATGGAGGACCTACTGAGCGTCGAATGTTTGTTTTTAAAAATCAGCTATATTAGTAATAAAATTCTAAATAAAATAAAAAAACTTTCTTACAGTTATCTCGTCCCTATAAAGAGTTATACGCATCCAAAGTAGGGACATATTAACAGGGCCGTATTTTTTACGTTTTTTTTTTTTTTTTTTCCAAAAAAGCCCATATATTCGTCTTCTTGTAGAAAAAAATGTTCTTCGGAACTATATACAATTTTTATACGATCCGGAAAGATAACTTAATGTAAAAGCGTGTAAAGTAAAATTTGGCTTACTTAAGCGGACATAACACCCACGAGACCTATCCAAACTTAGCCAATTTAAAAAAAAACTTAGCCAAAAAAAAAAACAAATTCTAAAAAGTCAAATCACCGATCCACAAATGAGCTCCATATTTGAATAACTCTATATGTTTCTTAAACAATTTCAAAGCTTTATGACTATCGCGAAGTAAATAACGTCACAGTAGGCAATTTTCTAAAGTAACTCAGTTTTTGGAACACATTTTCCCAGTTTTAGAAATTTCGCAAGTTGAAAATAAAAAATGTCAAAAATTGTAATGCTTTAGATTTAAGAACATTTTTGTCTATATTAGTTCCACATTTTGTTATGATATCTATAACCGTTAAAATTTTACATAAATTAAAATTTTATATTTTTCTTCATGGAAAATCACCATATTATATTTTTTTTAATTTTTAAGTCAAATTATGGCCCAAACATTCCTAAAATTACTTAATTTTACTAAAATATCAATCTTCAACTCCTGAGGTTTTCACCAATATCAAATATTTATATAAAAAGCCTTCATTTACTCCTCATAAGTTCCACAAACCTTGCCCCCTTTAAATTTGTCAAAGGGGTTTTTTTATGTTTTTTCATATATTTCATGCACTTGTAAGTTTATTTTTTGTAGATCTTCTCAAGGACTATTTATCATTCGGGTCGTAAATGTATTTTTGGCGATTTTTTTTTTAATTTGAGACCCGAGGTGGCCAAATTTGAGGGGCTACGTACTGGCCCCCATTGGCGCTAGGCAGCTGAACAGATGTAAATCAACTCGAAAACACCTCAGATCCAACCATGTGAAATTTTGTAACAATATCTCTAAGAGTTACTGAGATACCGAATTATTTCCATAAAAAAGTTTCTAAACCACTGTGTGCCCTAAGCTTGTTTAGTAAAAATAAATACATACACATACAAAGGCACGTGCAAGTTGCAACCCAAAAAGCAACAACAACAAAGCCAATTGCTTGTATCTATTGATACACTAAATCATGAGAAGTGCATAGAAGGCAAGAAAAACATGCATTGCGTTGATTTTAAATTATATGGTTATAACTGTATATAACTTAAAAACTAGCGGTCCGATTTGTTTGAAACTTAAAACATTAATAGAGTAAGATTCAGGGATAATAACACGCTATAAATTTTTATGTAAACAACTATGAAATGTTTTGGTGACGTGTAGGTGTAATGTATGAATCGATTTATTTGAAAATAAACACTGAATTTATTGTGTATGGAATTGTTTCTGTGGATATACAATACGGATACACAATGGGTCAATTCACAAGGTCTCTTATCATGTCATATTGTCATAATGTCCTAATATTATTTATTATTTGAAAATTCATGGAAGACATTTGTAGAAAGATAATAAAATAGTGTTGAGTTGATTTTAGGGGAAAATGATTTGTTTATGTAAATGTAAAATATTTGTTAATAAATATATTCCAATGAGTTAGTAATAATATTTTCTATTTCAAAATTTAAAAGGCCTTATTCATAATCAATTTTTAAATTTATCAAAAGTTTATAAAACTTATTTTGTATGAGAATCTCGTTTTATAATGTTTTTATAAAGGGTCTTCCATTAAGCGCTTCCTATCTTTAAATTTAAATAAATGAATGTGTGTATGAGATACCATTGATTTTTTTTATTATTTTGATGGGACTATTGATGACAATTTTGGTCAATTCACAAGGACTTTTATTAGTCATGTTGTCATAATATCCTAATACATCACGACTCGGCGGGTCGGCTTAACCGACTCTTAGGCATTCGACGTTGGTCTCTGCTGGTTCTTTACGATAACACAATAAACATAGCATAGAAAGTAGTATTATTTTAGGACAGTTTTTGCTTGAAAAGCAATAAAAACCATTGTGAAATATTAGGACAATATGAAATGATAAGAGACCTTTTGAATTGACCATATTTATGTTATAACATATAACATCATGCAAATGTCAGCCGCAATGTGCTGCGCGCCTCCGAAATGTAAAATATTCCATCGATGGAATGGGTTATGTGGGGTTTTCCTTATTCGCATAAACCTGCGACTTAAGAATGTTAAATTTCGGAAGTCCCTATTGGAAGACCCTTTATTACATATGTATATATAAGCAGAATTTAGTATATGTATAATTTTAGAACTACTAGTCTAGAAATACGAGTATAATAAAAACACCAAAAGAAACAACACATTTCTACCTTAATACATAAAGATACAAATAAAACAAGTAGAAATGAAATGTTAAGTATCAATGTGGCCTCAAATGAGTCATTTTATAAAACGTGACTTTTTTGTGTTATAACTTTATATATGTAGATACCCACACACACATATAAATTGCTTACAACCATGTACTAAACACGCTTAGGATTCCATTTTTTTTTTCTTTTAGCGAGATAATTCAACTCATTAGTATAACTACCATACTAATATAAATGTTGTTATAAAAAATACATACATATATAAACGTAGAAATAAGAATAACATAAGAAGGCATCTCTCTGTGAAAAAAAAACATACCAGCTTGAAGGAGTAGAGGAAGGACACTACTAGTGAAATAGAAAAAGGATATGTGCATGGAAATATATGCTAGTTAGTGTATGTTTGTATATTTTCATATGCATATGTATTTGTTTAACACTTGAGGCACGTTTTAGACAACACAAAAAGACATTCTTAAGTATGTTCATTTTGCTATTTCCGTAACACAATTACGTTAGATATTATTATTATTATTACTATAATGCATATAAATATATGTATATATTTCTATACACACATGTAACTATACATACAATATTATAATCTAAATATGCATAAAATAGAAAAAATCCAATATTAGTAAATTCATATAATTTACATGTATTATCATGACTCTCTATGTAGTCATGCTCGTACAAACATGCAATACGAGTACTTTTGTATCTACAAATAAAGTCTTGTGGCTGTACTAAATTCTAAAAGATATTCTTTTTAGATATAACATTTCAAACGTAGAGATGAACTATTTATTTTTATAAAAATGTTTGTTGTTTTGTTCAAAAAGATGTATTGTAAATGTCTTCGATTTTCCATAAACCTGCATAATTAAACACTGAATAAAAAGTAATATGCACAAACACATTGCTGTATTGTATTCTACGTAATATTTTTATTACCATTTGCTTTGCAGTTGGCCCAATATGTTCTGTATTTTAGAAAATAATGGGATTATTGCAAACTCAATTACTACTTAGTATTTACATTGCTGAATGCTTTAATGAGGAATCGTATTTCTATAACTATATCAAGGCCTTTTATACACAGAAAGATGTATGCAGATTTTACAAAAATGTGTTTTTGAACTGAACTGTTCAAAGCTAAAGGAAAAAAAGCTATCAATAGTTATAATTATATATTTATTTCAAATAAAAATTGGCCTATCTACAAAATTTTATTTGAATATTAAAACACTATTTACAGTTTATGGTTTTTTCAGGGTTTAAAAATGTTTGAAAGATTTAGTTATTAAAATCTACAGATTTCCTTTTAGAATAATTCTTATTCTATTATCTTATGATTTACAATATATTTAGTCTATCTAAATTTAGTTTCTAATTTAATAAGTAGTACATTATTTGTTTCTTATTTGCTAATCTTAATGTGAATTGTAATAAAATATAAAAGTTTGGAGAAAAACATATTTTTATTTAATGTTTAGTATATACAATATTTTTATTAATTATTTTTTATTCTAATGCCTTAGGATATACAATATTTTTGGTTTTCCCACTCGCGAACATGCAACATAAAGCTGTCCATGTGAAAAACATATTAATATTGATAGGTGCTATAGCTTTCCCTATATATAATTTGTCATCATATCTATGGGAGGTGCCACGCCTACTATTGTTAATTTGTCCATTTTTGGCCTAAATAAATAATTCATACAAAGATTCAATGCTTTACATATCACAATTATACAAATAGATATGAATTTTAGTATTTAGTTTGTATGTATGGGAGGTGCCACGCCCTCTGTGATTACTACTCCCATTTTTGCTTCAAATATTTATATAAACGGTGGAATTGCTCATGCAAACTTTGATGACTATAGTTATTATAGTTTTAAAATAATTTGATATTTAAAATTAACTTTGTATGGGAGGTACCACGCCCACTTGAAAATTCAAAACAAAAAGTATCCTATTGTTCCTTCCAGATATATAAAAACATACAGTCGAAATTTTAAGCAAATCTGTTTAGCCGTCTATAGACTTCAAACTAACAAATATACATATAAACCAGCGATAGGCATTTTAATACTACCAAACTTTGTAAATTTGTCATTGTGTGAGTTATTTATTGCGCTCTGCTACTCTCTATGCACTGAGCGAAATGGATGTAAAAGTTTGAAGTGGTATTTGTTGAATAAAAAGTGTACGTGAAGTTATTTATTTTCTTTCACTGTAGCCGAGCGAAAAACAAAAACAATAGCTGAAAAAACAAGCAAAAACCCGCAACACAACCTACCTGTAACAAAGCTCATACGAGACTGACTAGTTTGATTTGTATTTTACAAAATAAATACAACAACAATTGCTGAAAAAAACAAGCATAAAAGCGTACACGACCAACCTGCATCAAAGCTCATACGAGACCGATTGGTTTTAACTTTTTATACAATGTGTGTGCTTGCGTACGTGTGAAAACAAAGAGAAGAGAGCTCATTTGAGAGCTCAATGCCTTTCGCGGATATAAACACACATTCACTTTTATATATGTATACAGATTAAGAAAAATTACATTGAAATACGTTATTTTGCTATTTTTGTAGGTCCATACTCCACAACCACTTCTTAAAAAACACCTTAAAAAACACAACTTCTCAGGAGTGCCAAATAACTGTTTTTTTTACGTATTACTTGAGTTATTAAAATTCGGTATTCTATTTTTTTAAAGCAACTACTGAATCTCGCATATAATTGGTTTTTAAAATTTTGCATTATTGGGGATTTTATGAAAGATATAGGGTTTTTCTACGCATAATATTCAATGTGTATCTATGAAAATGATAAAATAGAGGATTTTGCCTTTTTATAAAATTAAATTATTTTGATTTCATTTGTGTCATCTGTCAGTTTTTAACGTGATTTATTTAAGATAATTTCGATATACAAATTACAAATTATCAATTTTTTTTATATCATATCATAATATTAATAGGCAAGTCGATTTCTTTAGACCCCTTTTACGCTCACATTGTACATTCAATTTGTGCAAAGGATAGGCCATTTTAAAGGTATTCATTCACAGATCGGTTCAGTTTTTGAGAAATGATGAGGGTTCTAAGATGTTACTAACACATACGCAAACAACGTGTACATGTAACCTTTAAGCGAAAAAGTAAACAAAGCAATCCTAGCAGTTAAGCAAGTAGTCAATGTATCCCTTATAGACCGTAATTGTCATATATTTGGGTAATTTGGCACGTATATGCTCTTTGTAGTGCAAAGATAAGACAGTTGGTTACTTTATACATCCCTGGTAATCTAGCGTGATGACAATTGTCACTTGTAATCTAGAGTGTATGCAAATTGTGTTGATATAATTCTCATACAGTTTATTTTTATTTTTGTTAAAGTATACTGATATCTCGCGTAATATAGCGTCACTTTTAACGTTTATTTTGTACTTCATTTAAGAAAGTAGTTATTTTACGCACCAGAAGCAATCTATTGGAGAGTTGTCGAAGGAAGGTTTGTTTACAAGCAATCGTTTATTAGACTGTATGTGATATGTCTTTTTGGTGACTATTTGAGGTCAATCAGCACCCGTACATGTTAAAATAATTAGTTATGTAGCTGATCAAATTACCAGTTAGGTAGCTAGTATGAAAACTGACGCTATGTAACCAGTACGTGAATCCAATGCGTTGACTACTTTGGGCCAGCTATTAGACAGTCTCTTTGTAATCAAAATGGTTCAATTGACCCCCTGCTTAGGACCTACACTTGTTAAAATAACTAGTGTCGTAGCTAGTTATGTAAATAGTTGTCACCCTAAATTATGGTTAAAATCACTAGTTCGGGACTGTCTCCTAGAACTGCTGGAATGTGTATTTGAGCAATTTGTTGTTGTAAATAAATAACAGAAACAGTTAAACAGTATTGATATTGTCCTGTTTTAAGTGTGTATTGTAACAGAAACAAAATATGAAAATAAAGAGAAAATAATTCAATAATTTTAAGTCGCTTAATTACCAAAAAAAAACTTGGAAAACGATCTAGCGTGGGTTATAGGTGTTGCTGAGTACATTAAAAATTGTGTCAAAAAATTTCAGGAACACGCTCAAATTCAGAAGCTGTTCTAAAAAACCGTTTCAGTGATGTTCGTCAACTTATCGACCTGTAACTAAGTCAGCTTTTGTCCAATTTTACATTTTTTAACGGAGTAGGATAGAAAACTTATTACGCTTTGGTACATTTGTAAGTAATAAGTAATTTTTTTGTTAAGAAAATCTAAAAAAAAAATATTAACTTTTCATCGCTTATTTTAATATGAATGCTTATACAAATTTATACCATTACACTATGTGTCCAAAAGCCAAAATTGCGGCAAAAATTATTTTCAAGGGAGCTAGCATCATAAAACTTTTTGTAGAGATCCCTGTTGCTAAAATAAGCACTTTAAACAAATTGGCAATAATCCCCCTCCTCTCTTCGGATAACCCCCCCAACCAACTCACCAAACATTTTCAAAAATGATTTCAATCTATATAGCACTCACACAAATATCGTTTTAAAAAAGTTGCCAGTAACCCCCCACCCATCACTTTTCTTATTACCCCGCCAACAACTCACAAACAATTTTCCAAAAAAAAAATTCAATTTGTATTCTCATAGCACTTTCTACAAATAGCATTTCTTCGTTTGGCGTGTTCTTGGGGCTCCGCTATATGTAAATTTTAGGTAAGCAATTGTATATGTTTTTGACATTCGCTATTGTTATAAAACTTGCTAAATTAAGCTCTCATGCTTCAGTGCAAATAGTTAAAAAAAAAATGTGAGTATCTTTCTAGAAAAAAGATAATTATTTGGTTAGTTAGTTGCAAAAAATTTGAGTATGGCATGAAGCCAGACATTTCCATAAATAACCTCATATGTATAATTTTTCGGTCAAATGCAGGCAACGTAAGTTCTATACTACAGAATACAAACAAATTTTTCGCAACTTCACAAATAACATGACTAATAAAAACACGAAATTTTATACAGAATATAAACATTTTGTAAAATATTTTATGTTTTTTTGAAGTACACATCTCCGGTATTATAATCCGTTTTAAAGTCTTAGTTATATCTAATTTGTTTAAAAAAATTGCTTTTTGCTTAATGAAATTTTTTTATTTTTCAGCATGCATGTAAACTGAGTGGCCAATTGGCGTACATTGTTGGCATTTAAGCGAAAGTTGAACATTTGAATTTTTTACGCAAAAATTGGAAATGGGCACATTGTGCATTGTATAAAGAAAATTTAGTTCTTAACAAAACATGGTTTTAATTTTTTAAATCGTATGAAAATTGTATTTCAACTTTTCACTAACACTTTTGTTTAGTATTTTACCGTTTTTTTACTTTCTGTATATGCTATTGTAAGCAAATAGTTATTTTCTAATATCTGCAGAACTATAATTGTGACAGTCGTTAAACTTTATACAAATCAATTTCTTATCACTGCATGAAGTTGAACCAAAAATCTGAGAGATTGGAACAGGCGCTGAGTCTCCTTCCATACAAAGTAAATAGTTATTTCAAAATAGTTTGAGAACTATAATTTGCAAGATTCTTCAAACTTTGTCCGAATGGTAGGGATTGTAGTATGGATTTTAGCTGAAAACAAATTTATTCCTTATCACTGTACAAGTGTAATGGATGTGCGACCGCAATTACAAAGAAAATTGCGATTTCGAGAGTCTTTAAGCTTTGCCTGAATCACTTATATTTTAACGATTGGCTGACATTGGGGAGAATCGACTTAGTAAGGACTGAGATCGTAAAATTCTTAACACACGTTTTTCATTACAACTTTTAACCCAAGTATTATTTGATTTTTTTTTTGATCAAGTTAACTTTGAAAAACATGTCAGTTATTATGTTTAATGTCAAATATGTTCATTTATTGTTCATCTGATTAAAATGAGTGACCAGAAAAAAGTGCGTACTAAAATTATTAAATATTTTTAACAAAACTCAACTTGGTCCTACAAAAAGTTGGCCAAACAATCAAAGGTCTGCTATCAAACTGTTTCCAATGTTATTAAACAGTACCGGGAGAACTTGTCCGTTGATATAAAACCTGGTTCAGGTAAAGCCAAAAACTAGAAAGCATTTTAAAAAGAGCTCCCAACACCTGCGGTAAGAAAGCAGCCCGGTTAGGTAAGTACTCGGAATATTTGGTACGAAAAGTTAAAGCCAATGCAGGTTTAAAAGCATGCAATGCTCAAAAAGATCCTGACAGGAACGCTGCTAAAAATGTAGAGGCCAAAGACAGAGCACGGAAATTGAAGTCAAATTTTATACAAAAATATACCTGTTGCATAATGGATGACGAAATGTATATAACTTGCCAGTAATCCCCCACCCATCACTTTTCTTATTACTCCGCAGGGGTCAATTTTTTATGTTGCAGATGTTCGAAGGAATGTTGAAGAAAAGTTTAAGACCCAAAAGCATACAAAATTTCCCAAAAAGTTCTTGGTATGGCAAGTAATATGCAGTTGCGGCAAAAAAGTCAAACATTTGTTACAAAGGTCTCTATAAATACCGAAATTTACATCAAGCAATGTTTATAAAAAAGGATGTTTCCATTCATAAGACTTCTTAATGTCTCCACTTATTTTTGGCCTGATTTGGCATCTGTCACTATGGTAAGAAAGGTCTTGAGTGGTACAAGAACAATAATGTGGTATTTGTACCAAGAGGGGCAATTCCTCCAAACTGCCTGGAGCTGAGTCCAGTGGAGAGATATTGGGCTCTTGTTAAAAGAAAATTAAAGAGCACAAAAAAGGTGTCCAAAAGTGTGGTAGATTTTAAACGGAGATAGACAACCTGTTCGAACAAAGTGACATAAAGCACTATAAAAACCATAATGGAAGGGTTTTCGAAAAAGGTTCAAAAATTCATCATAAGTGATTAGAACTATAAAAATAATTTTTCTTTGTAAATTGAAACAATAATTTCAATAAAATAAAAAAAAGATTAACCCCCATATGCATAAAAAATTTTTAAACTTATCAAAGGTTTATCAAACAAATTTTGTATGGAAATTTTGTTTTATAAACCTTTTATAAATTTAAATTTTTTTTATGCATATGGGGGTAAAACTGTAAGTTTAGTGGTTTCATTTTTATTAACATATATGTATGTTAAAAATTTTTCAATCTCAGTCCTTATATCAGGATTACTAAGTCATTAATATTGACAATAAGGATATCTAGTGGCAGATATTTCAAAGACCCTTGCCACGGCGTATATTAGGCCATAGTGAGTCGTACCCATAATGGATCAAAATCAGGAAAAATATATTTTTACTCCGATTTTTTTTTTTTTCACCAAAAAAAATATTTTTCACAAATAAATTTAAAAAATTTTTAAAAAATAAATTCATTTTTTTTTTTAAATTTAAATAACAGAAAGGAATTCTAAAGATAATTCTTTATAAATTTGAAATAATAAATGATACTATTGCTATTGCTTAACATAATTTAATCCCCGCTGGGAAATATGACCCGCTATAATAATATATTTCTCAGGCAGTGAACTACATGAGGTTCGCATTGAGTTTGATTGTCAGTTTTGTCATTAACTTTTAACCTGTAAAGCCATGTAGTACGAAAATGTGTAAACATCGTGGAAATTCACTAAATTTTGTTTAAAATTAACAAAATGATAATAAAAATAAGTTAACAAAACTAATTAGAAAACAGTGATGTTTACTTTATCACAGAATATTTCTCATTTGACTACTTTTAATAAGTATTGTAATAAAATATAAAAAACGTTTCTATATGAATCAATTTAGCTTAATATTAATTTACTAGAATCAAATACAGATTTTTGTCTCTAAAAATTTGTTACTATCTTAAGAAATGTATTATTACTAAAAACCAACAATGAAATGAAAAAACAAGTAAGAAAGTATGGTCGGTCAAGCCCGACCAGATAATACCCTACACTAAGTAAATGAGCAAAAACATTTTTCTTTCAAAATTTCAATAATTTATGTTCGTGAGCGATTTTCGGAAGTGGGCCTTATATGGGAGCTATGACAAATTATGGACCGATCACCACGAAATTTGGTCACGTGATTAATTAAGTTATTTATGTTGAATTTTATGAGTATACCAACATTTGTAGGAGATTTATGCTCGTTAAAGTGATTATCGGAAGCAGGCCTTATATGGGAGCTATGACTAATTATGGACCGATCATAATAAAATTTGGTGACATGAATTCCCTATATATAAAACTTATTTGGACAAAAACTTGTCCAAATAAGTTTTATATAAATTAAACATTTGTGACGGATAAAATACACTTTCGGGAGGATATTTGTATGGGGGCTAGGTCAAATAATGGACCGATTTCAGCCAGTTTCAATAGGGATCGTCCTTGGGCAGAAATAATGACATGTACCAAATTTTATCGAAATATCTTTAAAATTGCGACCTGTACTCTGCGCACAAGCTTTACATGGATAGCCAGCCAGCCAACCAGCCAGCCAGCCAGACGGACGGACGGACGGACGGACATCGTTTAATCGACTCAGAAAGTGATTCTGAGTCGATCGGTATACTTTAAGGTGGGTGTTAGACTAATATTTTTGGGCGTTACAAACATCTGCACAAATCCATTATACCCTCCCCACTATGGTGGTGTAGGGTATAAAAATAGAATTAACGAATATTTTATCTTAATTGCATGCAACTTTAACAACGAATAAGGAGAAATAACTGAGAAACATTGCCAGCTTAGACAAAAAACAGTATATTAGTTATTGTGCCTTGAACAAGAGTTTATGAATACAATACTTTTAAATACAATATCTTTAAAAATTAATGAAATAAATGTTTTTTTTGCTCTCCTGAACAAATTTGGTCTTTGCAGATAACCCTTTATGAATGTAAGGCCTCGATATATGGCAAAATTCCAGAATTTTTTATTATACGACTATGTGTAAGTTTATTATATATTTCAAATTAAATCTGCTGTAATTTAATCAAGTTTTTGTGTATACTAGTTATTTCGGTCCGAATAAAGTTTTCTTTATGCAATTTTCTTAAACAACCTTTTCAATATTTAAAATCCTACATTTAACTTCACTCTCTAAAACCAATTTTCCATTTGTTCGTTTCCTTCACATTTATTTTGTAGTTCGTTGTCGGTCGTACCAAATGCCATTATATAACAACCACACAATATTATTATGATTTTCTTTTTTTTATTTTATTTATCAAACAGAAAGTCATCAGCCATTCATTGTGATTCCATTTTACAACAACTATTGGAAAAATATGCGGAAATGTATGGTCATCAATTGTAATATATGCACAATGCACAAATTTATCACCACAAAATCTTAATGGTTCATTAATTTCATTATACTTATACGTCTACATGTCCTCATATTATTTGCATACACATATAAGTACATTTGTTGTACAGTATTCTCTGGTAAATTTAATTTTCTGAATCGATATTGAATAGTTCTTTTTTTTTACATGCATTGATATCAATATATGTACATTCCAATTCTTGAAAAATAGTTTCAGACGTACCCCCTTTAAATAAATATTACAGGTTTATAATGATTTCTAAAATTATTCTCAAGTGAAGAAATTGTTTCATATCATTTATGAAATCTTTCGACAATTAAAAAGTTATTAAAAAGTTATGTTCTAGGAAAGACTGTATAGAACATGAAAATAGTATGTTATATTACTCAATCATTAAAAATAATGCAGGGTTTCTAGATCTCTCAACATTTTATTGTAAAAATGTCCTAATATTTCTCGGCTTAACCGAGTCTTAGGCGTTCGGCGCCGGTCTCTGCTGGTTGGTTACGACAACACAATAAAGATAGCATACAGAGTAGTATTATTTTAGGAAATTTTTTGCTTGAAAGGCAATAACAACATTTTCAAACCATTATGAAATATTAGGACATTGTGACAATATGACATAATAGGAGACCTTGTGAATCGACCAATTATTATCAACCGATATTAAAATCATTCCCCTTTGGAACTTGTATGATTCAGGATGCCTTTTAAAATACATGCTTTTTGTCTATCATGTTTTTGCTTTCTGAAACAAACTTTTAAGAATAAGCTAATTTTCCCAAAAATTATGAATAATTTGGTGCGCCTCACTTCTTGTCCACAAAGACAAGGGGAAATTTAGATATACTACGTCAAATACAAGTGTATTAACTATTGTTATTTGATAAGTTCGTAATAATATTTTTGTGTATGTCATAGCTCTACGAAACCACATATTTTGGCTAAGGTTAGACACAGTATCATAAGATTCACAAGATCAATATTGCTCATACATATGGATTCCTTAAAGGGTTAATTTAGCTGTAATATGTAATATGTATATCTTAAAATTTTCACTAGTCAAATTGATGGATCCACAATCATCAGCATACAGGAAAATTGCGGAATATTACCGTTGTGTAACTGCCGATATTACGGCCTTACCAAACATGCGAAAAAACTTCATGATGCAGCTAATTAATTAATGAGAATTTAATCATTCATTTTTGAATTAATTCGCGAATTATTCATGCAGTGAATTAGCAAATTTTGAATTAATTATTTTCACACAAAAAAATTTGAGTCAATTCAAATGAATTCGGTAAAAATTAATGGCAATTCATTTCCAATTTTAATGAATTTGTAGAATGAATTGCAATTCGTTTCTAATTCAAACGAATTTGTCAAAGTAAATTGCAATTAATTTTCAATTCACTAGAATTGAATTGATTTTGAATTAATTCAAATGAATTAGAAAAAAGAATTAGCAATTCATTTCCAACATATTCGAATTGAATTGATTTTGTAAGTAAATCTACAGTAAATTTAGATTTGCAATTCCCATTATATACTAGAATTGTCAGTTAGCGGCGGAATAGGAATTGAATTATTAAGTATCGGCAAAAATCCTATCAATATAAAAAGATTTTTTTATTTTTATCAAATACTTAGAAAATATTATTAAAGGTGTGTTTAACAATAATTTTTTGTTTAAATAATCTCATACATATTTGTAAATTTTTTTTTTTTTAATTTTTCAATCGAATTTTAAAGATTCTAGCAGCTTTGAATCTCAATATAACTTTTTTTGAGGTCAAAGCTGTGTTCGTTTGCTTGAAATTCTTACTACTTTTACTAAAATTGGAAATCCCCTAGATCTGCTCTTGAATTTGATTGCAATTCATTGTTCTAAGTCATTTGAATTAATTCAAAATCAATTAAATTCAAATGAATTGAAAATGAATTGCAATTTACTTTATCAAACTCATTTGTATTGGAAACGAATTGCAATTCATTTGAATTGAAAGTGAATTGAAATTCATTTCAGTCTAATTCGTTTGCATTGATTCAAGTTTCATTCAATTCTTTTTTGTTGTGAAAAGAATTAATTCAAACGAATTAAAATTAAAACAGAATGATTCATTTACAGCTCTGATATCAAATTATAATGATTTATCGATGTCACACAGTTTTAACATTTTTTTGAAAACATATATGAGCATATGGAGTACAAAAACTATTTCTAATTGGATTTTATTTATAAAAATTGAATTTTTTTCAAATGTATTTCAGAATTTTCTAATTATATTTCTGAAATATCCAATTGTGTTTCAGAAATTTCCATTTTTATTTCAGAAAATTCTAATAGCAATACCTATGGAAATTTCTGAAATACAAATAGAAAATTTTGAAATACAAATTGAAATTTCGGAAAAAAAATTTAAAAATTCTGAAATACAAATGGAAATTTCTGAAGCGCAATCGGAAATTTCTAAAATAAAATTAGAAAATTCTGAAATACAATTGGAAATGGAGTAAGCTTTATATGGGTGATAGGGTCAATTATGGATAAATTAATACCATATTTAACACTATAATCATTAGATATTGACAACAGATTTTAAAAAGGTTTCTAGCCTATTAATTATTCAATTCAGTAGCTAAATGAAATCATGGAACGATTTTAATAGGCCTTTGCCCAATACAGAAATTTAAACACTTGTTTTGTGTTTAGTTGTTTAATAACGTTGTGATCTTGAAATCTTAAACGGAAATCTGTGACAACTAGATTTGAATATGATGAACATTTACGCTTAACATTATAAATTACTTATTTAATTTTAAATAAATTAAAATTTTGTACTATTTTCTAATTTGTATCAAATATATTTTTTCAAAAATTCAGTGTAGTTTGTTGCAAGTTTGATATCGTGTAGCTGTAGTTTTCTCCAGAAGATATTTATTGTATATCCATACAATATTTTCCGGTGCAATTTTTTGGATAACTTGATTTAGTTCCTTATAGATTAATAATAATAAATATCACTATATTACCAGTTTGCAAATGTTAACATAGTTGACAGTTTTCCCTCTTTGGCGGTTGAATCAGCGTATTCATTGCCATCTATGGGTGTGTTTCTGATTTTATTTATTATGGGTGAATTATACAAGGAATTCTGTATATCTAAATCATAATGATATATAGTTTGAGTTATGTTTTGAGGCAAATGCTTCAGTTTCATTGACGTATCAAATAAGGTTACCATTTTGTTACACTATTGTCTATATATCAAAGCTATTTGAAAAGAAACTCATGAACAAGTTGTACCCGAAGTTCATCAGTTTGGATTTAGCAGAAAACACAGTATTATCGAACAAATCCAGAGGCTTGTAAATATTGTAAGAAAAGCGTTTGAGGAAAAAAAATATTGTTCCGTTCTCTTTGTCGACATTTCTCAAGCGTTTGATAAAGTATGGCATGATGGTTTAATATACAAACTGAGTCAAAATCTACCTGCAAACACACATAAGCTATTGGAATGGTATTTAACTGGTCGAACATTTAATGTTAAATAAAGAGACTTTTTAAGTACTCGGCAACCCATGGAGTCCCCCAAGGAAGTATCCTGGGACCCTTTTTATAGTTGATATATTCGTCTGATATGCCATCTAACATCAACATTTGCTGACTATACTGCTATTTTATGCATTCATGAAAACCCTCAAGAAGCGTCTCGTTACTTAGAAATTCACATATTTGAAATAGAAAAATGGTTAAAACCAAAGTATAACATGTAGTACGACTGTTTGAAAACAGTACCTAACTCTATGTATGTGTTAGTAAAAAAGTACTTAACTCTAAACATGTGTGAGTAACAAAATTACACATGTGTTGGTACCTTTAAATTTTTCTACAAGCAACAGAGTTTTATAAATACATTCTAAATTTAATTTTGTATGAATTTTCAATACCAAAAATTGTAATTCTGTCCTATAGTTTAAATTCTACAATAACATAAAATTACATGTCAGAAATTCCAAAAAAAAATTTTTTTTTTGAGAGTCGGACTACTTTGTATACTTTGGTTAAAACAATGGAAAAGTAAAGTCAACGAGCAAAACTGTACACATCATGCCCCCTTATTCATATCAATAACCAATCAATACTTCAACAATCCACAGTGGGGCAGAATCAAAATTTTTTGGAAATAAATCTGGCATTTCTAAACGGATAGCCCGATGTTTTTAAAAAAGCGTACCAAGGTATGGCAAAATTTGAAAATTTCAATTTTGAAATGCTTATAACTCAGAAATTATAACAGATAAATAGCACATGCTAGCATGTTTTTGCAAGATCTAGCCGAGCGCTTCCCAAAAAAAATCTTTGAAATCGGATGGGAAACAAAAAAATTTCACGTGTTTAAAAACCCTCACGTCAAGTTTTGTCCGATCGGGCCTTCCGTTTAGAAATGCCAGATTTATTTCCCACTGTGCAATCGGAAGTTAAATACCTCGGAATACATCTTGATCGTCGTCTTACATGGAAAAGTCTTATAAGTAGATGCAAAGATAACTCAAATGAAATTGAAATCAATTCAAATTAATTCAAAGTTTTTAAGAATGATCACCGTTGCCGCCTGGTATATCAAGAATATATACAAAGATCTTAACGTGTCATTTATAAAAACTGAGATCACGAAAAATGTAGAAAAATATTTAAAAAAAACTTGAAATTCTCCCAAATTCACTGGCCCGCAACATATTAGATAACCGTGGACACACACGATTAAGAAGGAGGGAAACAGCAGACCTAATCGAAAAACTAGAAGAAAGTGTGACAATTTAAACAAAGCAACAATGAATTAACAATTTTTCGTCCGGCACTGGCTGACTAATAAAATTATAGTTACTTATTAGATATAAGATTTGAAATACTTATTGTTAGTCCATTAAGTAAAAAAGATACAATAAATAAATGAAAATGAAAAAAAATAATGTTTGTTAGACTGCGGAAAATGTGGTGAATTGAGTCGATTTGGATCCATCGGTGTATATTAAACTCCAGCTGAGTTCAGCAAATTGACTATGTCAATTTTTTAAAGTTTATCAATCAATTTTGGAATTTTTTAATCAATTGGTCAATTTACAAGGTCTCCTATCATGTCATAATGTCCTTATATTTCACGAAACGGCAGCTCGACTTAACCGACTCTTAGGCGTCCGGCGCAGATCTCTGCTGGTTGGTTACGATAACACAATAAACATATTATAAGGACTGAGATCGTAAAATTCTTAAGACACGTTTTTCATTAACACTTTTAACCCAAGTATTATTTGACTTATTTTTTAACAAGTTACCTTTGTAGAGCATGTCAGTTATTATGTTTAATGTAAATTATGTTCATTTGATGTTAATCTGATTAAAAGGAGTGACCAGAAATAGTGCGTACTGAAATTATTAAATATTTTCAACAAACCCCAACTTGGTCCTACAAAAAGTTGGCCAAACAATCAAAGGTCTGCTATCAAACTATTTCCAATGTTATTAAACATTACCGGGAGAACTTGTTCGTTGATATAAAACCTGGTTCAGGTAGAAGGAATAGTCCACATGATGTTTCTGAAGCCAAAAAAATAGAAAGCATTTTCAAAAGAGTTCCCAACACCTCCGGGCTATTTGGTACGAAAAGTTAAAGCCAATGAAGGTTTGAAAGCATACAAGGCTCAAAAAGTTCGAGACAGGAACTCTGCTAAAAATTTAGAGGCCAAAGACAGAGCACGGAAATTGAAGTCAAATTTTATACAAAACATACACCTGTTGCATAATGGATGATGAAATATACATATGGAAAAAATTTTCGCAGCTTGTGGGTCAATTTTTTATGTTGCAGATGCTCGAGGGAATGTTGAAGAAAAGTTTAGAACCCAAAAGCAGACAAAATTTTCCAAAAAGTTCTTGGTATGGCAAGCAATATGCAGTTGCGACAAAAAAGCCAAAAATTTGTTACAAAGGGCTCTATAAATACCGAAATTTACATCAAGGAATGTTTACAAAATAAGACTTCTTAATGTGTCCACTTATTTTTGGCCTGATTTGGCATTCTGTCACTATGGTAAACAAGCCCTTGAGTGCTACAAGAACAATAATGTGGAATTTGTACCAAGAGAGGCAATTCCTGCAAACTACCTGGAGCTGAGTCTAGTGGAGAGATATTGGGCTCTTGTTAAAAGAGAATTAAAGATCACAAAAAAGGTGTCCAAAAGTATGGTAGATTTTAAACGGAGATGGACAACCTGTTCGAACAAAGTGACATAAAGCACTATGAAAACCATAATGGAAGGGTTTTCAAAAAAGGTTAAAAATTTCATCATTAGTGATTAGAACTATAAAAATATATATTTTTTTTTAAATTGTGATTTCAATGAAATAAAATAAGATTTAAAACTGTGAGTTTAGTGGTTTCATTTTTATTACCATATATGTAAGTTAAAAATTTTTCGATGTCAGTCCTTACAAAATGGTATTATTTTAGGACAGTTTTTGCTTGAGAGGCAATAACAACATTTTTAGGAGATTATGACAATATGCCATGATAAGACCCCTTGTGAATTGACAAAATATTTCTATTAATATAAACAATTTTATTTCAACAAGAAATTAATTATTTTTTTTCGAATAACAGTTCTCGTAGCTAGTAACTTTAGACTCTTTCATGTGTTGTATGAAGCTTACTTTACTCTTGAACTTATCAAACAATTCTCGTATATTGAACCATCATAATGTCAGTCTGCAGTTGATAGGAGAGAAAAATATTAATTTTTAATAAAAACTTTGTACATGTATAATTTTTAAGCGCATTTGTGTGCGGTCTGGTCTGGTCTGATCATTTTTACTTTCATTCCATAAGTATATGGGTAGAAAATAGTTGATGGCTTTCATTATTTCTCGTATTTCTTTGTCAATATTTTTAGTATGTTAATGAACTCTTATGTAATAATAGTAATAATTAAAATGACTTTTACACAAATGAACATACAAAGGAGTGTGGCTTTACCTTGTCTGAACCATAAAGTTAATGTCTGTGTTTCATGTTTGCCAATGACTTTGGTTTGTTAAAATTATTTCATAAATAAATACTTGTGAATATTTATGTAGTTTCAAAAAAAAAAAAGCACTAAAATTATTATTAAATATTCATATTTGGTAGAAGTTTTATGTCTTTACATTATTGATTTAAAATTGTGCAATTTATATTTACTCATTCAATCATGTGTTCGTTTGACCTAAAATAAATCAGAGTTGAAAATTTCGATAAGTAAATGGTCTTTGAAGTTAAAATTTCTAAACAATGATTACAAAACTCATTCAAATGTACAAAATGATTTTATGGCCTTAACTATGGCAGCACATATGCAGAAAACTTAAATAGATATATGCAACTATTTACGTATTCCAACATCTTATTTAAGATTGCCCAATGAACATGATGCGGACAAGTTTATCTGCACAGAGAAAACAGATTCGCGATAGCAACCGAATTTGTTGCCAATCGAATGCTTCTACCTTAGTTACCGAATTTTACAGTTGTGGCTACAACATTTTAGAAGGGGTAACAAATGTTTGGTTGCTTCAACTTTCTGCTGAAAAATTCTATATGTGCAACCGAATCATTTGATTGGCAACAAATTCGGTTGCTATCACGAATCAGTTTTCTCTGTATGCTAAATAGTTTAAGAGTTATATGAATATGGCAGATATTCTTAAAATTCAGGGTCTAGTTTTTTTTTACTATTGCATTGATGGTGTGTTATTTATACATGTACAATTTGTTTATTGACTATCAAATTATTATGCTATTGTAACTAAAATATATTTAATACACTCAATTATAAAATCTACTTTTTTTTGTGGAAATAATATACACTCAATTATAAATGTATTGAATTTCTACCCCTATTACAAAATCTTATCTTAGCTCGGTAATTATTTACCAACAAAAATTAATTACATTGAAATTCTTTACCCAATATCTGCTGGGTTATTTATCTAATTTACGAGTATGTAAAGTATTGAACAATCAGAAAAACAAATTACATATGACCTTTTTATATTTTCTTGACTGCATTCTGAGCTTATAATCTGTTAGATTTTACATAAAACTGAGTATCCGATATAAAACTATATTCACACACACACACTCTCCCCTTGATGCAAGTAAATTGAAATGTTGCCTTTAGACAAACAGAAAAGCATGATAGAAATAGTAAAACTGTATGTATGTCTTTCTGTATGTATGTTTGTAGCAAGTAGTTAAGTTAGTAACGTAGTAAAACGTCTTTTGCATACAATGAGATAAAGAGATTTTACTTTATGCGATGACAAATAATGGAAAACACTCATATGGATATAGAAAAGAGGTCAAAATCAAGAAATCTTTAAATTAGTTATAAAACCTAAAATACATTTACCAACAATAGATTGAAAGTTGGCAAATGCCAACCATATACTAAATATAAATATATATGGAAACTAAAGGTATAGAAAAAATATAATTTGTATAACAGAAATTTATTTGAAAATAACAAAATTGTAATCAAATATTATGATAGTAAATTATTGGAGAAATTGTAAATGTAAGCTAAGAAGCCATAAGACTAAGTGTGTTATTTTGAAAATAATTTAAATTACTTTATTAAACTAAAATTTAATTAAAAATAAACTAATGTGGTGCAAAAGTAATCCTCCTATCAGAAAATGCTATACATTTTGCGATTGGCCCCTAATGTCAGTTCTGTTTTGACATTTGTGTAGTAAACACATGCGAAATACAAGCTAATAAACAATGTTACGCTACACTGCTCTAGAACGCGGAATATTGCTGACTATTTATTTGACCAATAATCGGTCGGTGACTTTGGCACGTCGCAGATTTCCTGGCCGTCTAACGCCGACTGGTGAAACACTGCGACGTTTAGCCGCTCGCCTCGAAGAGACTGGCACAACACGAGATGCTGCCAGGCGTGGCAGACCCCGAAGTAGCCGTTCTGCAGAGAATATTGCTGCTGTAGCCGAGGATGTCATGGAAGCGCCGTCGACATCGACCAGACGACGTGCCACGCAAATGGGTACCAGTCGACGGTCTTTACAGCGAATTTTGGTACAAGATTTGAAGATGTTTCCGTACAAAGTCCAGATGGTGCATCAGCTGTTAGCTGCTGACCGCCAATCGCGTCTAACATACGCTCAAGTCATCCTTAATCACCACCAAGAGGAAGATGGTTTTTCATCAAAGATAATCATGAGTGATGAGGCCCATTTCCATCTTAGCGGGTACGTAAATAAGCAAAATTTACGCTTCTGGGGCACTGAAAATCCGCGTGTAACCCACGAAGAGCCATTACACCCGCTCAAAGTCATTGTATGGTGTGCTGTTTTCGCTGGAGGAGTCATCGGACCTTTTTTCTTTGAAGACGTCGCGGGCCAAACGGTTACTGTGAATGGTGAGCGCTACAGAGCAATGATCAACGAGTTCGTTTTGCCGCAACTTGATGAATTGTGATTGGAAAACATGTGGTTCCAACAGGACGGTGCAACGGCACACACTGCACGTGACACAACCGATATGCTGAAGGATGCATTTCCCGGGCGCCTAATCTCCTGTTTTGGCGATTTGCACTGGCCAGCAAGATCGCCTGATTTGACTGCTCCAGACTTCTTTTTGTGGGGCTTTTTGAAGTCGCGGGTTTATGTCAACAAGCCTCAGACTCTTGCAGCTCTTAAAAACAATATCCGTTAAGAATGTGAGGACCTATTGCCGGAAGTTTTGGCCAAAGTGATGGAAAATGCCACAAAATGGGCTCAAATGACAATCAAGTGTGGCGGCGGCCATTTACATGACATCATATTCTCGACTTGATGTAAAAAAAATTAAAAGACCAAATAAAAATAATCCACAAGAAGAATCAAGGTTTTTCATTTTTTTTTTTTTAATTACAGCCAAAAAACATCGGAAGTTTACTTTTGCAGCACCTTGTATAATACACAGTGGGGCAAAATAAAAATTTTTTGGAAATAAATCTTGCATTTCTAAACGGATGGATCGATCAGGATAAAATTTGACGTGGGAGTACCCAAGGATTATTCGAGTTTAAGTTATTAAAATATACTCTTCAAATGCTCCAGGCGCGGCGCTATGGGGGCTAAAAGTAGAATACCTTCGACATGTAAAATTTTTAAACACGTGCCATTTTTTGGTTTCCCATCCGATTTCAAAGACTTTTAAATTTTTGTGAAGCGTGTGCTATTTATCAATTATAATTTCCGAGTTATAGGCATTTCAAAATTGAAATTTTCAAATTTTGCCATCCGCTTTTTTTTAAAATATAGGGCGTACTTTTGAACCGAATGGACTCAAATTTCTTTATTAGTTAGATAACTAAATTAGCAATAATATGCAAAAGTAATAACTAAAATTTGTATCAAGATTCTGATATGATTGCAAATATTAGGAACAATTTGGTCCACATTTTTTCCGAACTTATTTTTTTTTTGTTTAGATAAGATAATTTTTTGTTCTTACAAAAAAAATTTCAAGTCAATATCTCAAATATATTCAAAAATATGCCACTTTGAATCTCCGTCCTTTAAAAATATTGCACTTTTCATACTTAAATGTGACTAAATCTGAGCCATTGAATTGCTGTTGAATAAAATATTAAGAAATTTTTTTTAAAATTTCATACTATGAAAAAGTGCAATATTTTTGAAGGACGGAAATTTAAAGTAGCATATTTTTGAATATAATTGAGATACTGACTTGAAATTGTAAGACCAAAAATTAACTTATCTAAACAAAAAAAATTAGTTCGGAAAAAATGTGGATCAAATATCAAAATTTTTATACAAATTTTAGTTTTAGAAACTCAATAAATATGTAATATGTAATAAAATCTTTATTTATTAACAAAACTAAACGAAATTTACAAGGTTTTTTAAATTTCTCATTCTAAATAACAAAATGTAAAAAAAACTTTTCAAAAGGTTAAAGTGAATCCCGCAATTCCTACAAATTGAAGCGCAAATCCCAAAAATGGTATTTTTTTACAATTTTGTCCACAGGTTCTACATTTCCTTTGGGGCTGGGAAAATACTTTGGCAATAAATAGGAATCACATCAAGGTTTCCAAAGCTGATCCCAGCTTTAAGATTTTAGAACATGTGGTCCAAAGTTAAAATTTTGATAAAAAATAGGTCAAGTTTCAAAGGGCGTAGGGGTGACATGTTAGAAAAATCTGACATGTTTTTTATACCAAAATATTTTCCGTAAATATATCTTACAGAAACACATAAAACTGTTATATGTTCTTAAATTTAAAATCGTTTATTTTCGGATCTGTAATCGATATTGCTCTGAAATTTTTTGCATATTATTGGAAATTTAGTTGTCTAACTAATAAACAAAATTTGAGTTCATTCAGTTCAAATGTACACGCTATATTTTTTAAAAAGCCGACCAAGGTATGGCAAAATTTGAAAATTTAAATTTTTAAATGCCTATAACTCGGAAATTGTAATTGATAAATAGCACACGCAAGCAAGTTTTTTCAAGACCTAGCCGAGAGCTTCGCAAAAATTTAAAAGTCTTTGAAATCGGATGGGAAACCAAAAAATGGCACGTGTTTAAAAATTTTACATGTCGAAGGTATTCTACTTTTAGCCCCCATAGCGCCGCGCCTGGAGCATATGTAGGGTACATTTTAATAACTTAAACTGGAATACTCCTTGGGTATGCCCACGTCAAATTTTACTCCGATCGATCCATCCGTTTAGAAATGCCAGATTTATTTCCAAAAAATTTTGATTCTACCCCTCTGTGTAATATTTGAGAAAATATTTAAGTCTCCACAGTGATCAATGCTTGCTTGAGGTAACGTATACTTAATATTTAAATAAAATAAATTAAAATAAATCATACGACTGTTGCATTACATTGGTTGAGAAACGGTGTTTTGGAAATATGTAAAGTTACGTATACACGGTTGTCAGATTTTACAATGTTGTCAGAAAAATGTTCAGAAAATGGTTTACAACCATTTGAAAACATATGGCTGTTAACCATTTACTGAACATTTTTCTGACAACATTGTAAGATCGGACAACCGTAACGAAATTTCACATGGTTGAAGCTGAGGTGCTTTCGAGTTAAATTGTTATTTTTTAAATAAAAGCCAAAAATTTATTTATTATACGAATAAGTTAAATTTTGAAATATAAATATTCCTTGAGAATAGTTATGTTTCAAAGAAAGGTTATAAAATGGGCCGTATAAAGTCCCTATGTTTTTTTCTTTTATGGAAAAACATGTTTCTCGGAATTATATATATTTTTTTATGATTTGGAAAGAGAACACTTTTATTTGCATGCAGTATATGAATAAACTTTAAAATATTGGATGTATGACATAAAAATGCAAATGTTTAGCTTTTATTTTGAAACATTTGGACAATATAAATTTATTCAAGGTAATAGCCATTGTTAACAATGACTCTTTCCCATCTTTCTCGGAACATATGGATACCGACCCAAAAGAACTGCTCATATTTTGAGGTCAAGAACGAAACAAGCCAATATCAGATATTCTGTGGCAAAGTGAGGGGTATACCAGAAAATGCGTTCTGAATCGATTGTTAAAAAATAGTAGCAGTACGGCGCACGGTCTGGACTATAAAGCGCATGAGGCAAAACTTTCCAACCACTTCTGAATACTTTTTACAGGTATTTCAACATGTGGCCGAGCGTTGTCATGATGGAATATTACGGTTTCATGTCTGGCAGTGTTTCGGCCAATGCTCGCTTCAAACTAATCAGTTTAGTTCGCTAGAGGTTTCCTGTGATGATCAATTCACATATCAGCAGCTTCTAATAGAAAGGACCCATTTACTCCCACCAAATACAGAGAATTACCTTAGTGCTATGGATATTTAGCTTTATTGTCAATTAAGATGGTTTTCCGGGCTTCACATACGATCTCTTATTTTTCGATTTGCCATAATGGATTCATTTGTCATCGCAAGTAATGATTCTGTGTAAAAATGATTTTCTTTTATAGCGTTCAAGCATCATTTCGGACATGCGAAATCATCTTTTATGGTCTGTCGGCTTCAATTCGTGTGGTACCCACTTCCGCTGCTTATGGATGAATCCTGCTGCTCGCAAACGTTTTGAAATTGCTGCTTTAGTAGCTCCCAATGACTTGTCAAGCTCTTGTTTATTTTTACAACATTCTTCATAAAGTAATGCCTCCTATTCTTGGTCTTCAAACATTTTTTGCTAACCTAGGCAATCTTTGTCTTGGGTGTCAAAACCACCACTTCTTAACCGCACAAAACATCTCTCGTATATTGCAACCGACGACACGCATTCACTATAAGCTTAGGTGAGCAATCGTTGTGCTTCAGCGGCACTTTCTTTCAAATTAAACAAGTAAAGCTAAATTGCCCGCATATGAGCTTTTGCCATAAGCATTTGAGATTGGTGAAAACCTTAGAATAGGAGATTAATATTTTGGATCACTCGGATCATAAATGGATTTTTGTTTTGGCAGTTTGTTTTTTTAAATGTGGCCTGCTATATTCCAATAGTTTCCGAGATACCGAATTACAATACTTCCAAAAGCCCATTTCTAAGCCACTGTGTGCATAACCATTGGACAATTTGTTGCTAAATTTGTTTTTTTGTATACCCAACATGATTAACATCTTTATGACTGCTCAAACAGTATTCCAGGGGGACATTTACATGGGGGCTAGCTTAAATTATGGACAAGTAAAGCCTATTTTTCAGAGAGTATTTGTGCAAAATTCAGCCAGCTATTTTCTTTCGTTTGGGCCCAATCATGTTTTCATCAGTCAAACGGATTAACGGACGGTCATATTTAGATCGTCTTATAATATACAGTATCGATCATAACTCCATGAATTTTTTTATATCATAATTTTTTTGATAAAAAAAGGTTTCTTGGGATATATTTTGTATATATTTTATTAACTTATATTGTTAATATTCGTATAATGTTCGTTTAGTACAGGATAATTTTAGGAACAGTTGATTTAAAATGATAAAACATAGAAAAATATAAAACGGGACGGTCAAAACAAAAGCACCCCCTTATAAGATAAAAATTCCAGAAGATAAAAATAGAGGAAGGCGTAGTCTGTATAGTTTAAGTTTTATACAGTTTATTGTGAAAAAGCTATGGATGGCAAGAAACAAGCACTCCAGTGAATTTAAAATTAAAGTTATTGAAGACTGGAAGGCGTGCTTATCACGGCATGAATTGAGTAAAAAATATTCAATTAACAGATCAGTTATTTCCAGGCTGACTCCAAAGTTTTTGCAGAATGGTCGTATTTCACCGGAACATTCTGGAGGCCGCCCGCTTCAAACCACACGACATAATGATTCCTTGATCAAATGAGCTATACGAAAAGATCCTACAGCATCAGCTAGTCAAGTAAGAACAAGTTTAAGAAAGAAGAATCCGTAGAAGAGCAGAAGAAGTAGGATTATTCAGCCGACGACCAACAAAAAAAAAAAAAAAACGTTTATGTCAGCTAAGAACAAGAAAGCTAGACTGGAGCTTGCCAAAGCCCACCTTAAATGAAGTGTCCAAAAATGGAAGGCAGTACTGTTCTCTGACGAATTCAAATACAAATTAAAAAGTTCTTATGGAATAACGCGTGTACGCAGACGAAAAGTAGAAAGACTGAATCCAAAGTATTTCAAAGGAACAATTAAACATGGAGGGGGCAATGTAATGGTCTGGTTTTGCTTTTCTGGTCAAGAAATTGAGCCAAATCATAAAGTTAATGGGATTATGTATCGGTTCATGTACCGTGATATATTGAAAGATGTAATGTTGTCTTATGCCAGTGAAGAGATGCCACTTATAAGGAGGTTCCAACAGGATAACGAACCTAAGCACACCTCCAAAGTTTGTAAGACATGGCTGCAGAGCAATAAGATTCAAGTTCTTCATTGGCCTGCTCAATCTCCCGATTTCTATCCTATTGCGAACTTGTGGGAGATTGTTAATATGAAAATAAATCGTTAAAATTGCCGAAATTGCAGTTTTCACGATTTATTTCAAGCCGTTATTATAGCCTGGGAAGGAATATCGCAAGACACCATAAAAAACTTAATATATTCTATGTCTAAGAGATGTGCTTGTGTCATCAAAACCAAAGGATTTGCAACAAAATATAAATTAAAAATAGTTTTATGTTATATCCATGAAGGGGTGCTTTAGTTTTGACCGGTTTATTTTCTAGCTTTAAATATTTTTTGATTTAAAGTTACCTCTCATATAAAGATTAACTTTAAAACTATTTGTTTATCAATAGTAAATATATTAACAATTGAAAATAATACATAATAATTTATCTATGTTTAAAACTTTGTTTTATAAAAAAAATATAGTATGAAAAAAAATTCACTGAGGGGGTGCTTTAGTTATGGCCGATACTTTATGTATATTCTTTTGTAGATCTGCGATAAATACTTCTGTGAGTTACAAACTGAATGAAAAAATCTATATATCCTACATATTTGTTGATGGTGGGTATAAAAAGAATAACATTACATTTAAATAAAAAAATTTGTCATCTTTTCCATATACTACAAATTGCCAAAACGAAATATTAGGTGAGCCGGAATTGTAGCTCACTTGGAGATATATATTTCTATAATTTGGCGCAATAAAATCTGCCTATGGTTCTGTATCACACACCAATCACAATAACAGTGATATCAAATCGGAACTCAAAGTTATCGCCATTCTGAAAATGTATAGCATCTTCCGATAGGAAGATATATTTTGAAGTTGGTTAGTCTGATCTAGAAGTCTAAACATATATGTCACAATTCCAATGCCAAAAATCTGCAAAAGTATTAAACCCGACTGACTTTAAAGACTTTCCACATTGTATCGGTTTTATTCTGTATTGTTTTTTTTTTTTTTTGTTTTTTGTTTGGCAAACATAAAAAATCTTACAAAAAAATTGTTAAACAGTTATTGCTGGAAAAACTTTATTTATGCCGATATTGATAGCGTGATAAGTATCAACAGCGATTTACCAACAACAATTTTCCTTGCTTTTTTTGTCCAACAGATTTGCTCAATAAGTACAATTTGTTATCTTTACTGCAGTGTCTGTAAATATTGAGTACAGTACGGTACAGTGCAGTGTGTATGTGGGAGGGTTTATTACATTTGGGTGTTTTTTATTTTTGGAATAATTTTTTAAAATTTTTGTTATTCATACTGAGAATTTCTATATGTTTACTAGTATTTACATACTTAAAACCACAAATTATAGCAACTTCAATACCAAGAGTATACATATATAATACATACATACAATGTTAAATAGCAGAGCAGCAGCAGTAGTATTCCACTATCAACACCCGCATGGCTGCATTTACATTCATGCTGGTTGTTGGTATTATTATTTTATTTTTTTTAACTTTCTGGTGTAATAATCGTTGTTAAAGTTATTGCTGTTGTTGTTTTTGTAGTTACTGTTATTGCAGTTGGTGGCATTGTTGTAGTTGTTATTACACTATAAATTTGGTTAATAATACATAAAGTTAGCAATTGCTTTTGTATCGCTTAAAATTGCTATCGATAATTGTTATTGGCAAGTGTGAGCACATTTTTTTATTGTTTTTAGCATTGTATTTACTAGTTTTTTTCTTCTTCTACGAAAATGAGCAGTGAGCATTTGCTGTTTTAAATTTTATTCGCATAAATGGCTTCGAAAAAAGAGCTAAATTGGGACAGTTAAGATAGTGCGCTTAAGTTTAATGGCAGACATTGTAATTAAATATGTAAAATATTATTGTACATGTAAGTAATCAGTTTTTCTTTCAGTAGATATGGCGCATATGAAAATTAAATTTAAAATAAACAAGGAAGAGAGCTATATTCGTCTGTGCCGAATCTTATATACCCTTCACCAAATTATACTTTTAAATAAAAATTTTAAATATTTTTAGGTAAACAAAATTAATTTTTTTTTTTCAAAATTTAACAAATTTTTTTCAAAACTGTTTTTCAAAATTGTTTTCAATTTTTTTTTTTCGAAATTGTTTTGATTAAATTTTTTAAAAATTTTTTTTTTTTAAATGTTTAGTGAAAAAAAATTTATGAAAAAAATTTTTTTTGGTAAAAAAATTCGGGTTAAAAAATATTTTTCCCGATTTTGACTCATTATAGGTCCAAATTATTATAGCCTTATATACATCGTTGCAATAGACTTTGAAAAATCTATCATTAGATATCCATATTGTCTATATTAATGACTTAGTAATCCAGATATAGATCAAAAAATTGGCCAAAAATCGTGGTTGTCCCGGTTTTTTCCTTATATCTCAGCCATTTGTGGGACGATTTTCTCGATTATAATTAGCGACCGAGCCGGAAGAATTCCCGATATATTGATTTATCAATTATGTTTGTAAGTTATTCGGGGGCTACGGAAAGTTGATTTAACATACAGATGGACAGACGGATATGGCTACATCGACTTCGCTATCTATAACGATCCAGAATATATATACTTTGTGGGGTCGCAAATGAAAAATGTAGAAATTACAAATGGAATGACAAACCCTTGCCACTCATGGTGAAGGGTATAAAAATGTTAAAATAAGGCAGAAATATTTTAGTCTCAATAACTGAAAACAATTTCCTTTGAACGATCAAATTTGTTAGTGATACACGCAAAGAAAAAGCAGAGTTGTGGTGACGAACAGCGTTTTGTAATGAACGGATTTTATGGTTTCTCTCAAACTACGACAGTTGGTCAATAAATCCGAGACTTTTTGAATGAAACACAGGTTTTTATTTTATTTTTCTCCATAGTCTCTTTTGAGCTCTATACAATTTGTCCAACGTTGCTTCAATACTGCGTTCATCACAGAAAAGTGTCTTTATTGGCTGTCAAAACTTTTTTGGCCTTCTTTGGCTCCGATTCACACCGAGAAAACCACTGCTTTGGCTACTGTATGGTCTCTGGTGTGTTGTGGTGGACATTTAGTCCACGGTTATGAAATGACGCAAAAAATCGTCTATATTGCAGTTGAACAACGACAAACACTACTGCAAAATTGTCACACGATTGAGTTTGTTGTCGCTTATGAGCAAATGCGGCAGCCATCTTGGAGAAAGTTTTCTCATACCCAAGTGATCATTTCAAATTGAAACCACTGAGCAACGCCAACACCATATCGTAAACCTCAACTGGATGTCCAGAAAGTTTGGCACCCAAAGGATCATTCCAAATTTAAACCACTGAGCAATGTGAGATGCCTATGGCTTCCACAATCATTCGCCCCTTCAATCTTCGTTAGACCAGCACAATAACGTAAATTTGTTCAATTGTTTCGGTTTGGATGTGCTTGTGCGGCCACAACGAAATTCAGTAAACCCATTTTTTACCATTGAACTTGATGGTGTGGCGTTCCCTTGGTAGTTATAAAGCTTAGCCTTGTTTTGTTTCTGCAAAAAAGAATGCTCAAGTTATTTTGTAGTCTGCTGTTCAAATTTTGACAGGAGTCAACTGACAGTAGTGGTGACGTTTCAGTTAAGAGGGGTAAATTCAAAAAGCCATGGACATATTGACTTGCCCTCGAATATCATGGTACGTATGTGGCCATAATATTGCTTATATACAGTCGATTGTCTTTTCTCTGCATTGTCCTGATTACATTGATGCTTCATAAAGCCTTGTTTAAACAAATTTTAAATGAACTTAAATTATAATTACAAAAGATTTCGACTTTTATGTATAGAGTTTCAAAATGTCCATTTAATTTTGCAGTTTCAGCCCAACTACCAACAATTAATAAAAACTGTGTCTTCCGTTATAATTTTGAAAGAATTTTGTAACAAAATCCTTAACCAAACTGTCTTTTACACACTCGAAATCTTTACAAAATTTAATCCCACACACACAAAACATTGTAATTTTTAAATATTCTAAGGGTCTTTGTTCAAGTGCTTTATAACTTATTTAAAAGAAAATATAATAGTTCCTATCCCCTATTTTTCTGTAACAAAACAAAATCATAGAAAAAAATAAATAAAAGAAAACGAAAAATTAAAACAAAAGTTTTTCATAACTACAAGTTACACTGTTTCCATGTCAGGGTATTTATTTTTTTTTTTTTTTTTGCTATACTTATGTATGTATTATCACATGTATATGTATGTGTGCTCTAAAGTTCTTATAATTGTTCACTTGTTAGAAAATATTACACGCACTAAACTGAGAACAAAACTTTTCTCAATGTTTTCTAAATTTTTTTTTATTTTTTTTTAAAGCAACTTTTTTCTTGTACAATATTTTTTGTCTTGTGGGTTTTTTGCCACTTGACAGCACACAAAATGTTTCTTTAATGTTCACCCTAGTTGTGCGCTGGTTCTAAATGTTTTGTGGGCTGCATGCAACCAGTCACACATATACAAATAACATAGATACTTACGTACATATATGTATGTACGTAGCAACTAGACAATGTTGAGAGATTTTTGTTGTTGCAAGGACATTTTGTTATGTAGAGTTGTTAATTTCTCTATGTCTCTCTCCCTCTCTTGCAATTTATAGTGATGGACTATGTATCCCTGTAAATATGTTGCGTTTTTTTCGGTTCGTTTTATTTTTGCACAGTATCAGAGATGAATTTCATTGATGGAAACTGAGGATAACCACACAACTATTTTTCAAAACTTTGATACGACATTAGTTTGCAAAGTAAATGTACATTCAGTGTTGTTAAGTTATTTGCTCTAAATATTTATGGTAGACCATAAAGTTTTTTAAATTTAAAATGTTTTATTTAATTTTGTCTGGCAGTGACAACAATAGTGCAGAAATCGTGTGATAAGTTTGATAAGTAAAATATATTAGCGGTGCAGCAAATAGAGAAAAAAAAAACGATCAAAGTAAATAAGTTATAACTTTATTATTAAAATATAAATTGAACCATTTATTGAATTGATGGAACATTTTGTTAAAGAAACAAAGAAATTTTGTAATTAGGATTTTGTAGTTTAATTGTTTTCCAACCTAATCTTAGCATAATTCACATTCAATGGAATTAACTGAGATATATAATCAGTGATAAATCAAAATAAAGCTTAATTAAATCATCCTATGCAAATCGTTTTAAAATCATGTTTGATATATGAAATCCAATTATGATAAACGACATGCAATATTAGTATTGATCTTATATAAAGTACATAATCAAAGTTGTATATGATCAGAATGCACAGTGGGGAAATGAAAAAAAAAAGTGGAAATAAATCTGTAACTTCTAAACCGATAGACCGATTTTATGATGTTTTGAAGTTTTGAATTTGACAATATTATAGACAATATTCTTTGATAATACTCTGGAACTGCCCTTACAAAGCATACCCTGCTTCCCATCTTCATGAATCACTTTCACACTCACATCATGTAGGGATCTTGCTCTAGAAAATGCAACATACATTTTTACCTTTTCCAAAGTCTGACCTTGAGCTTTATTTATTGTTATGGAAAATGCAAGCCTTATGGGGAATTGTGTTCTGCGCAAAACGAGGTCTGGATTAATAAGAGCCTTCGACAGTGCCTTCAGGATATTTGCACATATGAGGCTTTTCGAAAGTTTGGTCACCTGCAATCTTGTGCCATTACAGAGTCCTCTCGTCGTATTTAAATTTTGCAGAAACATTACAATAGCACCGACCAACCAGATGCTGAAAGGCTGTTCAAAAGCTCGACCGGATAGTTTTTTCTTTCGGCTATGCTGTCACATTCTACTGTGTCAATACTTTTCTACTGTAGAAGAATTACATTTTTCACCAAAAATGATCTTTGCAATTGAGTCTTGAACCATAATTTCATTTGAAATTTCAATATTATCTTCTCCAAACTCCGATGTCGTGTCCACTGCTCGGATGTTGGTTGTTAGTGGTAAAATTTTAAAGGTTGACCAGAGAACTGAGTACTTCAATGAAGTTTGAACAACAGCAGCCCAGTGAACATGTGGGACCACGGGCAAACATTGGCGAAAATCACCTACCAGCAGCAAGATTTTGCCTCCAAAGGGATTTTGATTTTTCAGTAATGTTTTAAATAATTTATTAACAGCATTAAGTGCCTGACTTTGGCTTTTTTAATTTGTTGGTCATCATTTTTATTTGCTATCATACTTGAGCTTGAAATCTCCGTTAACGGCACTGGAAGTTTAAATTAAGAGTAATAGTAATGTCGTCCTTTCAAAAGATTTTCTGGTATTCCTGTCAATGCTACAGGCAATACCACGCACAGTGGGGGAATTGTAAAAAAAAGTGGAAATAAATCTGTAACTTATAAACGAATAGCCCAATTTTAATGAAATTTCCCATGGCTATTGCTAAGTTAAAGTTTTGGATTTCGACTTATAACACCAAGAGGGGGCCGAGCCACAATGCCCCTAAGTAGGGCACCTCGGGTATATCAAAATTAAAAATGATGGCAAATTTTTTGTTTGCGATCTGATTTGAAAGATTTTTATACAGGTAAAATCTGCTCAATGAGATCTTCAACAGACGTTGCTCTAACCGTATATTATCTCTTATAGTTAACGAGTTATTCACATTTGAAAAGTAAAATTTAATTTTTTTACCTACCTTGGTCTGCTTCTTTGTAAACAACGTATCCAATTATTTTCCGATTTTCTTGAAATATGTTTGAGTTAATCCATTAGAAAATAAATTTATTAATAACCGTAAGAAAGAATTGTTTAATAACCTCTACTGACTCAAAAGTTATGTGCATTTAATTTAAAATAAGTAAGTAAAAGTACTTACATTAATTTTAAATTATACGGAAAATAAGAAAAAGATAAATTATCTATTTATAGTTTTCTGGAAGATAACAGATAAAAAAATATTTTAAAAGTAAAATACTATCAAAATTCCTATTATTGCGTGGTCCAGAGTCTTCCGAAGTAGACCTATTTTTTATGTAAATTTTAACTTAAGACAACATTTCTTCTAATTGCATAGCTGCTTTCAAAAAATTAAGACCTGCTTTGTATGTCCCAAAATGTTCTTCAATATTGTGCAAAGGGATTTCATATCCCCGAGTGTGATGCCTTCAATAGATCCAACAATCAAATAAGTTGCAATTATGGGATTTTTTAAAAGTTTTTTTTTGGAATTGTGGGATTGTCAAAAATAATTCACTAATTTCTTTTTAACTTTTGTATTTCAATCAAAAGTTTCTATATAAGTGTAAAATTTAGTTATATACGTTGAAATAGTCAATAAATATGCACATAGGTAAGGTAAGGTATTCAGTAGCCGCGAAGTGAAGAAAGAAGAGCAGCTCACGTCGGTCCAGGCAGTAGGTTCCTTTGTGTTACCTGAAAGTAGAAAGAAAGAAAAAGAGGGAAAGAACAGATATTGTTACGAATGTGCAATGAAGATTTGAATTCAACGGTCTGTAACGACTGCCTGCAGCATTCATCATGTTTGAAGGCACGTCCATCAGTAGCATGTGGTTATTGGCATTGTTTGTAAGTATGGCAACACAAAAGGTTGGGGCTGCTGGCAATGACATCGAAAGCTCTAGAAATCGAATGTACTAGTATGTCCGTTAAGAACATTGTAGATGATTCCCGATAGATGGTGCGTGTATAAACAGTGGCAGAGCTGGCAGTCGTGAGTTGAGTTTATCATTGGCGCTGTTAGAGTTAACATCAACTGTCTTGTGCAATAAGGTTGTACGTAATAAAGTTTGTGTGCATTTTTGCGAATTGATATACGTGTATAAAGACACTGAGTGCCTATTTAATTCTGTTGTTGTTGTACATTCTAAATAAATAAAGAGTTGTTACAATTTTAAACTACTAAAACTGCTTTTATTTGCAATCAAAAGTATCCGGTTTATTTAAAGGAAATAAACCCACGTTTTTAAAAGGTAAAAACGTAACAATATGAAAAAAAGAAGGGGACAGTCAAGATGTGATTAAAGATTGAAGAGTGACGAGGTACGAAAGATAAAAAGAGAGAGTAGAGGAGATTATTAATTGGTCACTCTGTGGAAATCCTCATATCTGGTCTGATTAGCCAATTACTATTCCTTATAAAGGCATTAATGCATTCTAGCCTCAAATTCGAGTGCTCAGAAAGACTAAATAGGAAACTATGTACCAGTAACCTTAAGCGTAGATCTCCTAATGCCGGACAGTGACAAAGAAGATGAAAAATTGTCTCATCCTCCTCCTCGTTTTGACAAATTCTGCAGAAGTCCTTGTAGGGCAAGCCAAGTGTCCTCGAGTGGTTTTCAAAAGTGCAGTGTCCGGTAATGACCGCCACTACACCACTCAATTGTGAACGTGTTGTTCGTCAGCGATTCAGTCGGGGCCATATCGTTCTGGTTATAAGTAGTACATGTGGGTTCGCAACCGCATCTTGTCTGAGCGAGCTCATAATAGAAATTACGAATGTGAAGCTGGCATTTGGATAACGGAATCCTACTTTGGAAATCTATGTCTCCGTCAGGCAGCATGGCGCCTTTTTTCGACAAATATTCCCATAGAAAAGACAATATTATATAGTTTATTTTTTTTCAAATTGTCACGTTTATTTTTGTTATCCAAAAACATTTGAAATAAATTAAAAAATTGTTAATTAAATTATAAATAGTATTAAATTTTAAAATAAAAATTGTTATGCAATTGATAATAATTTTTATTTTGTCTGTGTAGGAACCATACCCAGCATAAAGTCGGCAATGACTTAAAATTACTGAACAACTTACTTTTCAAAGACTACTTCTTAATGTTTGCACAACATAGATATAGTTTGGTAATGATTGACATATAATCTGATATATAGTATTTTATTACCAAATTCTTTATTAATTCATTACTAAAATTCATTCAATCTTTTATTGATTTAGTTAATTTAAATTGATTTAAAATATTTTTTCATCATTTAATTACTTTTTTTACTCTCTTACAAAATAAATAAAGAATAACTTTTTAACAGAAGTTAGAGGGCTGATAGAAGACCTATTTAAGAAGGCATATGAGAAGATCTTCCATTGAAATGTAATGTCTGTCTGATTGCCTACATAGGAACTATAAAATTAAATTTAAAGAATCAGGCATGTAGTTTTATATACAAAAGACTAATTAACGCTTATTTCACAATATAAGCTTTTATAGAAGACTAAATTTGTTAGAAGGTTTGCTACCTTCTATTTTCATGTTACGGTTTATAATAAAGATATCAAATTAAATTGTACTATAGAGAGACAACATATAGGAGTAATTGCAAAAGCAATTATGATTGGATTTTAAGTAAAGGTTTGTTAGACCTTATCTTGCAATGCAATTTTCAAAATGTTTAAAATTTATAAGAAGGAGAAACATTTTCTACGAGAAGGCTGAGTGGAATGAATATTGTATCTTTTGGAATGTGTAAATATGTGTTCTAGAAAGCCTATAACATTTTTTCCAGCTGGGTCATTACTTTGCAATGTAAGTTTTTGCTGGATATATTATACACACAGAAAAAGGATTGGTTGGAAAACGGTTGCAACTATGAACATTTAGTAGAGTATATCAATATTGTGTTGTAGTCATTGAAAATGTATAAATTCAACAGATTATCTTTATTTATAAGTGAAAAATCATAACTGTAATAGAATTGAGGTTCCTGTAATTCTATTATTAGTTAACATAATCAATTTGAGTCAGGTAAACATTAAATTAAGGAATTCGGCCGATTGTACTGACGTTTTCAGTTACAATAACCAATAAATTCGGTCATAAAATTCAAAAAACAAATTCGGTGATTCCAACCGACAAGTGATTATGTTGATAATACAAATTATGTTTAATTTGTTTGACAGTTTTCGAAAAATAAATAATAAATTAATTAGAAATTAAACAAAAATTTTGTGCACACATTTAAAAGTAAAATATTAATAAACAAATAGTAAAAGTTATTACAACAGAGAGCAGTAACACTCGGTCTTAGGACGGTAAGTAAGCCATTCGTGGGTAATTTATGAAATATGAATTTCACTTATTTCACTGCATTTTTTTTTACAGAAGATGTTATAGAAGAACTAACACACAATTGGCCAATTTTTGATGATTTGTCGGTAGATATGTAGACTTCTCGTTAATAATAACCAAAATTAGCTTAGTCCAACAAACGCTCGTGTCTTTCCTATATGATTTCTGGTGATGTGATAATCAAAATGATCCAGTTGGAGAAGTCTTTATTATATAGGTCGTTATACGTACTTCCAAATGCTTCTCCATCTGTCAATGTATGGTAGTTAAATGTCTGACTGGTTTCCAAGAGACAAGCGGACGAATAACGGTAAGGAAGTTATGAATTTGCAATATAGTCAACCATTTTCTTACAATCTTTCACTTATTTAATGATTTTGTAAATTCTCTTTAGCATTATCATCAAGTACTTCTGCCGTAAATATAAATATCGTTACGGTATGTCGCCATTCGTCGTCAGGCCTAAATGTTGATACTGAATTGTTTGGTAATATGTGTACTGGAGCATATACGCATAAAGAATGGACTGCAGCATTCAAGTAAATCAAAGTTTAACGTCTTTTCATCTTTTACGTATAGCAAATTATTGTATATATTTATATAAATTAAATAAATTATAACACATATTTAGTAATAATAAAAAAAATATGTTTTTTCATTGCGCCAGTCTAATGTAAGTATATATAAATTGCTGGTTAGTCCAACCGAATTATTTTTTAATTAACAGTTGTGATTGCCATATAAACAGTAGTTTGAATCGAATTATGTGATAGTACATGCAACCGACAAAATTCGATTGGCGCCTTATTCGGTTGTGAATACGAATCTCTTTTCTCTGTGTACATATGTGCACAAAGAAAACAGATTGGTTGGAAATCGGTTACAACTATGAAAATTTAATAGAATAATTCAATATTGTTATTGAAAATGTATAAATTCAACCGATTATCTTTATTTATAAGTGAAAAATCATAACTGCAATAAAATTGAGGTTCCTATAATTGTATTATTAGTTAACATAATCAATTTACGTCTGGTAAACATTAATTTAAGGAACTCGGCAGGGAGGACTGAAATTATCAGTTACAATAACCAATAAATTCGGTCATAAAATAAAAAAATCAAATTCGGTGATTATAACCGACAAACGATTATGTTGATTATAATATTTGTTTGACAGTTTTCGAAAAATAAATTAGAAATTAAAAAAATATTTGTACACACACAAAAGAAAAACATTAATAAAACATAAAAGTTATCACAACAGAACGCAGTATCACTCGGTCTAAGGACGGTAAGTAACCAATTCGTGAGTAATATATGAAATATGAATTTCTATAAGAACACAAAATTGGGCAATTTTTGATGATTCATCAGTAGTGCTGGGATAAGGTAGACTTAATGGTACACATTCTTGTAAATAATAAACAAAATTTACATAATCCAATAATCTCTCGTTCCTTTTCCATGTTTACCAATGATTTCTGGTGATGTGATTATCAAAATCAATTGGAGAATTCTTCATTAAAGCAGGTCGTTACACATGCTTTCAAGTGCTTTTCCATATTTTAATGTCTGGTAGTTAAAAGTTTGGCTGGTTACCAGGAGATGAAAGGACCTAATAAAGGTAAGGAAATTATGAATATTCAATATAGTCAACCATTTTGTTGCAATCATTCACTTATTTAATGATTTAATTATTTTGTTAATTCTCTTTAGCATTATCACGTTATGGTACGTCGCCATTCGTCATCAAGCTTCAATGTTGAAACGCGGTGTCCATATAGCTTTTGGAAATATCTATTATGTTATCAGGAGCATGTATGTATAATGAATGAACTGCAGCATTCAAGTAAATCAAATTTTATATAAATTATGCCAAACGGAAAAATTGTAACGTCTTTTCTCACGTATAGTAAAACATAAATTGCAATAAATAAATTATAACTTATACTTAGTAATAATAAAAAAATATTTTTTTTCCATTGGGCGAGTTTAATGTAAGTATATATAAATAGCTAGTTATGCCAACCGAATTATTTTTTAATTAACAGTTGTGAATACCATATAAACAGTAGTCTGAATCGAATTATGTGATAGTTCATGCAACCGACAAAATTCGATTGGCGCCAAATTCGGTTGTGATTACGGATCTGTTTTCTCTGTGTGCTAATAAAATTTAATTAAATGTAATAAAAACTAAATTTTATTTAAGTTGTTATTGAAAAAATCAACAAATCAACATATTTACATAGACAATTGCATATTGCACAAAGCTTATGTAGTTATTTTAACATTTCATTTAAATTTAAACGCCATCAAGATTTAAACATATTTAACTTATCTTTGATTATGTAATGCGATTTCAGTTATCTTTTTTTATAATTTTCATATTTACATACGTGTACAAACAGACATTAATCGTTTTAATGCTGAAACAATGGCAGCCACAAAAACCGCAAAAGTATGATTTTTACAAACACATATTTAAATACTCGTATATAAGTAGATATTCAATAGTATATACATACGAAGAAAATCAAAAATTTTACTAATAAATTTTAAAAAATATTTGTTCGCATTATTTTTATATTGGTAAGACCGCCTCAAGACGGTCTTAGATTTTTGGGCCCCAATGCTGTATTAAAATCTTTTTCCTTTAAATAGTGAAAACTGTCTTTAGACAACACTTTTTTACATTTGTTATACTTATTTCCTAATATATTCTGACAAATCGTTTGTTAGCTATAATCAATCCAGTGCAAAAATTCAACAGATTCGAAAACAGATTCGTGATAGCAACTCGAATGATTCTACGTTAGAGACCGAATTTTACAGTTCTAGGTAGAAAATTTTAGAAGGGGTAACAAAAGTTTGGTTGCTTCAACTGAAATTCTTCTTCATCAACTGACTTTCTGTTGATAGAACCGAAAAATTCTATGTGTGCAACCGAATCATTCAATTGGCAACAAATTCGATTGCTACTACGAATCTGTTTTCTCTGTATAAAATATCAATTTGGAGCAAATGTCTGACGAACAATTTGTCGAGTTCATCGATTCTGTAGAGTTCTATAGACAGCACAGATGAAAGAGTGTTCCAAAGACGAAATACCATCTCCAAAAATCATGCCTAATAAGTCGCATAAAAGGGAGATCAAATTGTTCGTGCTTTGAGATTCAAACGGTTTTGCCTATCGTTACAATGGGTCCGGAGATAATATCATTTTACCAGCTACACCGGACATTGGAGCTACCTTAAATGTTTGGAGATTCCTAATTTCGTGCATTACATTCTGTATTTTGATAACTTTTACAAATCGAAGCCGCTGTTAGTCTATTTATGAGCCAGAGGAATTTATGGTTTGAGCACAATGAGAGGTACTATTTTTTTGTTTGTCATGTTTCTTGTTGATCATGATTTGCTTTTGTGTAAGCTGCAAAATGAACAAAGATGATTTTGCGTCGAATACATGACTTCAATCCATGGAGTCGATATGAATACTGTATTATGGAAGGATAAAAAATATGTCCGCCCGTAATCGGCATATGTAGGTATTGAACGTTTCAGAAGAACCAATCCTGGTGAACAACAATCAAAAGTTTCTACACGCAGCAAAAAATATAGTTGTGCATGTTTACTGTAACCATTTCAACATTTTTAACAATATTATAGTCAACGTAACTATTTATATGATTGTGGTAACAATAATATGGTTAACTTACGATTCACATTATTGTATCAACCATATATATGGTTAAAGTAAACATGTATATGTTTGTGACAAGCCTCTGTATGGGAATAACTGCTCATCAACGGTCACTGCATCATGCGGAGTGTAAGGTGCTGCCAAGTTAGACTACAAAATTTGCCAAATATCATCAAAAGCCGCAGTTTTGCTGTTGATTAGTCGCTGCTGTCGCAAATTTCCATTGTCGAATCTAAGGCATTGTTTTATGTACTTTATACGATCTAATGATAATGCAGCTTTATATATTGGACATCGCGTTGGGCCCCATAACCCTTCAAGAGGTTCACTATTCGATTTAGTGAGTTCAGCATACAAAATAATAGCCAAAAAAGCTTCGAACTCTTTCAAAGTGATTGGTTTCCATTCCTTTGTGTTAGTAATTCCATGCAGCGTACACTTCCCTGCCTTTCCTATTTGATTCGCGTATTATGATGTATGCCATGTCTTCGGTGATGAGCGAGCGGAATATGTGGTTCCTACTGGTCCCGGATTCCTCCTTGTGTAGTCGACCACGTTATGAGCACGAGTACGGGAAGCCGGTGTTGCATTTTTAGTCCATTTGGTGCCATCTTTGGAAATGAAGTAATTGTCACTTGTTTACTGAGCATCAGTTTCTTTCTCGTCATCACTAATATATTTATTGATGTCTATATGTGGTTCAGTTTTCGCATCATCAAAATGATTCTTTGGTTGATATGTGAAATCGTCATCATCCGCACCTTCAAGACCAAATGCAGGAATAGCACCTTCATCTCCGCACTCATGAAGTCTGCAAATCTCACTCATTTGCTGGTAGCGTGTACTACGACGCACCACAATTTCAGCAATGTTCAAATTTTCCTCTACCATTGTATTGTACTTTTATATCTCTTATAATTATCAATTTGGTTTTCGTAGAGGTTGTGGTAAAGAAGATGCTGTGTTCAATGTCGTAAAATTTATTTGTAGTGGACAGGGCGAAGGTTTTGTTGGAGTAACTGGAAGGAATTTTTTTTCGATTTTACAAAGGCTTTTGATTTAGTTGATCAGCAAATTCTATTACAAAAATGTTTGAGTTTTTGTTATTTAAAAGTTATTTTTTCCAATAGAAAACAGTATTTTCAAATTAACAACTCAAGAAGTTTTATTGGTTCTGTTAAATATCTGAATTCTGAATTCAGTTTCACTCTGAATACAGGTTTAACGATTCTCCAATATTTTGATTTTCCTCATATTCATATGTATATGATGTCCACAGTTTGTATGCATGTAGGTAAATAAATATGGATATAAAAATGCACCCACATATGTTTGTGCAAATTTGCATATATATGTACATAGTTAAACACACATTTATATAATTGTCTATATAGAGATATTAAAAGTACGTATTTTTATTTTGATTGTAAAAAAAAAATATATATATATACTGATGCAAAAATAAAACTGAATATTATTTGCGATATACTCTACATATTCAAACAAATAATTATGTACATACATGTGGTCAATACAGTATTTATATATTTTACGGAAAACTGTGAAAAAAAATAAACAAAAACAGTATGGCACTCAATATTTAAGATATATAATAATTAAGAACTTTTCACATAAACATTAATACACTCATAAAAAAGTGTTAGTGTACTAAGTACTAAGCAATTGCTAATATGTAAATGTATTTTTATTCGACATGTAAATTAAGATATCTATCATGGCAGGCTTTTATACACTTTTCTTTTTAAAATCAAAGATTTTACATAAGTTGAGTGTTTAATATTAATTTATACTCAACAGTTAATTTTATATTTTAATTTGTAGTTTTTCTATGAGTGTTGTTAGTGACCATGTATATAAGGGCGGCCCTTATTTCATACTTTTTCGATTTACGCGGAATCGGAAAATGTTTAGAGGTTGCTAATGTTATTTTTTTTTAAATTTTTTTTGTAAAATTTTTTTATTTTTTTAAATTTAAAAATTTTTTTTTTAAATTTAATTTTTTTTTTTTAATATTTAGCGAATAAAACTTTTGGTGAAAAAAAAATTCGGGTTCAAATTTTTTTCCCGATTTTGACCCATTGTAGGTCCAACTTACTATGGTCTTATATACGTCGTTGCAAAGGTCTTTGAAATATCTATCATAAGATATCCATATTGTCTATATTAATGACTTAGTAATCCAGATATAGGTCAAAAAATAGGTAAAAAATCGAGGTTGTCCTGGTTTTTTCCTTATATCTCAGCCATATGTTGACCGATTTTTTCGAAATAGCAACCGAGCCGGAAGAATTCCGGAGACATTGATGTATGATTTCAACAGACAGACAGACGGACATGGCTTAGTCGACTCCGCTATCTATAAGGATCCAGAATATATATATATACTTTATAGGGTCGGAAAATTATATTGTGGAAATTACAAACGGAATGGCAAATTTATATATACCCTTCTCACGAAGGTGAAGAACGAGGTGAAGAACGAGCGACAGAATTGAGTTAAAGTTTTATAAAAAATACTCGTGTTGTGTGATGGATGATGAAACTTATGTACTGGCAGACTTTTCACAACTTCCGAGTCAAGATTTTTATATGGCAGATGGACGAGGTAATGTTGAAGAACAATACCGGACAAAAAAATAAACAAAATTCAACAAGAAGTTTCTAGTGTGACAAGAAACTTCCTAAACTTGGGGTCTTGTAAAAAAAGAATTAAAAAACACAGGAAAGATATCTTAGGACATGTCCGATTTAAAGCGTGGATCACCTCGTTCAAAAAGGTAACGAAAGCAAATGTTTAATTGAAGGATTTGCAGAAAAAGAATTTATTTAATATATAAAATATTAAATGTTTAATTATTTTGTACAATATTTGAGTAAATTTACAAGAAAAAGTGTTTTCTGGCTCACTGTTTAATTTAAACATTTATGACCGGGAAAGTTCTATTTCTGAAGGACATTTGAATGGGGGCTAGGAGAATTATTGGAATATAGCACAGGTAAAAGGTTTCCATGGATAGCTAGCCTTCCAGCCAGCCAGCCAGACGGACGGATATATTTTTGGGCGTTACAAACATCAGTACAACAGCATAGTACTCTTCCCACTATGGTGGAGTATGGTCAATTGCGACCCTATAGTAGTCTACATTAAATATTCATTCACCATTTTTCTTTTAAAATTTCAATAATTTTTTTTTCTGAGTATTTTCGGAAATGAGACTTTAATGGAAGCGATCGTCATGAAATTATGTCGTGTTATTTCTTTTTACATATATTAAATTTTATTTGGATTCTAAAATTTGTATACTATATAATTATATGGGAACTATGACCAATTATGGACCGAACGGCATAAAATTACGTCGTATGATATATTTCTACATGAAGTTTTTTTTTTTTTTGTTGAATTTTAAGTGGATTTATGATTGTTGAAATGATTTTCGGAATCGGGACCTATGGACTGAAAAAAATTTTCCAATTTGATTTCCTTTTATATATAATTTATTATTTGTGGATAGCTGTATAAATCAGAAGTTACACGCAGAGAAAAAATATAGTTGTGCAGGTTTACAGTAACCATTTCCACATTTTTAAACTTTTTTTAACAATATTATAGTCACAGTAACTATTTACATTATTGTGGTAATCATAATTTAGTTAACTTGCGATTCACATGATTGCATCAATCATTTATATGGTTACAGTAAACAAGTATATGTTTGCTAAGATAGGTTCTCTATTGGAAGTAGTGAAATATGTTTAGAAACAATCAGCCTTACCACAAAAGCCTTAAGGTCGATTTTAAGTCCATAAAATTTCAAATATAATTTAAAATTCTGTTTTATTATTTTAAGATAAGCTTTTTGTTTGGAACTTTTATGTACATTTTGTTTTGTTTATTTTTTTGAAATTTCTTTGTTTTATTTACATTCTTTGAAAAAGATGAGTTGGAAAAAGTTTTGAAAATTTAAGTTCTAAGGACTGAGATCGAAAAATGTTTAACATACATATATGTTAATAAAAATGATTGAAATTATTGTTACAATTTACAAGGAAAACTATTTTCTAATCCCTAATGATGAAATTTTGAACCTTCTTTGAAAACCCTTCCATTATGGCTTTTATAGTGCTTTATGTCACTTTGTTCGAACAGGTTGTCCATCTCCGTTTAAAATCTACCACACTTTTGGACACATTTTTTGTGCTCTTTAATTCTCTTTTAACAAGAGCCCAATATCTATCCACTGGACTCAGCTCCAGGCAGTTTGGAGGAATTGCCTCTCTTGGTACAAATACCACATTATTGGTCTGGTACCACTCAAGACCTTTCTTACCATAGTGACAGATGCTAAATCAGGCCAAAAATAAGTGGACAGCATCCTTTTTTGTAAACATTCCTTGATGTAAATTTCGGTATTTATAGAGCCCTTTGTAACAAATGTTTGGCTTTTTTGTCCAACTGCATATTGCTCGCCATACCAAGAACTTTTTGGGAAATTTTGTCTGCTTTTGGGTCCTAAACTTTTCCTCAACATTCCCTCGAGCATCTGCAACATAAAACATTTACCCAGAAGCTGCGAAAAATTTTCCATACGTACATTTCGACATCCATAATGCAGCAGGTATATTTTTTGTATACAATTTGACTTCAATTTCCGTGCTCTGCTTTTGGCCTCTAAAATTTTAGCAGAGTTCCTGTTAGGAACTTTGTGAGCCTTGTATGCTTTTAAACCTTCATTGACTTTAACTTTTCGTACCAAATAGTCCGAGTACTGACCTAACCGGGCTGCTTTCCTTTCGGATGTGTTGGGTGCTTTTTTGAAAACGCTTTAGATTTATTGGCTTTAGAGACATCATGTGGACCATTCCTACTACCTGAGCCAGGTTTTATATCAACGGACAAGATCTCCCGGTACTGTTTAATAACATTGGAAACAATTTGATAGCAGAACTTTGATTGTTTGGCCAACTTTTTGTAGCACCAAGTTGGGTTTTGTTGAAAAAATTTAATAATTTTAGTACGCACTTTTTTCTGGTCACTCATTTTAATGAGATTAACAACAAATGAACATAACTGACATAATAACTGACATGCTTTACAAAGATATCTTGATAAAAAAAAAATCAAATAATACTTGTGTTAAAAGTTTTAATGAAAAACGTGTGTTAAGAAATTTACGATCTCAGTCCTTATTTGGAATTTAATTTCGTCATAATCATATAATTTTACCATATCTATAGATTTTTATGCACAGAAAAAATATTCAACAGAAACAGTATGATTTGATTTCATTGATTTTCAGTTCATAACATTTATAAATAATTTCATAGTGTTTTTTTTCACACTTTTTGGCTTGAAAAAAAAGTCTTTCAATTTTCATTTGTATTTTTATGTTTTTTAATAATGTTTGAAATTTTCCTTGGAAAATGAAAATATCAACAAATTTATGTAAAAAAAAAAAAAAAATGCCGTCATGTACAATTTTATTATATTTATGAACATGTTCGAAATTGTTATGGATATTTTTTTTTGACTTCGGGTTAATATGGGTCAAAGATGTCAAGTAAAAAGGTATGTTTTTGTAATAGTCGCGGTTCTATGAGCAATGAAAATTTATGTTAACAAACAATATTCAGCTATTTGATGAAAATTTACAATTTTGATCCCAGATATAAAAGTTTTAACAATGTCGAAAAAACGATTAGACTTAATATCAAAAAAGAGGCCACAAAATGTAGTTTTTATGGAAGAATTTTAGGAAATTGTTAGCCATAACCTAATTTCCTCGAAAAACGACAATTTTAAGTTGGTACCTCATTTATTAGAGGTACATCTTTAAAAAATTTACTTTTTAATCCTTGTTTAGTGTATATTAGAATCGATGATAATTCATAAATTTTTTTAAATTTCGTTTAACAAAATTTTTGACTCAAAATTAAATTTTTCGAATAAATTAAGAAACCTGTAAGCGTTATCCTATTTTTATCAAATGTTCGACTTTGGAAGCATCAAAATTCAAGTGTCAAATAAGGGCCGGCCTAATAACCATGTACATATTTATATTAACATATGGGAAATTCCATGTGACATATGTACGCCTATAAAGTGGAATAGATTTTGCCAAAATAAGAGAATCTGGAAAATAATTTAATCTTTGTGTACATTCAGAGACATTGTTGTCCAAAATGTAGAGCGAAATAAGGGTATATCGTATGTGACATAAACGGAAGTAGTTTTGAGGTACATGTAAAAATATGCGAAAATTTGATTTCTTACACTAAACCAAATATTTTGCCATTATAATCCGTCAGAGTAAAATAAAAAATATCTAAATAAAATTGAATATCGTACGTGACATAAAAACAATAAGCCTAATACATAATAATTAAATTTAAAAATTAAAGATAGTCAGATAAAACTATTATTTTTCTCTTAAAATGTTGTAATAAGCTTTAAATACCTTTACATAGTAAAATTTAACTGTTTTTTCCTCTTCAAATTATCTTGAAAAAATGTGTAAGTATTTTTTTTTTCAGTCATGGTTAACAAACTCATGGAATTGCCTACATGCACATAAATGAGTAAGTACCAATGGTTGTATGATTAAAAAACTAAAAACAACATCAGGAAACAGATTTTCTATCTCCTTTCAACTCAACTGTAAAATCATGACGGTGTATCCTGTCTGTAAATATCAGTTTAACACCGACTCACATGCACCCACACACACATTTATGCACTTTACATGTGTATATGTATGTAAAATTAAAATTATATGTATTGCTGATTTTTAACTTATCCATACAACAGTTTTATACACGTGCATACATACTTACACACATATTTAAGCATTTATTTTTTAATCATTTTCGATTGTTAGTGCTTTTAATGTATATTTAATCTGAACAATATGAAAACAATTAATGATGATTTTAAACATTTTGTTTCTTCTTAAAAATATATAAAATACACTTTTTCCACAATGTTTGTTGTTTGTACTTTGCACGTACTTTAAACTTATTTATGTACAGATTGTAGGCAGTTGTACTAAGTATTTTCATTATACATACTATATTTAAAGTACAAATACCGCAGCACAGTCAGTCGATTATTATGTGTATATTTTAAATAAAATTAATTTTTTTTGTAATGAAAAATACTTATTGCTACACAGTGACCAGCTTTACGGTCACTGACAGTATTAATGCAAAGTTCGCGAAAAATTTATAATTTCAATGTCCACAAATAATGAGATTAATGCAGATGCGAGAAAACAACACCTGCGACAACCGATGCATGTTGGACATAAAACGAAAACTGTGCAGCATTAAAATTGGTCATAATCCACTGCTGTGTTAACTGTTTTATTTGTTTATTGTTGCCGTTTTTTTTTTAAATGGTATTTCCAAAAAAGTATATATGAGGAAAATCAAACATTTTTAAAAAATCGTTGAAACTGTATTCAGCTAGCTACTTAGTATTTCTTCTGTGTTTGAAAATTTGGCGAATTTAGTCTTATTAAAGTTTGACATCAGCAATTTAAAGATGTAATTTGCAATGGTTTAAGATATATCTTATTGACCACAGGAGCGGAACATGACCTTCTTAAATTTTCAAAGAACTGCTGTTAAAAAATTCAGAACAAAAATAGTTCTATGCGCCTTTTAAAAAGTTTGCAAAATTTTGAAATCTGTTTTTTAATTTCTACTAAGTAGATCTACAATACAACAAAATTGTGCAGTGGTTTAAAAAGCCTTTACAATTTTTTCGATTTTGTTGCCTTGTGTAATATATCAATATATCCGCTATAGTCCATCTTAGTTTGCTATTTAAAATAGAGAAAATCGGTTTATTGCTGAGACATAAGCAAGAAACCATGACTAACTCCATTTTTGTAATTTTACTATTTCCTTAAGGACTGAGATCGAAAAAACCTTAACATACGTTTATCATTAAAACTTTTAACCCAAGTATTATTTGATTTTTTTTCTTTGATCAAGTTATCTTTGTAAAGCATGTCAGTTATTATGTTTAATGTCAATTATGTCCATTTGTTGTTAATTTGATTAAAGAGAGTGACGAGAAAAAAGTGCGTACTAAAATTATTAAATATTTTCAATAAAACCCCACTTGGTCCTACAAAAAGTTGGCCAAACAATCAAAGGTCTGCCGTCATACTGATTCCAATGTTACTTAACAGTATCGGGAGAACCTGTCCTTTCACAGAAAACCTGGTAGAAGGAATGCTCCACATGATGTTTCTAAAGCCAAAAAATAGAAAGCATTTGCAAAAGAGCTCCCAACACATTCGGTAGGAAAGCAGTCCAGTTAGCTCAGCACTCGGACTATTTGGTACGAAAAGTTAAAGCCAATGCAGGTTTAAAAACATACAAGGCTCAAAAAGTTCCTGTCAGAAACTCTGCTAAAAAAGGGAGGCCAAATACAGAGCATGGAAATTGAAGTCAAATTTTATGCAAAAAATATAGCTGCTGCATAATGGATGACGAAACGTACGTATGGAAAATTTGTCGCAGCTTCCGGGTCAATATTTTTATGTTATGTGCTCGAGGGAATGTTGTAGAAAGGTTTGTCATTCCGTTTGTAATTTCTACATTTTTCATTTGCGATTCCACAAAGTATATATATTCTGGATCCTTATAAAGTCAAGAAAATTTACCCACTTCTTAATTTTCATTAAGCAAGAATCACTGATAATTAGCAATATTATTAACGTGATTTTTAAAATTCTGCATAATTTTTGATTTTCCTCATATTTTCTTGAAACGGTAATGAGTTCGTTTGAGGATTTAGAGGAGTCTACATATAAGTCTATTGGTTTGTGCATATTTATGGGTGGTCTTATCTGATGAATGGAATTTGTGGCATCTACTCATACCTGCTGAAGTTGAGTTTATCCTTTAGATTAACAGATTTTTGTAGTGTAAAACAAGCAGAAGACTGACATTTGGTACATTCGATATCATTGGATATCAGGAAAATGTCTATAGTTAACTTATAGTAAAAAGATCTTTGGACATTGGGTTATAGATACTGTTAGGCCAGTCGGATCGCAGTAGAGCATACGCTGCTACTTCGGATCTTGATGAGACACATTCTTAGCAAAGGCAAGATGTAAGTGGAACTAAAACTTCAATGTTGTGCAATTATTAGATGTATTCACATTTGCTAAAAATTGTTTGTTTGCTATATGTATAAGCTTTGTATAATCCATATATTGCATTTCAGTTTAACAACACATTTGAGTAACAGCTAATATAGCTTGCATCACCATCTTTCATTGTGAAAGGATAAAATTGTCTAAACTCTGATATTTTTACAAGCTAAGCATGTGTACCTGTAATTCTCATTCGCTCTATAGTTTTAGCTTACCTAAAGTCTTTGGAAAAAGTTTTTCTGATAATATGGCCTAAGGAAGCTTATACCCCAATAATAAATTTTAGTGTATTTATCAATAACTAAACTAAAATACATATATAAAACCTAATTAATATTAATCATACGTCCTGCACTACTTATAAAGAATTTACTCGATTTTAAGCTTTAATGCAACGAACTTAGAACATTTCGTCAATTAGTGTTATTAATCTTAAAGTTTTGCAAGTTATAACGAAGAAAATCTAGGGAATTTGCTGGAAAAAAATTTGCAATTTTGCTAAGCAATTTTGCCCGGTGTATTTTTGAAAATTCTGTTCCAAAAATTGCAAATGTTTATAATAATTCTAAAGTTAAAGTAAAGTAAAAATAGTTACATCTTGCCTCTATTAAAATAATGCACGAAACCTTTAGCAAGTCTTAAAATAAAATACAATTTATGAAAAATTTATGTACAGTTACCCCCATATTCAAAAAAAATAAATTTAAACAAACATTAATTTAATTCGCTAAAGTAGATAGATTTATTACAGCAAAATGTATAATAAACCATAGTGTTTGTAACACCAAAAAATATTCGTGCACACCCACCTTAAAATATACCGATCGTCTCAGAACCACTTTCTCAGTCTATTTCTCATACTTTCTACTTTACATACTTTCTCAGTATGTTTACTGTAACCATTTAAAAATTTTTAACAATATTATAGTCACAGTAACTATTTATATAATTGCGGTAACAATAATATGGTTAATTTACGATTCACATGATTGTATCAACCATATATATGGTTACAGTAGACAAGTATATGTTTGTGACAACCATTTATATGATGAATTAATTTTATCATAATATGTTGTTCTCAGATTATGATATCCATAAGCCAAGATCAACATAACATGGTAAGTCCTTCATCATATAAATGGTTGTCACAAACATATACTTGTTTACTGTAATATATATGCATGAAATATATGAAAAAATTTACAAATTTTCCAAAAGGGGCAAGGTTTGTGGAACTTCTGAGGAGTAAATAAAAGCTCTTCATATAAGTATTTAATATTGCTAAAAACCTTAAGACTTGAAGATTGATATTTTAGTAAAATTAAATATTTTGATGAATTTTTGGGACGTCGCACAGTACTCTGTTTCATAGACAAAAGTCAAAAATAAATTTTCTTCCAAATTTTAATAAAAGATATATAATTTGAAAGCTAAGAAGACATCTAATATACATATTCAAAAATTATATTGATATGGCTATATTTGTTATTGAGAGAAGGCTCTAAAGTCAGAAAATTTTTCAGGGAAACGAAAGTGCTTTTGAAGATGGATTCACAAAAAATATTATAAAAATTTAGGTTTTTGGAAAAAAGTAGTTTGGTTTAATATTTTAAATAACTATGTATACAGTCAAGAAAAAGAAAAATTCTTGTTGTGAAATTTCACTCTTAGAATGTTTTTACACAGCGTTAAAAAGTGCATATTAAAAATTAAAAAATATCACACTTTGGTGGAAAATATAAACAAAGTGTGTAAAATGTAGTATTTTTTCTTTATTGTTTTTTATAGTTAATACTTTTATTTAATTAAAATAAATATAAAATTAACGGAATTTTTGCCGCAATTTTGAAAAAAATTATTTTTAGAAAATGATTATTATTGTTCATTTTAGTATAAAATGTTAATAATTTCCCACATTTAAAATTATATTAAATCATTTAAATTATAATACCATTTGTACAATTTATGTATTTCGAATTTTGAATAAATTTTCATAAAAAACTGCGCTTTTTTTTGTTATTTTCAATAATTGTTTCATCGATTAAACCATGTCCGTCCGTCTGGCTGTCCATGTAAACATTGTGCGCAAAGCACAGGTCGAAATTTTTAAGATATTTCAATAAAATTTTGTACTTATATTTTTTTGGCCCAAGGACCAATCCTATTGAAACTGGCTGAAATCGGTCTATTATTTCACCTAGCCCCCATACAAATATCCTCCCGAAATTGGACTTTATCGGTCATATATGTTTTATTTATATAGGTATCTACTCAAGTTTTGCTCCAAATAAGTTTTATATATACAGAATTCATGTCACAAAATTATATTATGATCGGTCCATAATTAGTCATAGCTCCGAAAATCACTTTAACGTGCCTAAATCTCCTAAAAATGTTGGTATCAAATAAAATTCAACATAAATAAATTTCATATAGACATAAATCACACGACCTAATTTCATGCTGATCGGTCCATAATTAGTCATAACTCCCGTATAAGACCCACTTCCGTTAACCACTCACGAATATAAATTATTGAAATTTTAAAAGAAAAATGATTTGGCTCATTTATTTAATATTGGTTATTATATGGTCGGGCTGACCGACCATACTTTCTTACTTGTTTTAAAACATTTAATTATAAATTAAGAAATAAAAATCACTAAATATGAATTTTAAAATTACCATTTTAAATTTTAGGAAGTTTGAGACTAAAACGGTTACTCACGTACATTATTTAATTTAATGTAATTATTTAAAAAATATATATTTTCAATAAATAAGAAGTTTTATAATTACTAACATTTATTCTCCAATAGAAAATTAGATAAATGAAGTGAATTTTCGAAAGAATATTAAAATGGTATTTATATTTGTATAAAATCGTCAAACGAATTTTATATAAACTAGACTTATATGGAAGCAAAAGGAGTCCTTGTCCTTAAAATTGAATTTGGCACACAATAAACCCTTAATTCTAGAGATAACTGAAAATGGGTTAGACAATTTAATCAATATTTTAGCTAAAATGTTATTTTTAATATTCAGGATATATGGCAGGTAGGCAAGTCCTTCATCCGATTTTGATGAAAATTTGTGTTTTCTTTAACAATGTAAAACGGTACTTGTGTACCAAATTCTACATCTCTACGAAAGCTCCTTCTACTTTTGTCCATTCGTTATATGGGGACAAAGCACTGTGCGTCGTTTACCGTAAAAACTAAAAATATTATAATGTGGTGATTTTCCGTGAAGAAAAATATAAAATTTTAATTAATGTAAAATCTTAACGTTTAAAGATATCATAACAAAATTTGGAAATTGTGTAGATCTAGATATTTTTAAATCAACAGTGTTTTAACTTTTAACATTTTATATTTCAAAATACCTAAGTTTCTAAAACGGGAAATATGTGTCCCAAAAACACATTTTTTTTAGAAGAGGGCTCACTGCGACGTTATTTACCATGTGATAGTAAAAAAGTAACATATAGCGTTATACAAATATGGAGCATCTTTGAGGATCGGTGCTTTGCCTTTTTAGAATTTTTTACCCAAACCTAAAATAATTTTTTAAAATTGGCTAAGTTTGGATAGGTCTGGGGGGTGTTGTGTCTGCTTATGTGCCCTAAATTTTACTTTACACACTTTTACATTAAGTTCTCTTTCCGAGTCATATAAAAATTGTAGATAGTCCCAAAGAAAATTTTTTTCTACAAAAGAAAGAAAATATGGGCTTTTTTGGGAAAAATATTAAAAAATACGGCCCTTTTAACATGTTCCAACTTTGGATGCGTGTAACTTTTTATAGGAACAAGATAACTGTTAATAAGTTGTTTTTATTTTATTTAGGATTTTATCGGTAATATAGGTGGTATTTAAGAAATAAATTTTGACTCTCTGTTGGCCCGGCATATCTAAAAAACCATAAAAGGATCGAGCAATTAAAAAAAAAAAAATAAATCAACAAACCCAAATATCTCTTCAAATAATAGAGATAACCTACACATATATGTGTATTTTTGGTAGATCTTCTTAAGGACTATTTATATTTTCAGCTCATTCCGATAATAAAGGTATTTTTGACGATTTTTTAAAAAAATTTGAGACCCGAGGTGACCAAATTTGAGGGACCACGCACTGGCCCCCATTAGCGTTAGGAAACTGAACAAACGCAAATCAATTCCAACCATGTGAAATTTTATAATAATATCTCCAACAGTTCCCGAGATACCGTATTATTTTCAAAAAAAATGTTTCTAAACCTCTGTGCCATGTCCATCTGTTCGTCTGTATGTTTTAATCAACCTTCCGTAACGCCCAAATAACTTACATTCTTGATTGATTCATCGATATATCGGGATTTCATTCGGCTCATTGGCTATTTAAAATCGAGAAAATCGGCCCACAAATGGCTGAGATATAAGTAAAAAATCGGGACAACCTCGATTTTTGGCCTATTTTTGATCAATATCTGGATTACTAAGTCATTATTATAGACAATATGGATATCTAATGATAGATATTTCAATGTCCACTGCAACGACGTATATAAGGCTATAGTAAGTTGGACCTGCAATGGGTAAAAATTGGGAAAATTATTTTTTAACGCGAATTTTTTTCGAAATAAAAAAAATTGAAAAAAAAATTTAATTTTGTTTACCTATCCTTGGTGAAGGGTATATAAAAATCGGCACAGCTGAATATAGCTCTCTTACTAGTCTTCATTAAAGTTGTTATATAATTTAAGAACCATAACATTTGCATATTAGAATATCGTCCAACAAGGATTACTATCTATTAAAATTTATTTATAACCAAGAAATAAGTTAACAGGCAAACATTTTGTAAATAGTCATTGACTTTTAACAGAGGTTGGCCCGTTTTATGCGAACTATTATAAAAAGTCTTTTAACATATGCTCGTATATATTCATTTTAACATACATACATAGGGTCTAAGTATGTTATAAATAGCTCCAAATCAATTATCAGCAACTGATTTAAATGTTCCACTTTGTCAATTATTTCGAAAAAAACTACGTTTTAGTTCTTATGAGTTTTTTATATCAAATATATTAAATGGACTCAGACGCAGGAAATACTTTACTTGATCCGATCTCCTTAATATTAACGCTTATATTTCAATAAATTCTAAAACTAAAAAAATTGATGAAATAATGCAGCCAAATCAAAAATATATTTTCTGAGATAATACTGACCTATAGTCCTTTTGTATAAGCTAACGAATTTATCTAACATTTATTAAGATTTCTTTGGCTTCTCCCTGTTTTATTTAATTTGATAAATACCAGTGACTGCCATTTATCATCAAAAGAGTGTGTTTATACACATAAAGATGCTCTATTACGAAATGAATTGCAAACAAATACAAATTTGTATCAAAGAAAACAACGACAAAATAACAACCGAATGAAAGGATATAAAAAGGTTTTCGAACACATAAAAACCAAATTGAGTGACAATAAAATGGAAATAAACTAAAGTAAAAAGTACTCGTACACAAATTCAAACACACAAACGTTGTTGTATGGATGAATGTGGAGGAGGTATTAGGGAGTGTCGAATGGCAAAGTAAGCAGGAAACAGGAAAACGGAAAGCCAACAACAACTGTTTTTTCCAAAACGGATAAAGGTGGCTAAACAACTACAACAACAGCAGCAACAACACAAACAACAATGACATTAAAATCAACAATAGCAACAGTAAGAAATTCCTTGTAAAACGAATGATGGTGATTGTAATGGCAGGCAGTTAAAATGAGGATAAGATGATATTTTTAACGCCGTCTTGCAAAGCAATAATGATACTTTTATTGTTGAATTTAAAAGCGAATTAAAGCGGCAGCAACAACTATGGCGACATCAACAACAACAGCAGCAGCAACGTTAACAAGAATAACAAAGGTAACAAATAATAAAAAGCCAAGTCCTTCATTTCTTATCCCACCAAAATTAAACCGTATGTTTTATAGCCACAAAATGCTGAAATTTGTTTACAATACAAACATACACACAGCCACCTATACACACACATATACACTGAAATGTTTATATAAAAAAAACTTGGTCGCCTTTTTTTATAATAAACATTATTTTACAAATACACGCATAAGTATGTGCGTGTTTGCATGTGTCTCTTCAAATGGCTGTAAAATGATAAATTGTCCTACTTATACTTTCACCAACAAAATACAATCTACCATTATTATAGGGAAGCCAAAGAAGCGAAAAAAAAACAGAAAAACACTGAATAATATCCACTAAATATTTTAAATAAGAAGATACAATGGAATGGAAAATACATTCAACTACGAACAAACACACAGTTACAAAACGTAAAAAATATATGTATAAGAATACCAAAAAAATACATATTTAAATAAACAGTAAAACCATAATTTACGCAGTCATAATTTGTCATTAAAATCTCCCATAAAGTCTTGTGTGATACGGCAAAAAGACAATTTCTTTTATTTCGGGCAATACTTAAAAAGCCATTTCATTCTTCGTGTTTTTTTAGAAGACATATTTTTTGAGTTATTTTTACATTCGTGCTCAGCACTAGTGTTCAAAAAGTACACAGAGAGAACGGAAAATATATGTTTTCTAAAAAAATCATTAATACTATTTGTGTCAAGTTTTTAGTAAATTTATTTTTATTTTTTATAGAAAAATAACAACAAATTTTAGGATTTTATAAAAAATTAAATACATGAAATTTTGTATTTCGTAGCCAAACTACATACAATAATAGGGAGTAATTCATACAAAATGTGAAGACTCGCACGATAATAGTTTTCCAGATATTCGAAAATAACTATTGACTTTGTATATGTATATTATAAAACGGAAAGATTCTGTAAATTTTCACTTTGTTGTTGATTTTGAATCCAAAAATTTTACTAGTGGAAAATATAAGATATAAGGTCTGTTCATTTACTTTCCCAATAAATACTTGCAGTAGTCCGACTCTTTGACAGCAGTACCTACCTCTAAACATGTGTTAGTGAAAAAGTACCTAAGTCTAAGTATGTGTTAATAACTAAAATGTATATGTGTTGGTGCCTTTTTAATTTTCACCAGACACACAGAGTTCTATAAAAATTTTAAAATTTTTATTTATTTGAATTTTATTCTATTTTCAATACCATAAATTGAAACTCTGTTCTACATTTTAGTATCTACAACAAACAAAATAAAATGTCAAAATTAATAAAAAAAATTATTAATTTTGAAATGTGTTGAAAAAAATTATAAAATAATGTGTGTTAGTGAACTTACGTGTATAAAACTTTATTTATTCGAGAATTTATAGTGAAAATTTCGAGACTTTTGATGTGTTTAATTCTCCCACAAGGGTATTGAATTCACACGGAACCCGTATATGTGAGAGAGTATTTTAAAAAATAAAGAGTCGGACTACTTGGTATACATTGCTGCTAACTAAAGAATAACAAGAAGGGAAGCCTCTCAATTTTTTTACAACAACAACTTTTCTCTCTTCTCACATACAAGTAGTATGTGAATTCAACACACTTGAGCGAGAGATTTGACTTCAAAACTTTTTCTTCAAAATTGCAATTGTAACACACTCTTTCACAGACACATAATATTCTTTTATTTTTTTCCACACATATTTACCATTAAAATAACCGAAAGATTTATATTTTGCACAAACGAAAAATATATTTTTTTAATTTTTTTGACTTTTAATTTTTTGGGGTTGAAATTAAAACTGAAAAAAACACATTTGTAAAATTTAGTATTGAAAATTAATAAAAAATTCAAATAAATTAAATTTTTGCAGAAATTATGTAAGAAAAACCAAGAAAATCTATTTATAAAATCTTTCAAGGTCAAATATACATTAAATAATTTGAGAGTTGTTTAAATTTTTAAATTTAATTGTAATAAAATCTTGTTATAATTTTTAATGTCGTGTGGTGAAAATGGTTTGAAAACCAATACATATAAACAAAATGTTACCAATACCGACTTAGGTTTTTTTTTTTGACAGCGTTTCACTTCTTGTTATTATTCTTTGCTGCTAACTATTACGAGTTTAAAATAGAACTTGTAATAGTTTGCAACGAGAGAACACTCTCTAAAATTTATACGCTCTTGATTTTTTCTCTACTTGCAAGTTTTTTGCGTTAATGAACGCTTTTCCAGTAACAATTTTTAATAACTAGTAACAAATTTTAGTTATTGAACAGAACTATACTTATATACACTAATACCCCGGTTTGTGTCGCTTCGTTCTGCGTCGTTTCGAAGTTGCGTCTTTTTAAAATTTCTGTGATTTCGAAGTTGCGTCGTTTTTATTTCAGTTTGCGTCGTATGGCTTCGAAGTTGCGTCATTAGTGCTTCCATTTGCATGGTTTTAGTTCAGTTTTTGTCGCATGGCTTCGAAGTTGCGTCGCTAGTACTTCGATTTGCGTAATTTTTTTGTTACAGTTTGCGTCGAAGTTGCGTTGTTAGTGCTTCGATTTGCGCCGTTTTTGTTTAAGTTTGCGTCGCATGGCTTCATAGTTGCGTAGCTAGTGCTTCGATTTGCATAGTACTTTTTATTGAAAAATCTATTTCTTCAGCTAAAATTATGAATCTTGGAACCAATGAAATGAAAATCAATACAAATGTATGAAAAATCGTACTTCGGTTTGAGTTGCGTTTCTCCAGGCCCAATTAGCGACGCAAACCAGGGTATTAGCTAATAGAAAATTGTGTCTTCTTTTCAAAAATGTATAAAATTTTTAAGAATTAAAAAATTTATTGAAGACTTTTTGCAAAAATTTGGGAAAAATGTTCAAAATGTTATTAGCGTATATATGCTTGCGCAAAAGTAATCCTCCTATTAGAAAATGCTATAAATTTTGCGATTGGCCCCTAATGTCAGTTCTGTTTTGACATTTGTGTAGTAAACACATGCGAAATACACGCTAATAAACAATGTTATGCTACACTGCTCCAGAACGCGGAATATTGCTGACTATTTATTTGACCAATAATCGGTCGGTGACTTTGGCACAACGTGAATTTCGTCGCAGATTTCCTGGCCGTCCAACGCCTACTGGTGAAACACTGCGACGTTTAGCCGCTCGCCTCGAAGAGACTGGTACAACACGAGATGCTGCCAGGCGTGGCAGACCCCGGAGTAGCCGTTCTGCAGAGAATATTGCTGCTGTAGCCGAGGATGTCATGGAAGCGCCGTCGAAATCGACCAGACGACGTGCCACGCAAATGGGTATCAGTCGACGGTCTTTACAGCGAATTTTGGTACAAGATTTGAAGATGTTTCCGTACAAAGTCCAGACGGTGCATCAGCTGTTAGCTGTTGACCGCCAATCGCGTCTAACATACGCTCAAGCCATCCTTAATCACCACCAAGAGGAAGATGATTTTTCATAAAAAAAAATCATGAGTGATGAGGCCCATTTCCATCTAAGCGGGTACGTAAATAAGCTAAATTTACGCTTCTGGGACACTGAAAATCCGCGTGTAACCCACGAAGAGCCATTACACCCGCTCAAAGTCACTGTATGGTGTGCTGTTTTCGCTGGAGGAGTCATCGGACCTTTTTTCTTCGAAAACGTTGCGGGCCAAACGGTTAATATAAAAAAAAAAATAAGTATGCAAATATGTTTATTAAAAAACTTTAAAAATTTCGTGGTGGCTATGTGTGAATTTACACAGTTGAATAAAACATTATTGCATATAAGTTTGTGGAAATATTAAAAAAATGTGTTGAGAATCAAGTGCAAACAACAAACAATTTTATCCGTAAATAGCTGGCTATCACTTTTTTTTGCACATCTTTCGGCCCCATCTCTGCAGCGTACTTGTTCCATTTTCTTAACATTAAACGTTCGTTTTTTGCTTCTTCTTTACTTTTCTTTAATTTATTTTTAACATTTGCATAATATTTTTCGATAGGTCGAAATTGTGGACATTTAGGGTTCATAAATTTCTGTATTACATCTACCCCACTGTCTTTGTACCAGTTCATGGCAACATTTGAATAGTGGCATGACGCAAGATTAGGCCAAAATTTATGTATAATTCTGACGTCATTATTGATGATGTCATAAATGCAGCACTCTTCAAAATACAACTGCATATCGCTTGCAATACCATAATTTTTTTTCCCAAATTTATGCTTGTATTTAGAAGCGACGTTTCCACGCTTCGTGGTAATATACAATTTTTTTCCAGGAAACTGCTTAAAATCACATTTTACATATGTTTTTTCATCATCCATCATTACGCAAGTGTGCAAAATTTGTTCACGTCTATTTTGTTCAATCTCGTCTATACTGAAGAATGTTAAAATTACAAACTTGATATTTTTAGCGAATATCTGTATATGTCTTGTACACAGTGTTGCCAGAAAAATTTAGCTCATGTCCCCAATCTGATAATAGATGTCCCCAAAAAATCTCCATTTCATAATTGAAATCCCCAATATTTTGTTGTAGAAAAAAAATGTTTCTAAATTTTTGTATTTGCAATGCCTTTGTAAAAATGTATTTGCATTTAATTTTTTCTAGTAAAAATAAAGGAAAACTGAAATAATACTACATATAATGAAAAACCGATTAACCGGTTTATTATTTATATTGTACAAAATTCAGTTTTTGAAAATAAAATCCTAAGACTGTATATTTTTTAAAAATTTTAAGTTTTCTTTTTTACTGCTGGAAAACTTGATTTAATGAAAGTAATACTGTTTTCGTTGCTATAAATAGGTCAAATTGCGGAAAATTACATGATAATTTTAACAGAAGTCATTGCAAAACTAAGGAAAAGTAACACAGTTACAGTCGCATATTTTTATACTTTCAATTGAACATGCTGTCCTTTCTTTTTGTCCTAATAACTTCCATCTGTCGTAAAAATTTCATAGGGATACATTTCAAATTAAATCAGCCGAAAACCAATTTAATATTGGGTAAATGACTTAAAAATGCAAGATTTTTTAAAATTTGTATCTTCTATTTTTAAACAAACCAGATACTTTTGATTGCAAATAAAAGCCGTTTAGTAGTTTAAAATTGTAACAACTCTTTATTTATTTAAAATTTACAACAGCAAAAGTTTAAATGGTCACTATGTGTTTTAATACACACACACATTTATATAACACTTTATAAACACACTGGTAATGTACAAGAATTCACTGGTAATACAGCACACTTTATGGCAGTTAATTTGTCTTTACTTAACGATGCTTCAAATTAGACTGATTTTTGTGGTGTTTCACGGCTAATTTATAGACACTGCATTACCATCTAGAAAGCTCTATTTCTACAATGATCTTCAAACCAGAACATTCGAATTCTAGACCTTTCGATGTTAATCATAAATCATTTACCCCCATTAACACGAAGCCTGGTTATGCATTAACTAATAGTTACACTGTCGGTTAAAATTATTTTTGTATGAAAACTGTCAGTATAACTATTAGTTAACACATAACCAGACTTCGTGTTAATTGGGGTTCGTGTTGACATACAAACAATGCTCAACTCAAAGCTTTTATTCAATGTTGTACATAAAGCAATGGTTGTAATAACGACAGATAAGTTAAAGTTTGAGAAGCACTGCTGTTTGAGAGGCATTATGCAACTTTAAACCACCCGTTAGAAGTTCAAGTACGTTTTCGTAACAACATACATTTTTAGTATTGGCCATTGATAGCTATGACCCTTTCCCATCTTTCTGTCAGCATATGGATTCCGAGCCAAAACAAATGCTCCTCTGTAGAGGAGTAATGCCTCCAATACTCGATCTTCAAAATTGTTTGGCTATCCTGGGCGATCTTTGTCTTCCGTTTCAATATCACCACTTCTGAAAAGCACAAAACGTCTCTCGCACGTTTAAACCGATGGAACACATTCACCAAAAGCTTGGTGAGCAATCGGTGTTCTTCAGCGGCACTTCCCACGAAATTTTTGAAGTAAGAAAAAAAGTTTTTGTTTACACTATAATGTTAAAAATGACTTATAAATTATTAAACACAAAAACCGCGTTCAAAAGATACGCCATCTATTGTAAATCCCGCATTATTAAGTTATACACCCAATGTTTGTTAACTTTAATGAAACCCTTTGTTTGTATATTTTATTTTATTAATTTTTTGATATTAAATTAGAATGTGTACTAGAAACAAAAATGTCCTGAAACATTTTTGTGTTTTTCACGAAATTTAGAAACAATGTAAAGTCAAAACAAAAACTGTTTAAACATTTAAAATCCCAAAAAATTTTATAAAATGCATGTAATATCCCCAAATTTTGTTCAAATCCCCAAATCTCTCCCCACAAAATGTTGTCCGCAAATTATTCATGAAATCCCCAATTTGGGGAGAAATCCCCACATCTGGCTACACTGCTTGTACATAACATATGAGAAGAGTTGTGGATTTTATTCACTAGGGCCGTTGTAATAACGTTTTGAATGCATATCCAGATTTTATGCGGGCCATTCCTTACAACAATAGTTACACAGTGCAACAAGAAAAAATGTTTCTTTTAAAATTATAATAATAACACTGTGTGTAATTTGTGTGACACCGCTACTTGATAAAAGACCAAAAATAAAAAGACCCATGTCTCCCAGTTTTGCCCCTGAGATTTGGGACCTCGGTGTAATTTTTGAAAAAAAGTTATCACTTTCTCAGGCTCATATCTCGCCACAAATCGTTGGAGCCCATACGGGTCTTTTTTTACGGGTCTTTTTTCACGTAGTGGTGTCCGTAAACTTACACACATTGTTATCATCATAATTTTAAAATAAATATTCTTACTTGTTTTAATATATTATTTGTACAAATAATCTCTTTATTATTTCAGTGTACTTTTGCCAAATTTTTCAAAGACAAAATAAAATTTTGTAATATGCAATACGTCCTAAGTGTAGCAAAGTAAAGAAGTGTTACCTCCTTTTTCCACATTACTGCAGGGAGCCTGCAAGACAATAAAATATATGAAAAATATTATGGTACGTAAACGTATGTTGCAATAGCCGTTTTTTATGGTGAATCATACAATGGCCAAAAAAAAAAACCAAAAAAAAAAAAAGCGAAAACATACCTATGTATGTATGTATTACTACACATACATGTAATAGTGTGGTATATACATATTAATTGGCATAAGAGGGTCGTACTCTAGGAAATAAGTAATATTTAAAAACATCTACTTAGTTCATATAATAATTTGATTAATCTTGATTCATCAGTATTATTGTAGTTTGTCATTTTGTTTCATGTTCTGTTTGAGGTAAGTTTATGCAACGACCCTCGTATTTAATGTTTGCACATATACATGTACATATGTATGTATGTGTATACTGTGCCATGTGATACCATTATGCGATTACTAAAACTAACTAGTTTATGCAGCTGTTTCTTTATTCTACTTTTGGCTTACTATTAGTTTATAGCCTTATTTGTATGATTATATATGTAAGTATAAAAGTATATGTGTGAGTTTCTATATGTATGTGTGAGTGAAAGTTTGTTTTTATAGTTTAATTCCATGTTACGTAAAGAATTGCTTTAGTATGACTAAATTTCATACAAATAACAAATTTCTGAAATTTATGGATTTAAAGCATTTTGTTAATTTTAAAAGCGAATTGTTCTTTTCTTTCCACAAATTAAACAAATTAAGTCATATTTGATAAATTGTTGCAGTTTAAAGAGTTCAGCTTAGTAAATTTTATGCAAATTGTATTGCATTGTGTTGTATTGTGTCATACTAACATACATTTATTATGCATGCGTTACGATTTCTTTCTGATTTTTTTTGTTGTTGTTGCATTTTCTACTTTTCATGATTTCAATTGTACTTTCAGAATTTGCAAAATGACTTTAATGAATAGACATTTTTTGTTGTTACAGAAGATATTCAAGTGATCAATGTACTACACTTTATGTGAATGCGATTGTTGTTATAGCATGTGCACAGTGCCTCTTATGTCATAATTATATTTACTTTTTTAATGAATTGTGTTTGGTCTTGAAGATCTGTTAAATTATAGGGATTTTTGAAGTCACCCAATATAATATCTAATATAAATATTGTTGTAATTATGCTTCCAATAATTCGGTGAATGGCGAAAGTAAGAACAGGAATAGCCCTGATTATTTAATTATGTTGCTCATCCATTTTTAGCAATAAACATGGGATCAAAAACGCAACAAAAATAAGGAATTCGTTTTCGACTACACCTAGAAACATGCTTAGCATTTTTTTTATTAAAATTTTTAGTGACATTTATAACGCGACAATTTTCCCGATGAGTTTGTAATAAGGATTAGTTCAAGCAATAGCTTTGTATTTATTCTTTATTATTTACTGCCATCAAACTCTTTCCCATGTTATTAAACAGTACCGGGAAAACTTATCCGTTGATAGAAAACCTGGTTGAGGTAGAAAGAATGGTCCACATGATGTTTCTAAAGCCAAAGAAATAGAAAGCAAATGAGCTCCCAATACATCCAAAAAACAACCCGGTTAGCTCAGTGCTCGGACTATTTGGTACGAAAAGTTAAAGCTAATGCAGGTTTAAAAACATACAAGGCTCAAAAAGTTCCTGACAGGAACGATGCTAAAAATTAAGAGGCCAAAAATAGAGCAGTCGAATTTTATGCAAAGTCGAATTTTATACAAAAAATATACCTGCTGCATAATGGATGACGAAACGTATGTTCTGGCAGATTTTTCGAAACTTCCTGGTCAAAAATTGTATGTTGCTGATGCTCGAGGGAATGTTGAAGAAAAGTTTAGGACCCAAAAGCAGACAAAATGTATCAAAAAGTTCTTGGTATGGCAAGCAATATGCAGTTGCGGCAAAAGAAGCCAATCATTTGTTACAACGGGCTCTATAAATACCGAAATTTACATCATGGAATATTTACAAAAAAGGCTGCTTCCATTCATAAGACTTCATAATGTGTCCATTTATTTTAGGCCTGGCTTGGCATCCTGTCACTATGGTAAACAAGCCCTTGAGTGGTACAAGAACAATATTGTGGTATTTAAACCAAGAGAGGCAAATCCTCCAAACTGCCCGGAGCTAAGGCCAGTGAAGAGATATTGGGCTCTTGTTAAAAGAGAATTGAAGAGCACAAAAAAGGTGTCCAAAAGTGTGGTTGATTTTAAACGGAGATGGACTTCCTGTTCGAGCAAAGTGACAGAAAGTACTATAAAAATGTTAATGGAAGGTTTTCCGAAAAAGGTTCAAAATTTCATCATTAGTGATTAGAACTATAAAAATATTATTTTTTTTAAATTACAAAAATAATTTCAATCAAATAAAAAAAAAAAATTAAAACTGTAAGTTTAGTGGTTTCATTTTTATTAACATATATGTATGTTAAGAATTTTTCGATCTCATTCCTTAAGTAGATAACCAAGATTGTAGATAATCCATGGAAGGATAAATAAAGCACAGCAATATTGCTTCCATTCTTATTTCGGCAATAGAAATATTCGTTTTAGAAAAAAATCATTTAGGATAGCGAACGCTACACAATTTGAGAATAATAATAAAACGTTATGTAAAATTATTATATGCAGTACTTATTTTTTAATAAGAGCTATATAAGTTTGATTTAAATTAAAATTTTGGACAAAATCAAATGAAAAATATACTGTTAATATACTTGTTTCACTTCTTTTATTTTTTTTCTTAATCATAGAAAAATTGTTAGTAAAAATTCAGTTTCAGGCGAAATTTCTCATGGAAACAACTACGATAAATGTATTTACAGCTAACATTTATGCTATCCTATCATGTTATAACGTTCTCATATATCATGACTCGGTGGCTCGGTTTATACGATTCTTAGGCGTTTGGAATAGGTCTCTGCATACGGAGCAGCATTATTGTAGGAAATTTTTGGCTTGAAAGAAAATTAGAAAATTTTTAAACCATTGTTAAATATTACAACAGGATACCTTGTGAATCCACTATTTATGTACATATCTTACTGAAATGTATAAAGGGTCCTAATGTAAACGGACTGTGAAATCTGTGGATTTTTATACTCTAGCAAATTGTATGGAAATTCGTTTGAACAACTCCGATAAGTTTGCGCGATAATTTAGTCTCGAAAACTTGAATTTATTATGCATTTGAAATATAAATAAAATATTTATGTATAAATATTTTGTACATGTGAAAATTGTGTGATTTTGAAACAGAATGGATTGAATGGCATCGTGTATGGAAATAACGGGTGTTATTTTGGTATTCAAAGAAAAATGGCAAAATCACAAGATCGCGGTGGCCAATTGTCATCACCTCTTCGAGATAACACGGTCCGGAAACTTTACCCGTCAAAGAGCAATGGTTTCGTTGCTTGTGTGGCACATAGCGCCGTCTTGTTGAAAGTAAACGTTGTCCAGATCAATATCATCCAACTCCGACCATAAGATACAGTGTAATGACGTTTGTGGAATGCTCAATTCCAAAGAACGACGAGGAATGGAAAATTCTGGGTTTTTTTCAACACTTTGGGCAACAGCAGCAATATTCTCAGTTGTTCTTGAGCGACGTGCACGGGTTTTATTCTTCTCATCACTAACTTGTCCCAACAGCTCGAATTTTCCCACCAATTTCTGTATTGCGGTCCGACAAGGTGCTTCACGACTACCCAAAAAAAGCTTTAGTTTTGCGAACTGTGACTGCAAGTTTTCACCATTTTTGTAGTGAATTTTAATCATATCAGTAAGTTGTTGAAGCATGCATCGTTCCATTTTTAGTAATGGCGTAGTTTCTACTTGTCAAATGTCATAGAATAAAAGCTTCAAGAATGACAGCTACCGAAATACCGGGTGATTCAAAATAACACCTATTGTTGGAAAACCCTTTATTATCCAACAGCTAGAACATATGCAAAATTCTCCAAACTATGTTTACCATCGTTAGTTCCAAATATTTAACTTTCTTTAGCAATTTTTAGAATTCGAAGAACTTTTTTTCAAGTTTTTGTTGAATTTATTTTTATTTGAAATCTTTATGACATTTGCACTAATGGGAAAAATGTTTTAATTTTCTGTCCCGGTGGACATTTCTATGGAAATGCACATAAATATAAATAGTTTTAAGATGAAATTAAAATAATTTACAAATAAATAATAGTTTTCGTCTATAAAATGTTTGTGACTAAAGCCATATCATAAGCATTTTACTGTTATGGTTATGGCGTTATGGCATGTCACCAATAATCAAATACATAAGCTTGGTTCGAACAGCTGTTTTATATGGTTACGGTTATGGCACGTCTAGTTAAACCCTTAAGAATTGGGTGCCCCGATATACTACACGATAGTGTGCTGGACTATTAATCTGGGGGTTGCGGGTTCGATTCCCGCCAGAGACTCTTAGTGTATCTGCAGACAAGCAAAACGCTTCGCAGTTTGAGTTTTCTTTTTTTTTTTTTAAGTTTCACACATATTAACGGAGCTTATTAATCATCATGTTTGAAGGCACGTCCATCAGTAGCATGTGGTTATTGGCATTGTTTGTAAGTATGGCAACACTAAATGTTTGGGCTGCTGGCAATGACATCGAAAGCTATAGAATTCGAATGTACTAGTATGTCCGTCAAGAGCATTGTAGAAGATTCCCGATAGATGGCGTGTGTATAAATAGTGGCAGAGCTGGCAGTCGTGAGTTGAGTTGATCATTGGCGGTGTTAGAGTTAACATCAACTGTCTTGTGTGTGTATTTCTGTGAATTGATATACGTGTATAAAGACACTGAGTGACTATTTAATTCTGTTGTTGTTGTCATTCTAAATAAATAAAGAGTTGTTACAATTTTAAACTACTAAAACTGCTTTTATTTGCAATCAAAAGTATCCGGTTTATTTAAAGGAAATACACCCCGTTTTTAAAAGGTAAAAACGTAACAATATTTAGAAAGTTATTTTCATCATCATAGATTGTAGATTGCTAGATTTATGATCTATTTAAAAAGATAATGTAGACTAAAATCTATAAAAAGTTTTGCTGAGTATGTGGCTGAGTAGTAGCTAATTTAGCAAGATTTATTTTACATAAAAATTGTTGGTCGTTGACCAAACTAAACTCATAAATAAATTTACAACTATCTTCAACTAACAAGTTATGTATAAATATTTATTAAACATTAAAGTGAGCAAAAAAGGATTGTCAACATTTACAAACATTCAAAACACTGTTATTTAAAACAAAGACAAATGAACAAGTTTATCCATTCATAGAATTTGTTTGTTAAACTACAAAACCGAATAGAATATAGGGACATGTTTCCCAAACTAAACGTATTCATTCATACTCCATTCAGATTCAGATGTAAGTAGAATTTACTGACTTAGCCTTCACTATTATACGCAAGTTTTCCTAATCATTGTGTCATTACACTACATTTAAACACTAGACAGACCATTGTTCATACATATGACTTTTTGGAAGAACAATTGCACAAGGATCCAAATGCTCATGAAAAATATTTGAATATGAATTGCCATAGAATATCAGATTGTTTGTTATACGCTACAAGGGGTTATTTCAATTTGCAGGAGTGTTTTGTAAATTTGTTTGGTTTATATTAATTTTGGTTTCATTTTTAGCATAGTTTAGAAATTAAAGCTGCTTGAGTATTTAAAACAATTGTAAGCCATTAAACATTTTATTTGCTGACCTGTAAAATCCACCCTTGTGATAATAATTTACGGCTTTTCGGGATTAAACACAAACTAGTTTGCTGTATTGTTTATTATATTATTTTAAAGGTACTTGAATTACTTTATTGCCTAACAAAAATTTGTAAATGTAATGAAAATCTAAGCACGTTTAAATGGAAAAATTCATTTCTTTTTTTCCAGTAGAAATTCAAAGGTAAACAACAATGTGCAAGAGTTTTGTAGAATTTTTAAATTAACAGTAGTCGCATGTGTGAAGCTAAAACGTTTCGGTACGTCGAAGAGAAAAAAGCCAGCATCATATTGTACATGTACTAGAAGTATTGATTTTTATTGGCATTATGCTGAATACATCATGACATTGATATTTAAGAAACTTGTATTCTTTGTTTTCAGGACAAGATTTTGTAGTCATTGGGAAATACTTATTTTAAGTATGTTGTGGTTTGGAGTTGAAAATTCATGAAAATTGGGATTTAGACCATTCACTTTTGCCAAAGAATAGTTGTTTTGAAAAAAAAACATCGTTTTAAATGTCTGGGTTTTCCTCAGCTTTTTCCTTTACTTGAGATATATCTGAAAATATTTCCTAAATTGTTTTTTTCTATTATATCTCTGCCATTTATGAGCCGATGTTGATTTCCAATATCAAAATCCGTAACTTGAGAAATTAGTTTTCAATTAACATACGAACTGTTGGACATCGTGATATTAACTACCTTGCAAATATGTTTCACCGCATTTATTTTATGTACTTCGAAAGGTGTTTCTGAGAGAACAAACGCAGTGACCTCCCTCTGCCTTACAGAATACATGAGTTTTGTATGCGTTCCTACTTGGATTGGTTTGAGTGTGTACTGTTCTATCAATTACAGCTTTTGTTTGCTTGCTTACAACTGATCATTTATTTTCGTATACTGCTACATGTATGAAGTCCCATTTGCGAAGTAAATGAAAAAAAAATTTTTTTAAGACCTTCGAAAAGAAACACATAATATATATACGAGTACTTTATAGGTAACAAATGAATATTAAGGAAATTACATAGGGATGGACAAACTTAAAAAAAAAAAAAATGCATTAAAATTTACGAAAGATTTTAATTTGTTCGTATTTGTGCAGTAAAGTTTCGACAAAAGAGTGTGTATATGGCAGTAAAGCCATTTGGACTACACACTCGTTGTAAAGGGTATATTTCAACTATTCAAATGGACTTTGGAACGAAGGCTTGTATGTGGTCTCATTATGTAGCAATTGCGGTAAACGTTAAATATCTTTCTAATGTAAGAGATACTCTTCATTTCTTTCCAATATTCTGTAATTTCTCTCCAATAGCCCTCTTGTTGGATGATAAAGAGAATTTAAAGATAGTACAAGGGGTCTGCATTGATATTATTTGTTCGCTTCTTCTGCATGAGGTTGTCGTTTGCTAGCCTACTCTTGTGAAATGCTACAAAATATACAGACTATCATTACGAAATATATAACCAGTGTCCCTCGGAGGTGCTGGTACATGCGTGAAATAAAAAGAAATAAAACGCAGTGTTTAGAATTTTGTTTATATTAAAATAAATTGCTTTATTAAATATTACCTTTTTTGTGTGTGAACAAGTTAGCGATCAAGCTACGATAGATTTATAAATAAATGAGATGACAAAAGATTCCTCACATTTATACTTTGAAATGGAGTTGAAACAGCTGCCGCCATTGTATGATACTAAAGGGTCTTTTAATATAGACTTCCGTACTTTGACAGTTAATAGCAGCCATATTGTTAAAGCTACATATGTCGAATTGGCTGCCATGTATGAAGTTTGTTTTGCCAAATCACTATGGATGGATATAGCCATAGAGAAGTATATATAGAGTCGAGACATTCCGATTTGTCAAACAAAAATACAACAAAACATATGTCTGATGCAACAACAAAATACATTGACTATCATGTATTTTGTTGTTGCAAGAGTTAGGTTTTTGACAACAGTCTTTGGTTTTTGACAATTACGTCTCGTCTCTATGTTACCCTATGGATATACACACAGAAAACAAATTGGTTGGAAATCGGTTGCTATTACTAAAATTTAATAAAAGGAACTTCACATTATTTGTAATTACTAAATGTTTTTTAATTCGATGGATTTTCTGCTCGTATAACTGTAAAAGCATAATTGTAATGAAAGATAGGTTCTCACAATAGAAAATATAATCAGCATAATCAATTTGGGAATTCACAAAAGAAATTCTGACTTGGTCGGACTACACAACTGAATTAAATTTAGTAAATTAGTTTTCATAACCATTAATATAAGGATTACAATGATTAATACAGTAATATGAAAATATTTGTATAATATTATATGTTCTTTGTTACAATAACCAATTATTGATTGTGAAATAGATACATTTTCACAATCAATAATTGGTTATTTGGTTATTGTAAAAAATATATAATAATGAATCTGCGTTCTCAACCTATTAGTAATTGTGGCAATAGGTTGTTGAATATGTTTTGACATTTAGAAACAAAAAATATAAAAATTAAATTAAAATATTAACAAAAATCTAAAATTCTGTTGTACAATTAATAATATTAAAAATATAAAAGAAGATACTCATAAATTAAGTAATCCCATTGGAGAGAGCTAAAGATCATTCATACATATGGAAACATAAGTAAGTTTATTGAATATAAAACATTATATAAGACATGATATGGTCTACATACATTCATGAATTATTATTTTGCAGAATGGCTACTGAATAAGAAAGAGGCATGAACCCAGGCAATTATTGACACAATTTCCAAACCATTATCGTCAAGCAGCAACGATTTGTTACACCTTTATAGGACGAACTATTTTGGTCAATATTTGTATATTCTTAGGAACTTGAACATCATATAAAGAAGGGTCAAAAATCCAAGCCTCAGAGTGGACTGAAAATCAGACAAATTTCTAAAATGCAATTTTCCTTGCAAATTGTAATGTGTTTTCTGTTACCATTAATTTTTGTAAATTACTTATAAAACAAAGCGTAAAATGTATAAAATAATGCGTGTTTTAGTGTGAACAAGGAAAAACCAAAAAAATATATATTAATTACAACCACTGCCATATTCAGTTATGCGTTCAACAACACGTGCTTTAGAACGATAATAAACAACTTCGTTTTGCCTGAATAGAATGATAACTGGACCAACGACATGTGGTTTCAACAGGACGGTGGTATGTGCTCAGCTCATGCCACATGGATATTTCAGATGCACGCCATCAAGCGAAACATTTGCACGATATTATATTTCATACATACACAGAGAAAACAGATTCGTAGTCACAACCGAATTTGGCGCCAATCGAATTTTGTCGGTTGCATGTACTATCGATTGAATTCGATTGTAAATACTGAATTTACGATACACACAACTGTTTTAATAATGAATTCGGTGAAAAGCGCCGATACTATTAGTTGGAGCAATTAAATAACATTTTGGTGGTTTTTCTCTTATTATATTAAAAATAATTTATTATTCTTTAAATTTAATTTAAATAAATATACATAATCATAACTGAAAGAAAGGATTACTGTTATATGAAGACAATAATGTTTTTCTTAAGTAGAATTTGTATTTATTTTGAATCCGATGTAACTCTTGCATCTGCATTTTGGATGTTTGCTTCATTGTTTTTGATTTGCTTAAAACATTCAGTTGGCCATAAGCATGTTAGATCTACTAGTGGATGCTGAACCAGACACAATTAATTAATTTTTGTAAGGATACCTATAATTGTAATAAAAAGCTGTCGTTAAGGCATCAAAAAATCTTTATGAATGCCAATTTCTAATATATACTTACATGTAACTCAAAAATATTTACATAAATATACATACACAAATATTTATGTATTTATAGTCAACAGAATTGCTTAAATTACAATTTTATAGCCTTTATCCAAAATATTTTCTGTATAAACCGTATATGTTCTTTAAAATAGTTTTTATTTTATTTAATTACATTTTTTTTAAGGAAAATGTCAAATAATCTAAAATTTTTATTGATTAAGAACACCGAATTGAAATTATTATAACCGAAAACTTTAAATAAAATTTAGTAAAGACACAAACCAATTCAAATAACCAATTTTACGTCTGTTGGCACCGCATTTCGATTGTAATTGTGGTTTTATAATCCTAACTAAAAGAAATCTGTTAGGTATATAGAATTTCAATAATTGCAGTATTATTTCTGTCTTACTTATTAAATATTTATAATTAGAACTGAATTCCGATCGATCTGTTTTCTGTGTGTAATAAAACAAATTTCTATGATATCACGCACACACTTTGTTTTATTTACCTTTAAATATAGGTGATTGTCGAAATCTTCCTGGCAGATGAAGGAGCATTACCATATCTTTAACTCTCTTCTCTCATACTGGCTGGTATAAATTTTCGTCTCTAAAAAAGCAGTAAATGTCTATTTTGAAATCACCACTTGTTTCTTATGGAGATGCTTAAGTAGATTAACAGAAGGATCGTTTGGGTCATTTGCTGCAAAGTCGCCATAACTCAAAAAAAAAGAAATATTTTCCAGAAGACACATTTTTAGTTTTTGAACCGAAAATAAACATATAACAAAATATGACACTTTTCTAGATAACTTCACGATGTTGAACACATAAACGGCAACACACAACTAAAATAATACATTATTGCACATAAAAGACAATTGGTCAATTCGCAAGGTCTCTTATCAGTCATATTGTCATAATGCCCTAATATATCACGACTTGGAGGCTCTGCGTACCCGACTCTTAGGCATTCGGCTTTGGTCTCTGCTGGTTGGTTACGATAACACAATAAACATAGCATAGGAAGTAGTAATATTTTAGAACATTTTTTGCTTGAAAAGCAATAAAAACCATTGTGAAATATTAGGATATTATGACAATATGACATGATAAGAGGCCTTGTGAATTGACCTAATAGGTTATGAAATTAGGACAAAATGCTTCAATGGCGATCCTGCTTGTTATTTGAGAAGCTAGTTCACAAAACTTTGTCAGTTATTAAAACAACTTATTTACTGAGCAATGGTGCTAGTAACTCGAAGTTTTTTGATTGATTTTTTGAATTATGACGTTGTTGCAACAAATGACCGATATTTATATGATAATATTGGGCACCATCTGTTTGGTATTTCAGTGATACACTCTAAATAGTCTCTTGATATGATTAGGGCATACCACATTATTATTTTCTATGACTGTGATAAGTGTACGCTGTCTATTTGTGTTGGATGCGGAACGATAGAATCAACTTTTGAAAGATTCTGATTTGATTTCTTTAATCTTATGGTGAATAGTTTTTATAATTTGAAGCTAACAAATTGATTTGAATTAATATAGATAAGACGTCTGATAACATGAGCAAAATACCAATTACTTTTGTTCCATATAAAATGGAATTACATACACAGAGAAAACAGATTCGTAGTAGAAACCGAATTTGTTGCCAATCGAATGTCTCGGTTGCACACATAGAATTTTTCGATGCTACCAACAGAACTTCAGTATATAAAGAAGAATTTTGGTTGAAGCAACCAAACGTTTGTTACCACTTCCATAACTGCCATAACTGTAAAATTCGGTTACTAAAGTAGAATCATTCGTTTGGAAACAAATTCGGTTGCTATCATGGATCAGTTTTTAGTTTTTTTTTTTAATTTTATTTATTGTTAGATTATTAGTTTTTCTTTTTCGATTAATTATTTAAAAAAAACATTTGCATAAGTATTGAAATTTCTACCACCCATTAAATCTTTAGATATTGAAGATACATTTTGGATAGCTCTCATATTCTTAACAGTTTTAATTAAGACATTCAGCCATGCTACGAAAATAGATCGTTTTCAAAACAGAAATCAATCTCAAAAACGATTTAGGTGTGAAGAATTTCGATTGATTTCATATTCCGCATTTGTTTCATTCCGCCGCATTTTTATAGCAAAAAAAAAAATATATATATTTGTGTTGAAATTTAAATGGTATGCAATCTGGATACAACTTATTTTTTATACCCTATATATATTAGGCAGACATCTACCTTAAAGTATACCGATCGACTCAGAATCACTTTCTGAGTACTTTTTAGCAACCATTTCATGTATCGCGGGACTCAAGGTATTTTACTCTGCTTCCAGATTCTTCCACAAATTTTCGATATACATTTTATAGCTTCTTGTAAAACCCCTAGCAAAATCGACATGATTTAGCATGATGTCAGTTCGTGCGTCTTCCTGGCGGTAATTCTTGTGTCAGCACCTTAATTTTTCAAAAAAAAACAGCTAATGCTCGGTTGCTTTAAAGGCAATTCTAAACAGATATTATCATTTTTTACATCACATAACAAAACGATAATTTCCCTTTAAAACAAATTGGTATATGAAACTTATACGATTCAAACAAACACATCTCACCTTCTGTCGTTTTGAAATAGTTTTTGCGTCTACATAGATTGTTTATCATCACATACCTGATTATCTTGACAGTTAAACTCATATGAGTTACTTTAATTAAAATCTTTTCTAACAACATCTAAGTTAATTTTTGATTTTATCACCAAGTATTCATTTTATAACCGAATGATCTAATTGTTGTGTTCAAGCTGCAGGCCACTTTTTCTCCCCAGATAAAGTCATTTTAACAGTGACTTATTGGCCATTGTTTTCTGTTTTGCTGTTCCAAGCACAAAATAAATATTCCTGAGTAATAAAATATAAATATGTAATGACAATTCCTTTAAAATGAAAATATATTTCTTTTTGTTCGAGTACAGTTATAAATAATCATTTCCTATTTATTTAACACCAAAAAGTAAAATAAAATACTACTGTATGGATTTCTCTCTATTCTAGTTCATTGTATTATTGAAGAATGTTGGTTTTGTATTTGTACCTACTTTTTTTTTGGACTTTAATGGCCAACGACCTTTATCGATAATAGCCATCTCTCCACGCTACTATTTTGTTTGTGGCTGCAAAATCCAAAAAATCTATTGTGTCTGTGTATGTATGAGTGTATTGAATGAATGTATTTGTAGGTTATCGTTGCCAACCATAAATTTTTGTTTTATGAAAAGAGCTTAGACTTTTGTCCCAATTGTCGGTTATTGTACTGGTTGGATCCTTCATGGGTTTTGTTTTATTTTCTGGTGTATTTATTTGGTTTGTTCGCTCGTTCGTTCGTTCATTCCTTTCGTTTCTTTTGTTTGTGTAAGTGAACTGAGCCTTAAATAAAGTTTTGTTTGTCCTGCAGTACCAGATATTCAGCAAATATTTCTGTGTATGTGTATGTGTGTGAGTGTTTGTTTTTGTAAGTGCATGTATTGGTATTGTTTGTATGTTTGTTTAAGTGTGTTTGGCCATGACTTATCTTGCCCAGCATGTACTAAATGCTTTAATAGGCGTTTATTTGAAAATATTAGCTTAACTTTATTGTTAAGCTTTCAGACAATTACTTTGAATCGATAAATAATCCATTTTCATTTAATTTTTTTTTTTTTTTATTTAAGGATTTTTGTTTGTTTTATTGGCAATAGTTAAAATTTACATGCCTATCCATGAACAAGCACATATTTGTTTAAATATGAAACAAGTTTTATAACTTGACTATAAATTTTGTTAGAAATTTATATAAATTAAGTATGCATTCGATTATTTAAAACTATATACGTAAGAATTATGCAATTTATGAATTATTTAGGCGTAATTGTTATTTATAAGCTGGTATATAAGTTTTGCCAACAAAAACCTTTCAAGTGGACACAGATTCCCATTTAAGAAATGTTATTTAATGGAACAGGCTATTTGATAGTAAAATAATTTTACATTTTATATTATACATAAGTTTTAGAAGATCATTGACATTTTTGAAATATTTAATATACAAATTTAAAGGAGACATGCAGTAAGAAATAATAATAGGTATGTAAGTACTTATACATTTTCATATTATCTCTTTGTTATGTTTAAGCTTAAGGACATAAACAGAAGTACAGTAAATAGTGCATACAACAAAGAATTAGACAATATTTTAGGTATTTGTTTTAAAACATCTACATTTTCAATATAAAACAAGTAAGAGTGTTATATTCGACTGTCAAATTTCATCACGATATTAATTATTATAAGACAATTATGAATGTTAGAGTCATTTTCTGATGGGGACCTTGCATGGGTACTAGAGACAAATGTTGGTTTGAATTTAACGGTCTGTAACGACTGCCTGCAACATTCATCATGTTTATAAAGAAGTCCATCAGTAGAAGCTTCTACTTATCAACAATGTTTATAGCATGTGATTATTAGAATTGTTTGTAAGTATGGCAACACTGCATGTTTAAGCTGCTAAAATTAAGATCGTAAGCTGTAGAATTCGAATGTACTTGTATGTCCGTTAAGATCATTGTAGAAGACTCACGAAAGATGGCGTGTGTATAAATAATTGCAGAGGTGGCAGTAGTGAGTGAGTTTATCATAGGCGCTGTTAGAGTTAACATCAACTGTCGTGTACATTTGAGTTTGTCTATTATAAAGTGTATGTGCATTTCTGCGAATTGATAAACGTGTATAAAGACACTGAGTCACTACTTGAATTGTTGTTGTTGTACACTTTAAATAAATAAAGAGTTATTACAATTTTAAACTACTAAACGGCTTTTATTTGCAATCAAAAATATCCGGTTTATTTAAAGGAAATAAGCCAACGTTTTAAAAAGGTTAAAACGTAACAATATTTTTAATTAAAAAAACTAAAAAGATGCGTTCTTGTCTTAGATAGTTGGCTTACAAAGTACATAGATATTGTCGGGTAATTTTGACCAGTAGTTACACGAACTTGGGTTACAGTTTTAAAAAATTATTTTTAGCTAATAATCTAAACGTGCTTAAATACTTACCAAATATATACAAAACAAAGTGCCCACCAACCAAACGTTAAATTCTACCAAGTAACTGCACCAAATTTTGTTTCTTATTTGAGCCGAAAAAAATTTGGACCACGCTCATTAAATGGATTAAAAGCCAACATATCAATTACTCATGAAAGCACATGTGCAATTGTCGTTTCAAACAAATTGTAAAATGTTCGACAAAGCAGTGTTATCATACCTTCAGTAGTTTCTGAAATAAGACAGAGGTTAGACGCATGGTCCACAATACCCGAAGTGCGTTTGAATAGATTTCAACATTTTAATTATAGTAATACCTAATGACGTTTTTTTATCTTAACATTTAAGAAATTTTCTTTTATATAACTTTAAATATTCTAAAGCAATACTCTTTGCTTCCATTTTAACACTTTTAAACAAAAAATACAAAATATATTTCATTAAACGAATTTCAAAAAAATATTTGGTCAATTCACAAGGTCTCCTATCATGTCTTATTGTCATAATGTCCTAATATTTCACAATGGTTTGAATATGTTGTTATTACCTTTCAAACAAAAAATTTCCTAAAATAATACTACTCTGTATGTATGTTTATTGTGTTATCGTAACCAACCAGTAAAGACCTTCGTCGAACGCCTAAGAGTCAGTTAAGCTGAGCCGCACACTGGTTCAAGAGCGGCATTAATTCATTTTTTTCATGTCTTCTGATATACCTGATTTTTTCACAGTTTGTAATAAACAATCTAGTTATCATGTACCGAAAATATTAGGCTTATAGCTTTATTACTTTTTTGTTCAGAGACATTCAAAGTTGACCTAAGTGAATGCGTTTGAAATGACCGTATTATATATGCTACCTTCTATCGCTTCAAGCTTTTAAAATACTCTTGTAATGACACTATAATGATTTTTTTTTATACAATTGGATGTTATAAATGATATATATGCAAATAAAAAAAAATTTGAAAATGAAAAAAAAAAAAATTTTTATACTACTATAAATTGTCCAAAAATATTTATTATCTCCAACTTCTATGGCTTGTATCTATTGATCTCCAACGACCTCTAGCCCGAGACTCACATCAAATTAGAGCTTGAAGTCTCAGCTAACGATTTCTTAAAAATTCAGCTGCCCATTTTTGCCCCTAAGCAATTCCGGTATAAAAAAACTAAAAAAAATTAGGACAAATTTCCTTCACAAGCATGTTATTGCGTATGCAATAACAGATTTTATTATTTTTTTGCTTGCTTGCTACCCAGCAAAAACTTTACAACAAATAGAATTTATAGAATTATGTATTTACAGACAAAAAAAAAAAAAAAAAGTCGCAGCCACGATTCGAACCAACAACTATCCGATTGCTAGTCAATTGTTGTACTCACTATACCACTGCTTAGTTCTTTTATTGTGCGTCAAATAATTGTTTTCACACAGTAATACTATATTCTTTTCTGTTTTTCTAAAAATAAACATGCAATAAAAAAAATGGGCAAATTGAGAAAAAGTGACGGTTTATTTGTTTTTTTTTTGCAATTACTTCTTCCCATTATTTTTGATGCAGTTTTTGTTGTTGTTGAAAGTTCAATATTTTTTATCAGCTGTAATTATTAGTTGCATTGTTTTTGTGATTATAGCTTATTAGTTTATTGTTTTGAATTTTTTATCAGCTGTGATTATTAGTTGTGTTTTAATGATTATAGCTAATTAGTTTATTGTTTATGAAGTGAAAAATAGAAAACAAATTATTTAAATATGGACAATCTTCAGTTATCTTATTATGAAATTTTTGATCTTTTATTAGATTGTGATAAGAACATTGATGTAGTTTGCGATATTATTTCAACAAATAATACGAATTTATCAATTATTGACGTCGATCAATTTAAAAAATTTTTAAATAAACAATTTTTACCAAAATTTAAAATTAAGTGGGCTAGTGCAAAACGTATGAAAGATAGATTTGTTGAACAAAACGAAGTTTGGTTGGAAAATATGTATTGTTTTGGTGAAGATCTTCCAATGTGTTCTCATGTCAAACGTGGCCGCCCTTCTAAAGCTTTTGAATTTTGCAAATCTCGTGCTAAAAGGAGTAAAGTACAGCAGTTATGTGATATTAATTCGCCAGAACTTATTTCATCAGATGCAAAAAGAATTAATAACGATGGACAATTTTTAAAAATGTTTAGTCCAGAAAAAGCACTAAGCCTCATTTTTGATGCTTGTTTATCAAAAAATCAGTATCAAATATTAAGATGGAGTGCTATAGAAATTGGATGTGATATTTTCCCCTCATATCATCAAGTTCTTGGTGCTAAAAAGGAATGTTATCCTAAAAATTTGGAAGTACAGGAGAACTATAGTAAAGTAAGTATGCAAGATTTACTCGATCATACTGTATCCAGAATATTGAAGGCGAAAACGAAAGCTGAGGCAGAGGTACTTCCAAATCAACTACAACTAATTTCTAAATGGGGTTGTGATGGATCTGCAGGGCATAGTGAATACCATCAAAAATTCAATGATCCAAATTTAAATGACAAAAATATTTTTTTGACAAGTATTGTTCCTCTCAATTTAAAATGTATTGATGGCACAAATGTTTACTGGCGAAATACAAGGCCATCATCAACAACTTTTTGTAGGCCAATAAAATTTCAATTTGTAAAAGAAACGGCAAATGTTATTTCTGAAGAAGTTGAAAGGGTGCAAAATGAAATTAAAGATTTGAAAAAAACTGTTGTTAATATTTATGACAAAAGTTTTGAAATTTTGCATACTCCTGTTTTAACCATGATTGATGGAAAGGTTGCGAATACAATCACACAAACATCAGGAATGGCTGTATGTTTTATATGTCAAGCTAAGCCTAGCGAAATGAACAATTTGGAAGTATTAAGGACAAAACCAGTTTCGGAGGAAGGGCTTCAATTTGGAATTTCCCCTTTACATGCGAGGATAAAATTTATGGAGTGCATATTGCATATAGCATACAACAAAAGTTTTTCAAAGTGGAGAGTAACTAAAGATACAAAACATGAAAGAGATGAAGAAAAAGCGAAAATACAAAGAAATTTGAAAGTGGTTCTAGGCATAAATGTGGACATGGTTAAACAAGGAATGGGCACAACGAACGATGGCAATACTTCTAGACGTTTTTTTGCAAATCCTTCCATAACGGCAGATGTTCTTGGTGTTGATGAAAATTTAATTCATCGCTTTAGTACAATTTTAACGGTTATAAATAGTAATTCCGAAATAGATACAGAAAAATTTAATGTTTATTGTTTGGACACTGCGGAACGATATATACAACTGTACAGTTGGTACTATATGCCTATTACTGTACACAAAGTTCTAATTCATGGGAGTAAAATTGTGTCAGCAGCAATATTGCCACTTGGCATGTTGTCGGAGGAAGCTCAGGAAGCTCGTAATAAAGATTACAGAAGTTATCGCCTAAGCCACTCCAGAAAAACTGATCGCATATCAACAAATGAAGATGTCATTCATATGTTACTAGCGTCTTCAGATCCATATATAAATTCATACCGTAAACATTTCAAGAAGGATATATTGGAATTTTCTGATGAAGTAAAAAATTTGTTATGTTAATAAAGGTACACAAATAACTTTGTTTTTAAATTTTTTTTTAATATTTTCTTTTATTTATTTACAGATATTTTCATTGAATATGGGCGTGACTGTTACTGAATTTTATTTATATTTTAATCAAATAAAAAACACGCAAATTTAAACCTGTGTAGCTTTTTTAAGCGATCTAGCTTTGTTAACAAAGAAAATATTGCATTTTATGTGGTCATTTTGTATGAAAAGTAGGCGTATTTATTAACAGATTTTGCTAATTTTTTCACCATTGGTTAATATTATCATAAAATTGCAATGAGCAAAAAATTGTGACTCTACAATGATTTTTAATTTTTGTGTTATATGGGAAGTAGGCGTGGTTGTGCTCGGATTTTTTTCATATTTGCAGTATTTTTTTATCACAACCAAATACTTATCTGTACCAAAATTCAAGGCTCTACGATGTTTCCTTATATTTAATGCCACCAATCGTATGAAGCTGAACCACTGTGAGCCGCCGAGACGTGAAATATTAGGACATTATGACAATATAACATGATAGTAGAGCTTGTGAATTGAACAATAGTTTTCTAAAACAATAATAAGAACAGCTGTTTACCGAGTGTTGCTTTTCTAACCCTTTGATAAAATTGAGAATGAAACATGTAGCATATTTTCAGTTTTTTAAGGAATAAAGGCATTATTTATGCAACAATATTTTAGAAGCAAATGCTACAATCTCAATTTTTTGTGAACTATTTTAATAATGCCATTTAGTTACATTAGTCAATGGTAAATTCTCCTTTAAACAATATAAATCAATATAGCAACAATATTTTCTCGAATTTGATTTTTTGGCAAAATATTTTTAATAATTTCTATACCATACACCATATTTGGGAGGATATTATGTGTTTGTGTTGATGCTTGCAATGCCAAATAATAGTTGTCTAACATCTTCCTTAAAGTATGCCGATCGACTTAGAATGATGACCGGCAATCCGTGTGGCTGGCTGGTGATCCATGTAAATCTTGTGCAGAAATTGCAAGCAGCAATTTTATAAATATTTCGATAAAATTTGGTATGAGCGTTTGTTTCGGCAAGGACGAAGCCTATTGAAATTGGTTTTATTCGATCCACTATTTCATCTAGCCCTCCTACAACTGTCCTCCGGAAATAGAACTTTATCAGTCATAAATCCTTAATTTATATAAGTATCTGCACATATTTCGTTATAAGGACTGAGATCGTAAAATTCTTAACACGCGTTTTTCATTAAAACTTTTAATCCAAGTATTTTTTGATTTTTTTTTTTTTTTATCAAGTTACCTTTGTAAAGCATGTAAGTTATTATGTTTAATGTCAATTATGTTCATTTGTTGTTAATCTGATTAAAATGTGTGACCAGAAAAAAGTGCATACTAAAATTATTAAATATTTTCAACAAAACCCAACTTGGTCCTACAAAAAGTTGGCCAAACAATCAAAGTTCTGCTATCAAACTTTTTCCAATGTTATTAAACAGTACCGGGAGAACTCCACATGATGTTTCTAAAGCCAAAAAAATAGAAAGCATTTTCAAAAGAGTTCCCAACACATCCGGTAGGAAAGCAGCCCGGTTGGGTCAGTACTCGAAGTCAGTTTGATACGAAGAGTTAAAGCCAATGCAGAGTTAAAGCAAAAGCATACAATTCTTAAAAAAGTTCCTAAGAGGCACTCTGCTAAAAATTTAGTTCTTGGTATGGCAAGCACTATGCAGTTGTGGCAAAAAAGCAAAAAATTTGTTACAAAGGGCTATATAAATACCGAAATTTACATCAATGAATGTTTACAAAACAGGATGTTTCCATTCATAAGTCTTCTTAATGTGTCCACTTATTTTTGACTTGATTTGGCATCTGTCACTATGGTAAGAAAGGTCTTGAGTGGTACAAGAACAATAATGTGGTATTTGTAGCAAGAGAGGCAATTCCTCCAAACTGCCTGGAGCTGTGTCCAGTGGACAGATATGGAGCTCTTGTTAAAAGAGAATTGAAGAGCACAAAAAGGGTGTCCAAAAGTGTGGTAGATTTTAAACGGAGATGTAAATTGTAGCAATAATTTCAATCAAATAAAAAAGGATTTAGAACTGTAAGTTTAGTGGTTTCATTTTTATTAACATATATGTATGTTACAAATTTTTCGATCACAGTCCTTAAAGAAGTTGTAAAAGGTATTTTATAATAACGATAGATCTTATAGTCAGTAAATCATCATGAATAGATTGCCACGTTGAAAATCAGTCATCGATTCGTTCAACTTATATGCGACTGTTTTGTCGTAAAATTTTGTTCAAGTGCCGCATATGGAGTGACATCAATCCAAAACAGACCCTACCCACATACAAAAATATAGTTGTGCATGTTTACTGTGACCATTTCAAAATTTTTACATATTCACATGATTATATCAACCATATAAGTATATGTTTGTGACAACCATTTATATGATGAAGGACTTACCATGTTATATTGCTCTCGGCTTATGGATATCATAATCTGATAACAACACATCATGATAAAAATTATTTATCATAAAAATTGTCGATACAATCATGTGAATCGTAAATTAACCATATAGTAGTTACCACAATCATATAATAGTTACTGTGACTATAATATTGTTAAAAAACTTGTAAAAATTTTTGAAAAGGTTACAGTAAAGATGCACAAATATATTGTTTTTCTGCATGTACAGGTGGAATCATCGGACCTTATTTCTTCAACAATTAAGGTCAATAGATATCGTTACCGCTTCATAAGCAATGATTTTTTGTTTGAAAATATGGATTACATACATTCGGGCACGATATGGTTTCAACAAAATAAAGCTACGTGCCAAATGGCGACCGCAACAATCGATTTATTGAAAACTAAATTTGACGATAACTTGATTTTCAAATCTATGTATATTCATACATTTATAGTAAGATACTAATATCGAAATGGTTAGAACTCGGGCATGTATTTATACAATTTGGTAAGTGTAGTACTTTCTCAGATTTAGTTTTAACTGTTAAACCCTAAACTTTCTCGTAGCTATATAATGCTATACATGGATATATTGAGTAAATAAGTAAAACTAACAATCTGCTGAAATTATCAATTTGCACATTGTGAAAATAAATATACGTATGCTGCTTACTTTTGTTATAAAGGTTATTTGAGAATATGTATTCAACTTGTAAAATAAAAGTGTACTTACATATTAAGTGTGTATACATGTAAATACATAGGTATAATATATACTTATGTATATATGTAATGTATATAAAATGTATAAAATGTATGTATAATAAAATAATAATGTATAGAATGAACGCATACAATGAAACTATACAAAAGAATAAGTTACAATCCTGTGACCATAAGCATATATAAACTTATAACAAAAAGATGAAATCTTACAGTAGTTAATAAAAATTCTAACATAAGTATCACATACTTATATAAATATACATAAGATTAGTGTATTATTATTCATTTAAGTAAATTCACCCTATCAACAGAACTATGAGCAATTAACTTTTTTCATGAAATTTCGAATATGTATTCATATGGGAGAAATTTTCACAGAACAAATGATTTTTTTTAACATTCTATTTAAAAATTGTCTAAATTTATGTATTTGCAGCTAATCCTTGCGGGAAATTTTAATTCAAATAAAACTTTAATTAAACAAAATTAACTGTATCTTATAATCACACCAAATATTTTATTTTGATTTTAAAATTTTGTCTCATTCGCTATTGTAGGTGTATATTTTAACATGCTTATTTTTATATATAAAACGTGTGAAGAAAGAAATACGGCAGCAGTAATAAGGTACTTAAGAAAAATTAAAAGAAATCGAAAAATGTAAAAATTGAAAATATTGTTAAGATTTTTCATTTCAAAGACGTAATAATGTCGCGTTCGGGGACGTGTTGTAAACCTAAGCTGTTGATTTGAAATCTATACTTTTTTGAAAGTCTTACTTTTAATTCACAGAGAAATTATATTTCAATTCAAATATTTATCACATATTGAACTGGTTTCAATTATTTCATAACAGATAATAGATGACCCCCAAAAAATCCCCATTTGAAATCCCCAATTCTGTTCCCAAAATTTTATTATTACAGAAAACAAGTAAGAGAGCTATATTCGGCTGTGCCGAATCTTATATACCCTTCACCAAATTATACTTTAAAATAAAAATTTTAAATATTTTTAGGTGAACACAATTAAAATTTTTTTTCAAAATTTAAAAAAAAAAAAATTTTCTAATTGTTTTTCAAAATTTAAAAAATTTTTTTTTTTCAAAATTGTTTTAATTTTTTTTTTCGAAATTGTTTTTTTTCCAATTTTTTTTTTTTTTTTATTTTTTTAATTTTTTTTTTTTTAATTTATTAGTGAAAAAAAGTTAATGAAAAAAAATTTTTTTTGTTAAAAAAAAAATTCGTGTTAAAAAATATTTTTCTCGATTTTGACCCATTGTAGGTCCAAATTACTATAGCCTTATATACATCGTTGCAATAGACTTTGAAATATCTATCATTAGATATCCATATTGTCTATATTAATGACTTAGTAATCCTGATATAGATCAAAAAAAGACCAAAAATCGAGGTTGTCCCAGCCATTTGTGGGCCGATTTTCTTGATTTTAAATAGCGACCGAGCCGGAAGAATTCCCGACATATTGATATATAAATTATGTTTGTAAGTTATTTGTGGGCTACGGAAAGTTGACATACAGACGGACAGACGGACATGGCTATATCGACTTCACTATCTATAAAGATCCAGAATATATATACTTTGTGGGGTCGCAAATGAAAAACATAGAAATTACAAACGGAATGACAAACTTATATATACCCTTGCCACTCATGGTGAAGGGTATAAAAATATTTCAAACTTTTTGTATTGGCAATGCCTTTGTAAAAATATATTTGCAATTTTGGTTTTTCGTGTAAAAATAAAGAAAAATAAAATAATAATACTGCATATAATGAAAAGCCAATGCACCGTTTTTTTCAGCTAAAACCATATTCGAAATCGGTTTATTATTTCTGGTTTTTGATAATATAATCCTGAGAGTGTATATTTTTTAAAATGTTTAAGTTTTCTTTTTTAAGGCTGGAAAACTTGATTTAATGAAAACAATACTGTATTCTGCAAAATATCTGTTTTGGCTGCTATAAATAGATCAAGTTGCGGAAAACTACATGATAATTTTAACAGAAGTCATTGCTAAACTAAGGAAAAGTAACACAGTTACAGTCCCATCCTTTAGTACTTTCCATTGATCGTACTGTTCCTTAGTTTTGTCATAATAGCTTCCATCTGTCCTAATAATTTCATAGGGATACATTTAAAATTAAATCAGTGCCGAAACCCAATTTAATATTGGGTGTAAATGAGTGATTTTTTTTTAATTTTTGTTGAAAAACATAGTAATCAGAAAATTAGTTTAAGAAAATTTTGTCAGAAATTTTCATTAGAAAGAAAAATATTGTAGAAGTTATTGAACTTATTTTTATTGCATTAAATTAAATTAAATTATTTATGTATTGATAAAAAAGAAAAACTGCCTTTTTTCAAAAAAATTTTTCATTTTTCAATTTTCATATTTTTCAAAACGTATTTTTCGTTTCTGTACATAAAATTGAATTTTATAAAACAGAACAAAACGTTTCCAAGCGCTTGAAATATCAAAATCAAACGTTGAGAAATTTTTTTCGTTTCAATACAATTTTCAATGATTTTTAAATTTTCAAAGAAAAAACATTTGTATGAGAATTTGTTTTTTCTTTTCGTACATAAAATATATAACAAAGAAATGTGTTTTTCCAAATAAATGTAAAAATCAATCAAACATTTCAAAATTGTTTCAATAAATTTCATTTGTTTGAAAATAAATAAAAGTAATTTAATTTATTTGGCAGAAATTTCACATAAAAACGATGTTTTCAAACTTGGTACCACTTCAAAAAATTGATTTGTAACGCAAATATCGTTTTATAAAATACCAAATTTTTATTTTTTCGTTCCAAACGGAAACGTAAACGAAAATTCGTTTGAAGATACAAAATGAGGCAATTAATTTGAAAATACAATACGGAGATTACAATAGGTTATGGGCGACTCAAAAGAATCTCACGGTATTCCACAGTTTAACGGCTCTGGTTTCGATGATTGACAGTTTCGCGTCAAATTGCATTTGGACTCCTTGGGATTATTGGACGTTTAATTTTATGAAGAGTGATAAGAAAGCAAAAGATCGATTGGTTGGATTTTTACATTCAGAGGAAACTGAAAGTGAAGGTGCTGTGTCTACAACTGAAATAGTTCCTGATACAAATTTAAATGAAATAAATACTGAGGACGTTGATAACAATAATTTGACAGAAAATAATGATACCATAGATTTAACTGAAGATGAAGAATTCTCTCAAAATACCGTTCCTGAAGTAACAGTTCCAGTTCGAAGAAGTAACCGAGAAAGACGTTTGCCTAATAAATTACTTAGTTTTATAACAGGATTAGAAGCTAATGTATCAAATAAAGTTATTCCTAAAACTTATAGTGATGTTGCATCCGCAAATGATTCAGATAAGTGGTTTAAAGCAGTTGGCGAAGAACTGAAATCAATGGGCAAAAATCAAATTTGTAAAATTGTAGAAGCTCCTAAGAGTGGGTATTTTCTATAAAGGAAGATGAAAATGGTAATCCAACAAAATATAAAGCTCGACTAGTTGCTAAAGGGTTTCAACAAAAACATGGTGTTGATTTCTTCGACACGTATGCTCCTGTCGCCAAATTGAGAACTATTCGTGTGGTGCTAGCTGTTGGTTTACATCGAAAGTACATATTTCATCAACTTGATGTAAAGACGGCATTTATACATGGTGACCTAAATGAGGATTTGTTTATGAAGATTCCAGAAGGCGTTACAGCAAATGATAACCAGGCTTGCAAATTTAATAAATCATTATATGGCTTAAAACAAGCACCAAGGTGTTGGAATATAAAATTTAACAACTTTCTTGTTTCTCTAAAATTTAAAAGATCAAGGCATGACTACTGTCTTTATACAAAACTAAGTCCAAATCATACTGATGATATTGTTGTTATAATGTACGTTGATGACTTACTTATTGCCGGAAACAAACTAGTTAGTATTGAGAAACTAAAGCAAAATTTAGCTGAACGTTTTGAGACGTCAGATTGTGGTATCCTGAAGTTTTTCCTTGGAATGAAAGTTCAACATAAAGAAAATAAAATTTTAATTTCTCAAGTGGCAAGTGTAGAAAAATTATTATCTAAATTCGGTATGGTAGATTGTAATGCTGTTAAAAGTCCAATGGAGAAGGGATTACAATTACATCATGAGTCTGAATCTGTATGTAGCGAACCTTATCGAGAACTACATGGTAGCTTAATGTACATTATGTTGTGTTTAAGACCTGACATTTGTTATTCTGTTGGTACCAACAAAATCCAAACGAAATTCATTGGTAGCACTTAAAACGTATTGTAAGATATTAAAAGGGAACATCGTCGCTTAAATTGAAGTTTGAAATCTTAAATAATATACCAATTGTTGGGTATGTTGATGCACACTGGGCGACTGATGCGGCTGATCGAAAATCTGTAAGTGGATACGTTTTTAAAATATTTGGATGTACTGTTTCATGGTGTAGCAAAAAGCAGGAAACCGTTGCAAAATCTTCGAGCGAAGCTGAATATATTGCTCTTAGTTTAGCTACTACGGAAGCAATATGGTTAAAGGGCCTACTTCATGATCTAGAAGTCATATCAGATGATACGCCAGCTATAATTTATGAAGATAATCATGGTTGTATTGGAATGGCTACAAATTTAGAAAGCAAACGCGCCAGACATATTGACATTACTCATCATTTTGTTCGTGACTGTGTGGCTAATAATAAAATCAAGATAAATCCCACTGGAACAAATGATCAGTTGGCAGATATTGAACTTATTTTTATTGCATTAAATTAAATTATTTTTTTATAAAAAAGAAAAACTGCCTTTTTAATTTGAAAATACAATACGGAGATTACAATAATTTTTATATTTTATTTTGAAACTTTTGTACAATATAAATTTATTCAAAGTATTCTCTGTTCCATAGTGAAGCGTATACCAGAGAGAGCGTTCTGCATTGATCGTATAAAATATTAGTCGGACGGGACACGGTCTAGTCTATAAAGCGGGTGATGCAAAATATCCGAACCACTTCATTCTAAAAACAGATATTGCAACATGTGGCCTAGCGTTGTCAGTATGGATTATTACGGTTTCATGTTTGGCCGCATATTCTGTGCGTTTTTCGGCCAATACACGCTCCAAACTCATTAGTGGAGTTCGGTGCAGGTTCCATGTAATGGTCTGGTTAGATTTCAGCAGCTCTTATAAGATAAGAACCTTTTGCTCCCACCAAATACAGATAATTAGCACCAGGGATATTTGGCGTCGGTGTCGATTCGGCTGGTTTGCTGGGATTCAGATACGTAATAGATCCATTTTTCATCGCAAGTAATTATTTTATAGGGTTCAAGCATCATTTCGGACATGAAAAATCTTCATTTAAGGTCTTCCGGCTTCAATTTGGACGAATTCTACTGCTCGCAAACGTTTTGAAATTGCTGATTGAGTAGCTCCCAATGATTTTGCAAGCTCTTGTTGAGTTTTACAACAATTTTTATGGAGTAATGCGTCCAATTCTCGGTCTTCAAACTTTTTTGGCTAGTCTGGGCGATCTTTGTCTTCCGTGTCAAAATCACCACTTCTGAACCGCATAACCATCTATTGCACAATGAAACCAATGGAACACATTCACCATAAGATTTAGTAAGTAATCCGTATGCTTCAGCGGCACTTATTTTCAAATTAAAGAAGTAAATCAGAATTTCCCTCGTATGACGCTTTGTTGGCAGAAAATTTGAAATTTTCGAAGCAAGAAAAAACTTTGTTGTTTACACCATGATACAAAAATAGAAGGTAGTCTCACTTTCTCTTTTTGTCGCCATATTAACGTTCTGACTTTTATTGGAATTATGAAAAATCGTGCTACCATATTCATTCTTAAAATCCCATTTTATGTTTATTTAAAAGTAAAAAAAAAAATAAAACAGCAAACAAAAAATTCAATAAAAAAATGTTAACTAAAGAAATTCGTTTTTGAAATAATTATAAACTATCCCTTATACAGACTCCAAGAAAGAAAAAACACAAAAAGCAAGAAGCCGAAACAAATTTTTCATATAAATTACACATTAAAATTAAATATTTCTTAAACGTTATTTCCCTTTTTTCATATGTGGCAAAGACTTTTTTATTGTTTACAAAAAACTAATTTCAAATAATTCCAATAAACTTCAAAAATATTTTTGTGAGAGAGAAGTGGAGCAACCTTGTATATTTGAATCATGGTTTACACCATAGGGTACAACTAGAGGCGCAACTGAGAGTAAGCTGAGAGTAACAATAATTACTCTCTTCACACGTACTTGTGATATGTGAATTCAACATACCTGTGAGAGAATTAAACACATCAAATTCATTGAAATTTTAACCTCGATTTTCCGACTTAATACAGACTAGGGTTCTATAGTTGAAACAAAAAGTCGACTTTTCGAACTTTCGACTTTTTTCGATTTTTAAAAAGTCGACTTTTCGAACTTTCGACTTTTGGTAATTTATGAAAAGTCGACTTTTCGAACTTTCGACTTTTTAGTTAAATCGACTTTTTTCGACTTTTCGACTTTTTTCGACTATTTTCGACTTTTCGACTTTTTTTCACTTTTTACCATTTTTTGTAAAAAATACATGGTTTCTGCATTTATTGATGCGCCTTGTGTTAATTTTAGCAATAAAAAATTAAATGTATTAAGGCGATAATATATAATATGTAGAAAGAGCATTTTTTTATGAACATTTACTTATTATTTATTTTTGCATACACTAGAAAAAATGTAAGTGTACCAAATTGCAATAACATAAAATTATTATGTTATTCTGTGCATATTTTGTTTTAGTATAATGTTGCAATTAAAAACTTTTTTAACAATCTTAAAAGTCGACTTTTTTCGACTTTTATCGACTATTCGACTTTTATCGACTTTTTTCGACTTTTATCGACTATTCGACTTTTATCGACTTTTGTGATAACTAATCGAATGTTCGACTTTTTTGTGACCAAAAAGTCGACTTAGACTTTTCGACTTTTTTCAGCAAAAAGTCGATTGTTCGAACAATCGAACAATCGACTTATAGAACCCTAATACAGACCGAACCACTTTATTATACTTCCACGCAATATTTGATGATTTTTTTGAACACTTCGCAGCTCATTTTTGTTTCTAAAACACGTTAATTTGGCTCAAATGAAAAAAAAAAATTTTTTTATTATTTTTTGACACTAATTTTATTTGTGGTGGAATTTTTTTTACAGAACAGAGTTTCAATTTTTGGTATTGAAAATAGAAGAAAATTTTAATAAATTAAAATTTAAACATTTTTATAGAACTCTGTGTGTCTGGTGAAAATTAAAAAAGCACCAATACAACCTCAAAACTATGTACTAATACATTCTCACGACTTAGGTTTTTGACAACAGACTTAGGTTTTCTCCCTCTCAGTAGCGCTTCTATGGATATATTATTCTATGGTTTACACTATAATGTTAAATAAATAACTGAGAATAAATGACAAATATATACCCTTTAAATGACATATAAGTTATTAGAAACAAAAACCGCGTTCAAAAGATACGCCATTTATTATAAATCCCGCATTTTTAAGTCATACACCCAATGTTTGTTAACTTTAGTGAAACCCTTTGTTTCTATGTTTTGTTTTCATTAATTTTTTGTTATTAAATTAGAAAGTGTAGTAGAAACAAAAAAAAAAGGCCCGAAATGCTTGTCATACATTTTTGTGCTTTTCAAAATTTAGAAATTTAGAAACAATGTTTTTAAACACAGATGAGAATTTTTTAAAAAATAAAATTTGTTTACACGAAATATGAATAAAATGCTGTAATATCCCCAAATTTGTTTAAAATCCCCAAATCCCTCCCTACAAAATTTTGTCACCAAATTATTGGGGAGAAATCCCCACATCTCGCTACACTGGAATCAAATATTAATGTGCTCAAAAACTAAATTTTCTAATATTTTCTACTGAATAAAACCCGTTGCGTTGTATATGAGGTTTATAACCTATTAATTTAAATTTATTATTTTAAATATGTAAAAATGTTATAAACTTAAAATTTTTGCAAAAAATTACAAAAAGTTCGAATATTTTGAAGCTACATAATAGTTTAAGATACGTAATTTCAAAGATCATTAACATGATGCCAATATTTAATATGTTTATGTTGCAAAATATAAAGAAAAACACAAAAAACCTAAAAGAAAAACATTTTTTCTTTTGAAAAATACTGAACACTGGAAAAACATTTTGAGAAACTGTATCATAGATTAGGTATGTTAGTTAACATTAACATTAGTTAACATTAAAGATTTTGTTCTAACACTAGACATGGTAACCTGTATCGAACGATAATGATGTTCTCTTTCTAGTTTTATCATGTGTATCCAAAAGAAACCATACTATAAATATATGTAAAATGTTATTGAAAGAAATTTTCAAATATATTTAAATTTTAAAGATTCTTTAAAAAATGTTGGATATTTTGTTAATGAAAACAGTTTACAGATTTAATAGGAGAAGTAAATTTTTTCCGATATCGAATGTAAGAATATTTGAAAAAAAAATCAGTTTCTTTGCTCCATATAAATGGGACTACCATAATGTACTATATGCTTTTGCATATTTATGTATATTCGAATGACTGGCTTTTCATTTAAAAAAGAACATATTGTACTATGAATATTATATAAGAATTAATATGACTATAACTGTGAAAACTATTACTATTATACCTTTATGAGTTTGTATGTGTCTGCTTTAGCCGACATTCTTCCAGCCACATATTTTCTTATATTATTTATTTTTAAACTTTTTGACATCAATGTATATACATATGTATTTATGTGAGCGTAAACTTAAATTTTTGCCTTAGCTAAGCTTAACAAATCTGACTTTTGCATTTTGTTACTTAGTAACAAACCAGTAAGTTTTCTGTTTTTTGTTGCTTGTTTACCCCAACTCTTAAAGGAACTTCCTCGCCTTCTTAGTCTCTATTATTCATTCTATTACTTTCTTTAAAAAGTATATGACATTTACATTTGTCAAGTTGTCTTTATTATTTTATTTTTTTTTTTTTTCATATTTTTTTAAATAAATTTTTCTCTGTACGTGTGTTTGTGTTTAAGTACTCATTGTTGCACAGTGGCACAATTTAAGGAAAAGGTGGCCAGCAATATTTGCGTGCTAACAGAAAACCTTTTGCTAGCACAGTTATTTAAAAATAATGTAAATTCCTTAATTCCTTTTAAAGTTTTTTTTTATGTATTTTCTATTTTATTTGACTTTACAAGTGTTTTCAAAGATAAAAATTTTCACCTTAAATGAAAAGGACCTTGACCGTTATAATTAGTTACAAAAAAAAAATAATTGTTCAATTCACAAGGTCTCTTATCAGTCATATTGTCATAATGTCCTAATATATCAGGACTTGGCGACTCGGCTTAACCGACTCTTAGGCATTGGTCTCTGCTGGTTCGTTACGATAACACAATAAACATAGCATAGAAAGTAGTATTATTTTAGGACATTTTTTGCTTGAAAAGCAATAAAAACCATTGTGAAATATTAGGACATTATGACAATATGACATGATAAAGGTCTCTTATCTGAATTGACCATATATTACAAAATTTTATGCATATGAGGAAAATCAAAAATTTTGAAAAATCGTAGAAACTGAACTCGAATCGAAAAAAATCAGTGACACATATCGGTGGGTCATATCATGTTGTGGTCATTTAAATACTGAAAATTAAAAAATATTATTTGAAACTACAAGAGATTTTTTTTTTATTAATTTTATATCTGTAAGTCATGTCTTGTTAAATGCTGATCACATGGAATATAACACGTACTTTTCATAATTTTTAAGAATTCCAGTAAAGGTTCAGCAAGTGTATGTTCTTCGCGAGTGCCAGTAACAGATATCTTTGATCATTGCAACGATATCGCGTAAACACAATTCCTTTATAAATGACACCTCTGAATTTTGTGCACTTTTTAGGATTCACTCAAAAGCAAGGAAATGAAATACGATTTTGCCTGTTCGAAATGATGATTGAAAAGATAATGTTTGCACCGAATCATTACTTCCGATGAAAAATGTATCTATTACGATAACCCAAAGACAAGTATCCATGCCGTTAAGGTAATTCTCTGTATTTGGTGGAGCAAAAGTGTCGTATCTATTATAAGCTACTGAGCTCTGGCCAGACCAACACAGAGAACCTTTTCCGAACGTAACCGATTTATTTAAAGTGTTTGAAATGCCCAGAATATGCTTCCAGACATGAAACTATAATATTCCTTCATTACAACGCTCGGCCACATGTTGCAATACCTGTTAAAAAGTATTTTGAATTAAGATGTTGAGAAATTTTGCCTTACCCGCTTTATAGTCCAGACTATTTGTTTCGATCGATGTAGAACGTTTATTCTGGGATACGGTTCACTTTGGCACAGAGCATCCGATATTGGCATGATTCGTCCTTGGCAGTTCTTTTGGCCCGGAATCCATATATTGTCTGAATGATGAGAAAAGGTTATAGGTAACAATACTATGACAATTGTGTCAAAATAAAAGCTAAACATTTTAAAACATCCCACATTTTTAAGTAATAAAATTAAAACATCGTGAAGTATCTGTAAAAAATAAATATCTTGAATATCAGAATATCAATTCTATTATTTATTTTGTTTATGTTTAATACGGCAAACATTTATGTAGACAGTTAGGAAGCACTTCTTTCACTGAAGGCCTACACAACTTCATCTTCATTAGTCAGGCAATGTAAGAATCCTTGTTAAGGCTATGTCGTCTATCTGACACTACTTTAGGTCCCTACTCACAAAGACCACTATGGCAATGAACAGGCAAAAACGAACAAGCCAGAATGGGATCTGCCTTAGACATCTCCAATGCGGTCTCAGTAGCAGGGACTAAAGGTATTATCTTCAGACACTTTCCTACAAAGGCTGAAAATAGATGGCGTAACTTAGCCACATGTAGGTTGGCCAAGATTATGTGGCCTTCTTTTTACAAAAAACGTACTATGCAACTGACTACCCGGAATAGAAGTGTATATCAAGGTTGCTGGTAGTACTAACGGGACACTGGACGTTAGGCAAGCATACGAATCGCCTGTGACTCCCTTTTAACGACCATTGTCGTAGCTGTAAGGATAGTGAAAAGGAGGAAACGATTTTGCACCTTCTCTGCGAATGCCCAGTCCTGAGAGTTAAGAGGCATAAATTCATGGGCAACTACATATTGAACAACCTTGGTGAGGTACACGCAGAAAAAAAATATTGTTGGGCATTGTTACTGTAACCATTTCAATATTTGTGCATGGTTAGGTTACGTTAGGTTTCCAGGCAGCCGCGAAGTGAAGAAGAAGTGCAGCTCACGTGGGTCCAAGCATAGGTCCTTTTGTGTTACCTGAAAGTATATAGAAAAGAAGAGAAGAACAGAGTAGATATGAAAAAGAGAGAAGGGGACAGTTTTTAGTTAGGATTAAAGAGTGAGAGAAGAGATACGAGAGAGAAAAGAGAGTGGGTCATCATTGGTCACTCCATGGAGACCCCCATATTAGGTCTGGTTAGCCAATTACTGTGCCTTACAAAGGCATAAATGCACTTAAGCCTCACATTCGAGAGCTTAGAGAGACTAATTAGGGAACGATGTCCCAGAAACCTTAAACGTAGATTTTCCAATGCCGGGCAGTGACAGAGAAGATGAAAAATTGTCTCATCCTCCTCCTCGTTTTCACAACTTCTACAGAAGTCGTTATAGGGCAAGCCAAGTCTCCTCGCGTGGTTGCCAAAAGTGCAGTGACCGGTAATGACCGCCACCATACCGCTCAATTGTGAGCCTGTTAAGCCAAGAAAATATGTTGTTCGTCCACGATCCAGTCGGGTCATATCATTGTGGTAATAGTACATGTGGGTTCATAACCCCATCTTGCCTGAGCTAGCTCATAATAGAAGTTACTAATGTGAAGCTTGCACTTGGATAACGGAATCCCACATAGGAAGTCTATGTGGTCGTCATCCAACATGGCGCCCTTTTTCGCCAATTCATCAGCAACACAGTTGCCTATAGTATCTCCGTGTCCACGTACCCACTTGAGTACGACTGTTGAATGTCTCGCCATCCTGTTTAAGGATGCCCGGCATTCCTGGACCAAATTAGATGTTGTATATACACCTGTTAGAGATTTTATTGCGGCCTGACTGTCAGTATATATACGAATATCCCTGCCTGATATCTTGTTATAACTGTACATGGTTACTGTAACCATTTCAAAATTTTTAACAATATTATAGTCACAGTAACTATATATATGATTGTGGTAACAATAATATGGTTAATTTACGATTCACATGAATATTTCAACCTATATGTGGTTACAGTAAACATATATATGTTTGTGACAACCATTTATATGATGAATAATTTTATCATAGTATGTTGTTTTCAGATTATGATATAAGAGCAACATAATATGGTAAATCCTTCATCATATAAATGGTTGTCACAAACATATATATGTTTACTGTAACCACATATAGGTTGAAATATTCATGTGAATCGTAAATTAACCATATTATTGTTACCACAATCATATATATAGTTACTGTGACTATAATATTGTTAAAAATTTTGAAATGGTTACAGTAATCATGCACAAATGTTGAAATGGTTACAGTAACAATGCCCAACTATATTTTTTTTCTGCGTGTAGCCGGGTCTATACTTAATGACCTACTCAGATATCTCAATGCTACAGGTTGGTTCAACCAAACCCGACATTTTATATACATTACGATGTAAATGACATTACATCTTACGAGTGGTCAAAACGGAGTCCCTTGATTATTCGCACCACGTAAACCGACCAACCAACCAACCAACCAACCAACCAAAGGCAGCATTTATATCCAAGCATGAAAGATTTCATTTAGCTTGATACCAAAATCCTATGGGCGTTTTAATATTTTTGAAAGTATTAATTACTTTGCTTTGAAGGAGACATACAAATAACACTTGGCTCAAATACATACAAATTTTGAAATAGGTGAATCGCCATTTTTTGAATATATTAAATCGTGTTTTATGTGCGATAGGAAGGATAGTAGGAAGTTTTGTATGATTGTTACCTTTTATCCAACAACGATATATGCCTAAATTTAGTAATTATTGAATATGTAATAAATATTTTATCACACGCTCCAATATAAGTAGTTCTATTACGAATTTTGATAAATAATAAGTTTTATTTTATAGTATAATATTCCACTGTACATCGAACATCTTTCGGATAACTTACAATTTCTTTTTAGACTTTTTAGTATTTGTCTATATGTGTGTGTTGGTCTTGTAAGTTTGTGTTAGTTTTGTTTCTTTCTTTGTGTTGCCTTTTGTTACATTTGCAATCATCAAACATACATTTCTGTATGCTTTTGGGTATACACTTGATGACAAAGTTATGATTGTCATCATCATAAGTCTCACAAACCACTCATCACCACTCATACGTACAACTACACACTCACTTATCCAAATATCCATGTAAGGACGTAGATACGTGCATACGAACATACGTTTATACACACCAAGCAAAAAACCAGCAGTATCCTTGTATGAGAGTCATCTTTGCTAATACTTTTCTTTTATTTTATTTTATGTTGTTGTTGTCATATATAAACTCTTTACTCGTAGATGTAGTGGTGGTAGAGAAAACGAACTCATGTTAAGTACACTAAACTCTTAAGGTTTGTCCTGCAGCATGTCGTTAGTGGTTCATTTTAGTATGTCTGTTTATTTGTATGTATGTAGTTGGTATGCGTGTAAATACATATTTTTGTGTGAGCATATACACATATATCCTTTATTGTTATATTTCATTTATACATATGCAACTGTGCGTGAGTGTAAGTGTGTGTTTGGTAGAGAAAATGTATTTGTATGATCATCTAAAGATGATGCAAGTCCTTGGGGTGATTTATAGATATAAAAGGTTTTTACAATAAAACTGTGTTAATTACAGTCTTTATTTTATTCTTGAAATTTTGCTTTTGCTGCTGTTATTGTTTATATTGTTGTTGTTGCTGTTGCTGTTTAAACCAAACAGCATAAATTTAATTGCTTTTTTAAGGGATTTAAGTTTTTATGTCAATTAGAATATTTTATTACAAAACGTGTCTTGAACTTGTTGACATATTAAGATGAAATAGTTTTTGTTGTTTTACCGACTGTATGACTTAAAAGATTTTACTTTTTAAATAGTAAACATTAGGGTTTTTTTATGTGTTTTAACAATATTATAAACAAACAATTTTAAAATGTACGTGTTGCTGGCAGATTTTCGAATTGTATTTTAAATGAAAACTTTAAAAATGTTAATACCTAATTTTTTAAGTAATATTTTTATGGGTATTTTTCACAGGTTTACACGTACGATATTAAATTGTATTTATTATAGCTGAATACAGTGTCGGACAAAGTCGGTGATCCAACCTTCAACTTTAATACATGTGGTAGCAGTACGGCTGGTTCCAATGAATTCAAAAATTCAGTAGGAAAATCGACGGCTTGTTCTTCGTTCATTACTGTGTCAATCGATTTGCATTTTATTGTTTCGCCAGGCAGTTTCAATTGTATTTGTTTATTGAGCTTGTTAACATCAAAATTTGTTGGTGCCAAAATTGCATGTTCCCACAGCCAATCCGAATTTTTGTAGTTGGTTGTAAGACTTGGGAATACCTTGTCAACAACGAAATCTCATTTGTGGCGAGATCAATTGAAATTTTTCCATTTCTGATGTCCAAAAATTGTTTTGAGAATGTTTCGGCAGAAGGGTATTGCAGCAAATGCACACGCATGTTCGTTGATAGCGTTCGGCTTCTGTAGCTTTATTTCCAGTGAAATAAATTTGAAGGAACTTCGCATCATCATTGGGAAGCGGGAGCAATGATCCAATTCTGTGGTACATTTGGCCTTGAACTTTAAAGGTGGGCATGAAGCCGACGTCATTTGAAATCATGACTTTTTGATATTTTGAAGGAAGTGCTTGGAAATAGAATTGGCGCCGGAAATGTAACTTAGAAGCAGCTTAGGCGGCTCAATAACTGGTGGCAGAATAACTTTACCGTTGGAGCAGCAAATTCCCGGGGATTCCTTAGGGAACTTCAAAACGCGGCAATGTAAGCAATGTTTGTCCATTGCGGCAATCAGTACGTCCTTGTGATTCTTGTAGTCATCATACTTATTGTAATAAAATGCCGGCAACTTTAAATCGATTCTTTCTCTTGATCGATCCTTTCAGGAGCGATTGGCTTCTAGTCTTTCGATATGCTGTTGAAGTGTCTCCGCAGCACTCGATGAAGATGCAATGCGACGCATTTGCTGAAGCAGTGATTCTCGTTCTCTTCCCGTTTCTGAGGCTCTAGCCGTAGATGCCCTTTCCAAAACAAATTTTATTTGAATAAAACCGTTATTTTTTATTAAAAGTGGAATGCGGAGAGTTATTCAAAATATTATTTTTTTCATAGATTTCATATGGACATTTCTTATTCATGCACCTAATATGAGAGAGTAAACAAAATTGTTTATCATCGATTGATAATATAAAATAACTTTTATAGTACCGGATATGTGTTGAAATGTATTCCTTCCTTCGCTTACACCAAATAATACGCTTCAGAGTACACCACTTTGAATTAAAATTTTTAGAATGATGTTAAGAAACGAAATGAAAATTGTCATTGTTTGAACGTTGGGAATAAAAAAAAAAGGATTTTGTATTTCTCCAATTGAAAAAAAATTGTTTGGTCGACAAAATTAATTTTTTTTGAAAAAATTGTTTTTTGTCAAATTTTTTTTTACAACAATCACTGACTTTGTAAGCCTGTATATAGCAAACTAAATAAACTATCTGTGAGAATTGAAGAAAAGGTCGATCAACAATTATACAATAATCTTTTTTTTATGTCATTAGCGACATAGTATAAAAATTTGATTCTGCCACGCCATTCCGTCCATAGACCGAAAATCTGACTTTACAGTGTTACCCGCTAGGTTTTTCTGAAGATTCCGTAAAAATTTTATCAAAATCGGTCAAGCCGTTTTTGAGTCCATGCGGAACGTACATACACAAATCTGTTTTTATATATATATGGCATTAACGGTATAATGTAAAAATTTGATTTTTATACACCCCTCCGCCCACAGACTGAATATCAAAAATCTGACTTTACAGTGTTATCCGCTGGGCTATTCTGAAGATTCCCTGAAAATTTTATCAAAATCGGTCCAGCCGTTTTATATATATAATATAAAAATTTAATTTTGCCACGCCCCTCCGCCCACAGACCGAAAATCAAAAATCTGACTCTACAGTGTTACCCGCTAGGCTATTCTGAAGATTCCCTGAAAATTTCATCAAAATCGGTTCAGCCGTTTTTGAGTTCATTCGGAACATACATACATACATACATACATACATACATACATACATACATACATACATACATACATACATACATACATACATACATACATACATACATACATACATACATACATACATACATACATACATACATACATACATACATACATACATACATACATACATACATACATACATACATACATACATACATACATACATACCCACATACATACAAACATCCATTTTTATATATATAGATAAAATTAATCCAAAGATTGTTTTTATTGAAATATGACGGATTGTAAAGGAAAAGTATTTGGTTTAGTGTAACAAATTAAAGGAAATCCTAACGCCTCTCACGATTCGCAAATTTTCGCATATTTCTACATGTACCTCAAAATTACTTCCGTTTTATGTCACGTACGATATACCCTTATTTCGCTCGATATTTTGGACAACAATGTTTCGAAACAACTTATTATTTTTTTTAAGTATAGTATCCTCTGAATGAAACATACAGACAAAATTATTTTTCAGATACTCTTATTTTTACAAAATCTATTCCACTCTATAGGCGTACAAATGTCACGTACGATGACATGAAATTGCCCTTATGAAACACTGTTGCAGAAATTTTTGCCTTATACCATTTTATACAGCAAATGGAAAAAACTATGAAGTACTTAAATAGAAAAATTTCATTAAAAAAAATTAATTTTTCAAAATATGTACAAGAAATATCGCATGAGTACATAAGAGTATACTTGTTATAATTACATATCAATCATACGCTGTATTGGTTGGTGTGATGATCATACATATGCAAAATAGACCGTCTCAGTTAGAGTTTCCAAAAAACCGAAGAATTTCAAAACCACGGTTTCGGTTTTAAAAAATTGAAAACCGATCGGTTGCGGTTTTTTTCGATTTTGTTATAACTTGTTAAATATTAAGTGTTATAGAAACAAAATCAGTTGATACTTAATATAGAAAATCCTATACAAATTTAAAATTCAAACTTTCTTTAAATATATTAAATTAGTTAGCTTATATACATATATTAAAGTTGGCTAATAAGCTAATCAAGAATAGGGGACTCAATGGTATTGTGATACAAAAAACAGAGAACTAAACCAATCTAAGGAGTACTCTTTCCTTTTAATAATGGTATTGAAATTGCTTCAGATGATGTAGCAGGCTACCTTTCGCAGGCTAGGCAAGGAAATCTGTTAATAAAGAATGTCACAAACTCATTTAAAAATATTTATTTACGATTAAGTATTTCCTGACAATTAAACTTCAAATTAATGTTTATTTATTTAATTCAAAAAATTAACATTTTTGTAACAAAGACTTTGTTATTTTCAAATGTCCAATAAAACCTGATCCGGTGCGCTTCGCCACCCCAATTGGAAGAATGTGAATTAATACTAATTCAGAATAACATGTCTCTAGTTTCATATTTATTGATTCATTGTAATGTCCAAAAACGTATTATTATAATAAAAAAAAAGTACCATAAAGACCCACATTTTGTATTCCCACTCAGCATCATGTTTCTGGGTCCATTAGTATAGAAAATGCTAAAGAAAGGTACCTTTTGTGAATTCTAACCCATTTCTTAGGTTTATTATTATAAAATAGTCAAAAAGTATTATTAGTTGGAAAAAAGTACCTGTGTGTTCCTTTTTTAGATTCTAATTCGGTTAGGATCATATGTATTTAATTTTTACCTCATAGGTTCATTATTATAAAAATTACCATTCGTAGAACGAAAAAATACTAATAGTTTTTGTCACCTCAATGTCATATAGATAACTTACCCCCTGACTATACCTGATAAATTTTTATCATGATAAACTTCAAAGTGGTTGTCAAGATAAAAAATTATCTGGTATAGTCTACATTTATTAGTATTATTGCTTCGTTATTACACAATTGTTAGTGCTTTTGCTCAGACTACTTTGTCTTGACAACAAATGTCATTTATTGTTATGATAAATATTTGTCAAGTATAGACAGGGGGTTAATGACTTTGTTTCTTTACTCAAAAGCATATCAGCCAACTACTTATTATGTATTCATATAAGTAAAGTAATTTAATATTATAAGTCAAGTTTGAAATCAAAGTAATTTCCTGATTCTAGGTTCAATATTAAATTCAAAAAGTACCATTATGAAGAACGAAAAAGTATTCCTTGGTTTGGTTTACTTCTCCTTTTTGGTATCATAATACCATTGAGCCCCCTACTCTTGACTGTTTCTTTACTGAAAAGCATATTTGCCAAATTTAATATAGAGAGTACCATTAAAATAAATTTTCCTCTATCCACTTGAACACCCATCAAGTTTGAATTTTAAATTTGTATAGCATTTCCTATATTATCGACTGATTTTCTTTCTATAACACTTAATATTAATAAATTTTCACAAAACCAAAACCGCGGTTTCGAAATTCTTCAGTTTTTAGGACACTCTAGTTTAAACTGACTGTCTTTAATCTTTTATACCCTCCACCACCACAAGTGGTGAAAGAGGGTATATATACGTTTGTCATTCCGTGTGTAACATTGAGAAATATTCATCTGAGACCCAACAAAGTATATATATTATTGATCCTTATGAAATTCTAAGTCGATTGAGCAATGTCCGTCTGTCTGTCCGTCTGTCTGTCTGTGTAAAACACTCTCACGTCCAAACTACATAAGCAAAATTAATGAAATGTATACAAAAATGTTTATAATTTTTCTAAGCAGTTTGGTATTGAAAATCAGCAAAATCGAATTCGTAGAACCAGCGTTATGGATCAAAATGTAAGACAACCTCCAAAAATTTTGATAATTTTCACATGATTTTTTGTGACTTTGGGTAAATTCATTGCAAAGAATACCATGAAATTTTGCACTCATTATTGATATGATAAAAGGAAAAATTCTGTTAAAAATGGAAAGAATCGGTCCATAATTTCTCATAGCCCCCATACAAATTTCTTCCCGAAATATGGGGCTATGGTATATAAATGGCCATAGAATTGCAGTATCCATACAAAATTCAGCACAACTATGTTTCGTGCAAACAGACCCTAGCCCCCATATAAAGTTTACTTCCGAAAATAATTTAAATACACTTAAATATCTTATAAATATCGGTATTAGGTTGAAATTCGACTTGCATAATCACCATGCACATGAAAATCGCTGTAGGGAATTTCGTGAAGATCGGCCCATAATTGGTTATAGCTCCCATATAGGCACCACTTCTAAAAACCACGTTAATTTTCATAAATATCTGAAAAATATTGTTATCGAATTAAAATTTTACAGAGATCGGTAGTATTAATCCAAAAATGATACTACTAGATTGTGTGAATATTGGTTCATATTTGACCATAGCTCCCATATAAGGTCCATTTCCGAAAATTTCTTAAATACTAATAAATCTCTTTTAAAAGCTTCTATCTGGTTAAAATTTCAAACAAAAATATTTCTATTATATACGAAAATCGATGTGTTGAATTTTATGAAGATCGGCCGATAATTGGTCATAGCTCCCATATAAGGACCACTTCCGAAAAACACATTAACCTCTATAAATATTTTAAATATATCGATATCGAACTAAAATTGTATACAGATCAATATATTGTATCCAAAGATTATACTACTGGGTTTTGTGAATATCGCTCCATATTTGACCATAGCACCCATATTAGCTCCATTTCCGATAATCACAATAATACCGATAAAACTCTTGTAAATAATGTTATGGAGAAAAATATCAAGCAAAATAGGCCTATTACAATAAAATATTTAATTATATCTTCCAAATAAGTCGCACATACGAAAAATACATTAAAGCATATATACACTCATATCGGTAAAAAATGTAACAGATATACAGTGTTGGAAAAAATAATAGAAACGAAAGCATTTTTTTCCAATTTTGTAAGTATATTAGTCATGTTTGGTTTTGTTAAAAAAAAAATTATATGCAGTTTTGTTTATCAGACATACAGCATAAGAAAAAACATAATCAATCTTCTTTTCATTAATATTTTAATACACTACTAACAATGTTAAGAGTCAATATTTTTGCTGGAAAAAATAATAGAAACGCGTAAATAGATTAAATTTTAAGAGGCACATCTTTTTATTTTTTGTTAAAAAATTGTTTTATTTTAATAATTAGAGGCTCTACCTTGTTTTTCACAACTTCATTGCATCTGCGAGTCATGGAATCAACCAATTTTTTTTGAAAAAGTCCTTGTCAATGGAAAACCACTCTTCCTGGTTTTTTCCCACAGCTTCCTCTGGAGCACTCCCCAAAGGTGTTCTATTGGTTTAAGGTCCGGTGACTGTGAAGGCCATTCCATAACAGGTACTTTGTTGACAGCAAACCAATCCTTTGCCAATTTTGAAGAGTGGTTCGGATCACTGTCCAGCTGAAACTCCCATCTCAAGGATATCTCTTCCTCAGCAAATGGAAGGATTATGCTTTGTAATATATTTACGTAGTCCGGGGCGCATATTTTGATCTATATCCAAAATATTGAACAGACACCAGAAGAAGAGAAACACGCCCATATCATGATTGATCCACCTTCGTATTTTACGGTCTTCTTGGTGTATTTTGGATCATATGCCTTATTGTGTGGGTGCCTAAGATAATGTTTCCCATGGGATCCAAACAAATTTATCTACCTTTCGTCTGACCACAGCTCAAGAAGACCGTCAAACACAGCGGTGGATCAACACTGTAAGTTTCAAATATATTTGGGGACTATGGGTTCTTAATTATATATAGAGGCTCACGGAAAATTCGTTAGAACAGAACAAAAATATACTTTTGAAGTTTGACTAAATGTATTTGTTTACCCTTTTTTATACTCTTTTACTTCACTTGTGGTGAATAATAAAAATGTTGAGCCAATCGGTAATGTTAACCAATTATTAAGTATATAAATTGTTAAAAAGTACATTTTATTCCTATTATAAAATTATAGACTCTGTTGGAAATGGTAGGAATATGTAGTTATTTCAATTATAAATTGCTGAATTAGATAACATTTTTATACATTTGAAATAAAATATCTTCTTCGTAAACTAGTTTTTCTATTTTGTTTAAAACAAGTGGTTTTATTGAAGAAAGCACATAATTTGTATATAGTCCAAAATGTGTATTATATCAGGATTCTATAATCCATAAAGTGGCTTAAAAAGAAATTCGTTTATAGTCCTAATTCGCTTATAGTCCTCAAAAATTGTGCAACTGTATTTGTAGACTATAAGCGAAAACTACTGTATTACATTAACATTCTACCAATCTTCATAATCGGAGCTAAGTCCTAATAAAAACACTGAATATGGATATTAGAGTGTTTATACCAATGTAATTTCTATAATTTTCATATAATTTAGGTGGAGGGTATTTAAAATTCGGCATAGCCGAATATAGCACTCTAACTTGTTTTTACTGTAATTTTTATTAATATAAATAAATCTACATATTTCTGTAACATAATGCAGAAAGGAGTTTCACAAATTTATTTCACATAAATAGAAAAATTTAGCATATATCTGACTTTTGACCTCGATGCGCGTCCCGAAATCCTTGTCCGATTAGCCTCAAATTTTCAACACCTAACTTTTAGACCTAGTGTCACAATATTCCTCCCTTCACCCTTCAAAATTCGAACACAAATTTTTTTCCTTACAACTGATTGGCACTCTAATGTACATATACAAATGTGGGTAAAATTTAATTGTTTTGAAGACAAAAACGCATTAATTCTACTTGAACATTTTTTTTTATAAATTAACAATTTAATTAACGTCAGTAGGATTAAAGTTTCTTTTAAAACAGTTGCTTTGTTTAACTTATTTCTTAGGAGCAATATACCTATTAGAGTTCATTTGGTGACTAGGTCATTGCATTTGTTTTTCGGGTATCATCATTTATTTGAAGGTCTTTGAGTAAATAAAAATAATGCGGTTTTTTTTTGGGTGGTTCAACACCTTAATAGATAGTTAATAACTTATTTTTCATGTTTTAAACCACAATAACTTTTGCGCCGCTTTACCAAATTAATTTCCAATGGTTTTTACATGCTGAAGAACTATTTTGTTCATACAAAAATCTAGTGATGTACTATGAAAAAACAAACAAGTAAAATATTTCATCCAATTTGAACAAAACTGTGTTTTAGGCTATAGACATATGTATAGAAAAATACTTCTTTTAAATTCCAATTTGAAAATAAGTTAACAAACTCAATTTTTATGGTTGAATAGATATGAACTAACATATACGCAACTTCTTCATAAATACTACGTGTTCCACCCAACCACATTGATTTAAAATATTACAACATTCTGAGTAAAGTGATTATTATCACTTGGATAAATATGATTTTAATTACATTTGTAATATGTATTACAATGGCGTATTAGCAACTGTCAGGGACAGTGTACTCACGTTCAACAGTGTGTTTACATTAATTAATCTAGTTATGAACATCTTGCCTGTAATTTTTGGTTGAAATGTGATTTTTTTACAATAATTTACGGAAATTCAGTAAACTCTAGATATTAACATTCATGCCATTGTTACTGTGAATGTTTAACTTAGAGATATGGACTATTCTCAATCATAAAACATTTAAGTTATGTTTCCTTCATCTCACATAAAATTTACAAAGACCAATTGCACTTCAATTTAAATATTTCAAATTACAACTTTGTTTAGTAATTTGTGAAAACCTGTCATGCCGCAGCTTTCTAATTTTACAAACATCCATTGCCGCTTGTGATTAATCAAAATAAACGTATCATAGTAAGTCATGAGCGTAGCAAGCTTTTCTCCATGTAGGAGAAAGAATTAAAAAAGTCTCTGGATTTTGTTAAATTTTAAACTACTTAAGTAATAAGTAGTAGTAAAACAAATAAATATTTGTGTTGTTAGGGAGGTTTGGGGCATACCACTACGCCGTTGCTAATGGTGGTAGCGGTGTAGTCATTACATACATGTTCTTTGAAATGAAAATGTTAAATATCTCCAGTAGCAATTACAATGACTGACATTTGACCACCATAAGCTATTGTACATTAAATCACATCACATCCAAACGCAAATGTGTACTTATACTCGTTTAAACATACCTAATTTTAGTTGTATCCGAGATTAAATATAGCTGTATCTGATGAGTGACCATACATACTGACGTGTTTCCACAAATAAATCATTTCCAATACCATGACACTGATCATAGCCGAGAATATATGTATGTACGTATGAATGTGTAAATAACTTGAGCATTTTGAAGAAATTATTATTTAATATTCTTAATAACAGTACACAGAAAAAATTATCAACAACTTTTATTGAACTAAATAACAGTTATAAATCACAAATATTGTTTCGGTCTTTGATACCCATTGCAAATTTTTTTTTATACCACCTTAGTGGGGAGGTTATTTCGGGTTGGTGCTGATGTTTGTAACATGCAAAAAGTTCGTCCTAGCACCCACCTTAAAGTAAACAAATCTGATCAGGATCATTTTCTGAGTCAATTAAGGGATGCCCGTCCGTCGCAATTTTAAAAAAAATTTGACAAAATTTGACACAAAATTTTATATTGCCCCAGGAACTAAGCCTATTGAATTTGGAGAGAATCGGTTCATTATTTCTTCTAGCCTGCATACAACTGACATATGGGCAATTCCATGTCATCGTACGTGACATTTGTACGCCTATAGAGTGGAATAGATTTTGCATAAATAAGAGTATCTGAAAAATAATTTGATCTTTATGTTCCATTCAGAGGGTACTATATTGTAAAAAATAATAAGTTCTTTCGAAACATTGTTGTTCAAAATATCGAGCGAAATAAGGTTATATCGTACGTGACATAAAACGGAAGTAATTTTGAGGTACATGTAGAAATATGCGAAAATTTGCGAATCGTGATAGGAGTTAGGTTTTCTTTTAATTTCTTACATCAAACCAAATATTTTTCCATTACAATCCGTCATATTTAAATAAAAACAATCTTTGGATGATTTCGTAGTAAATACAATTTAATATCGTACGTGACAAATTTTTCTCTTATAGTAAAACAATGTATATTCTGTAAATATATGTATACAAAAACTAAAAAAATAAATAGAAAATATATGTAAGAAGGTAATTTCAATAAAAAAACTTGTTTAATTTTTATTCAAAATTTATTTAACAACTTTTTAATGACAACTTTTAGAAAATCTCTCTTGAATACAACTTTAGCTAGGCACATACTTCAACTGACTGACTCTACTTTTCTTAACTTGCTTGTTTTTTCTTCATTGTCCTTCTATTCTGGTACTTACTTACACGATGATCACTTTACTAATACAATTAATACAGTATACCCTTTACATATATATTCGGTTCTAATAAACAAGTTCATAATAGCATAATTCGGAGCTTAGTTTTCGCCACAATTTTAGCATAAAACATACCAATTAAATTAAAAAATTAAATATAGTCAGTTTAAACTATTATTTTTGCTCTAAATACTTTCATATAGTAACATTTTAGTGTTTTATTCTATTCACATCATCTTGAAAAAAAGTTTCAAGGGTTTTTGTTTTTTCAGTCGTGGTAGTCATTCTCGTGGAATTGCCCACATCTGAAAATAGTAAAGCTCTCATAAATATCTTAATTGTAAACATATCCAATCCAAATTCAGCACAAATAAGTTTTATAGAAGCTGAACACGTGTCTCCAAATTTAGTTCCATAGCTCCCATTTAAGCACCATTATTGAAAATTTCATTAATGTGCACAAGTCTCTGAAATAAGTGTCTGAAAATTCAACACAAATATTTTCTATATATACAGAAATAATTTTGCGACGATCGCTCCATAATTAGTTATAGCTACCATATAAGGCCCACTTTCGAAAATCACAGCATAAATATCTTGAAAATGTTGGTATTCAAATAAAATTCAATATATAAGAAAACAGTTTATAATCATATACTCTTACTTGTGTTTTTTGGTCTTCCGTAACCATTATGAAAGATTTTTATTTTTGGTCTCATGGACCAGTTTTTCTTGCATCAAAGTTTCCATATTATATATTTTAAATATTTTCTCTTTTGTTATTAGGTACTATTCAATAGAAATAAAACATAGATAATCAAAATAAATTAATTCAGTGGCAATAACGATAAAATGCTTATTTAAGTTGATTTAAAGAAATTTATTCTTATCTTAGTTAAAGCCGAAAATTTAATTCTTTGAATTTAAAAAAAAAATATATTTTTTTTCAAAATTTTTAAAAACATTTTGTTTTTTAATTTAATTTTTTTCAATTTCTTTTTTTTAATTTTATTAATTTTTTTTTTTTTTTTTAATTTATTTGTGAAAAAAATGTATGACAAAAAAAAAAATTAAAAAAAAAGTTCGGGTTAAAAATATGTTTCCCGATTTTTATCAATTGTAGGTCCAAATTACTATAGCGTTATATATGTCGTTGCAATGGATTTTGAAATATCTATTATTAGATATCCATATTGTCTATATTAATGACTTAATAGTCCAGATATAAGTCAAAAATAAGTAAAAATCGAGGTTGTTCCGGTTTTCTCCTTATATATCAGCCATTTGTGGGCCGATTTTCTCGATTTCAAATAGCAACCGAATTGAAAGGATTCCCGACATATCGATATTGATATCGACATACCCGACGTATCAATCATGTTCGTAAGTTGTTTAGGGGATTTGGAATGTTGATTTCAACCGACAGACGTACATGGCTATATCGACTCCCCTGTCTATAACGATCCAGAATATATATATACTTTGTGGGGTCGCAAATGAAAAATGTTGAAATTACAAACGGAATGACAAACTTATATATGCCCTTGCCACTCATGGTGAAGGGTATAAAAAAAACATTTTTCATTCTGACTACGTAACTGTCAAAAATAATAACAAATAATATATAATTGGTCAATTCACAAGGTCTCACGAGTAGGCGGCTCGGCTTAACCGACTCTTAAGCAATCGCCGTTGGTCTCTGCTGGTTCGTTACGATAACACAATAAACATGACATAGAAAGTAGTACTAATTTAGGACATTTTTTGCTTGAGAAGCAATGAAAACCATTGTGAAATACTAGGACATTATGACAATATGACATGATAAGAGACCTTGTGAGCCATAAACAAATAATGATGACATTTTCCAGCTCCATAGGATTAATTTGATTCATTTTACTTAAGGTTTTATTTATATAAGTGTTTTTAATTGGAATGCAAAAATAGAGGCTGTTTCTGGGAGAAATTAAAACTGAAAAGTACAGACTTGTAAACGCTAACCAGTCTTAAGAGAAGCCAGGTAAGCAATAAAAAAGGGGGCAACATAACTAAAACCAATATTTGTATTCATTGTTCTTCTATGCATTTGTAAAAATTTATTAATTTTTTCTTAACCCCAAATACATAAATTTTTTACTGATTTTATTAATAATTTTGTTGGAATATGATTCAAATTTTAAATACTCTGTTTTGTTAAAATATTTTTTTTTAATAAATAATTTACGATCAAAAATAATGGAGAGTATATTGATTTTGTCATTCCGTTTGTAACACATCGAAATATAAATCGCATACCCACAAAAGTAATATATATTCTTGATCCTTATAAAATTCTAAGACGATATAGCTATGTCCGTCTGTCTGTTAATAAGGTATGATTGGTATTAAATCATCCCCCCGGAATATTGTTTGAGCAGTCATAAATATGTTGATTATGCGGCAATCCTAATAAAACTTTGCACAAATTAGTTCTAAGTACTATGAAATTATAGTGTAAAGTATGACGATATGACTAATAAGAATTGAATTGACCAAATATTTTTTGAGAATTTGGAGTGAAAAACACATACAGAAAATACTTATTTTCATTGAAGTATATACGTGATTCACACGATGAATTTTCAATTTTATTATAAAGGATGTCTCAAAATTCATGCAAAATTTTAATATGACGCCAATTGTGGAATAAAGTGTTGCTAACAAAGAAAAAATTAAATTAACAGTTAATAATTTTGAGTTAGTATGGAACATTACAGAGGACAACGCGTTTTTATTTGTAAACAATACTTAAAAATAATATATAAAATTTTGCGGAACATAGTTTTAAATTTTTTAGGCAAAATCATCTTAAGTGATGAAGCGCATGTTTAGGTTTAGCTATTCGTCAAAATTAACGTATTTGTGGTTCATGTGACTGTTAAAAAACAAATGCATTCACAACGCATTGCCGTTTGGTGCGAATTTTTAGCCATAATTGGACCATACTTCTGTGAAAAAAAGGCTGGACATGTTTTTGCTGATAACAGAGTTAATTCTGCATAAATTGGATGAGGTTGATGGGGGGGATGACGTGTGGCTTTTCATATGATATCTGCTGATGAATGGTGAAGTTTACTTTTTAGGTTTAACGTAGATGTGTTAGATAAAATTTAATGTACGTACAAAGTTGCTCTGCAAATGTATTTGATATTCAGAACAACTGATTATTGTTTTGTAAACATTTCAATTATGTATTTTGTAACTACAATAACATTCCCTTTGTTGCACAGCTTCTGTGACATACCACAACATCAAATCGTTTGTAAGCAGTTGGTCGCATTAATCAAAGACAACTTAGCGCAAACGCTTTTGATATTTCCGTTAAGAATTTCAAATAACAATCGATAGCGATACACAGTGGGGCAGAATCAAAATTTTTTGGAAATAAATCTGGCATTTAAATTTTAGTTTTAGAGCTCAATAAATATGTAATATATTATAAAATCTTTATTTATTAATAAAACTAAATTTAAATTTCTCATTCTAAATAACAAAGTGTAAAAAACCTTGTCAAAAGGTCAAAGGGAATCCCGCAATTCCTAAAAATTGGAGCGAAAATCCCAAAAATGGTATTTTCTTACAATTTTGCCCACAGGTTCTACATTTCCTTTCGGGCTGGGAAAATGCTTTAAAAATAAATAGAAATCAGATCAAGATTTCCAAAACTACTTTCCGTTTTCTGATCCCAGCTTTGGGATTTTAGAACATTTTAGAAATTAAAATTTTGATAAAAAATAGGTCAAATTCCGAAGGGCGTAGGGCCGACATATTCGAAAAATATGACATGTTTTTATACCAAAATATTCTCCGTGAAGATATCTTACAGAAAAACATAAATCTGTTATATGTTCTTAAAGAAAGTTTTTTTTTTAATAAAAAAAGTGTTAAGTCACCATTTCGTCCAAAAAACTGCAAAAATTTACTATTTTTTTAATTTTTTTAATTTCAAATCGTTTATTTTTGGATCCATAATTGATATTGCCCTGAAATCTTTTGTATATTATTGATAATTTAGTTGTCTAACTAACAAAGGAAATTTGAGTCCATTTGGTGCAAAACTAAGCCCTATATTTTTAAAAAAGCGGACCAAGGTATGGCAAAATTTTAAAAGTTCAATTTTGAAATGCCTATAACTCGGAAAATATAAGAGATAAATAGCGCACGCGAGCATATTTGTTTAAGCCTAGCGCTTTCCGAAAATATACAAATCTTTGAAATCGGATGGGAAACAAAAAAATGGCACGTGTTTAAAAATTGTACGTGTCGAAGGTACCCTATTTGTGCCCCCATGGCGCCGCCCCTGGAGCATTTGTGGGGTCCATTTTAATAAATTAAACTCAAATGCTTCTTGGCTATCCCCAACGTCAAATTTTATTCCGATCGGGCCATCCGTTTAGAAATGCCAGATTTATTTCCAAAAAATTTTAATTCTGCCCCACTGTGCGATACAAGAATAGTAAAATATAATACAGTAGGGTGGTCCAAAAACGAAAATTCCAACTCATGTTCTTAAGTTATGATTTCTAACGCATAGAAGTTTATTTTGTTAAATATTTATTTTTTAAATGTTTCACAGCACTATTCGGATTTCTCTTTCCCATTTCCAGTGTTTTTCAAATAAAATATTTTTTGGGTTAAAAATATAAAGTCTTAAAAATTTCACAAAAGTGCTCCAAGAATTGAAGTTTGAGCTTTTAAAACAAATCTGACTCATTCATTAAAGATTAAAGCACATATAGTTATCTTTCAAATAAAATTAAATAAAAATAATGTTGTACATTGGTATGGTTTAAGAGTTATGTACAGTTATGTATGTACATTTTTGTGCAATTTTGAATTTTTGAGCAGAAATGGTCTCGAGTCAAAAAGTGTATGCTTTGATAAAAGTTTTCAATACATAATAACTGTGTTAAATTTCGTTAAAATCGGATATGATATATCCGACTGTTGTCCGCTTTGGGATGGATCATCCCTTTGTATAGGTATAGTGTATTTCAAAACACAATGGATAAAGTTTGTTTCTGTCATAGCTTGTTATGTTTGAAAAGAAAATTAAAAGTAACCATTAACATTTTTTAATAAAAATTTCAATTGATCATCATTCATTACTTTACGTTATACTGATATTTAGAACAACTGCAGTGAATAACCTTCAATATTTTAAAACATTAATTAAAAGGTAAATTACAGTATTAAATGATTTGCGATTTTCTACTTAAATAAATTAATTTTAGACCGAAATAAATTAAATGGATGAATGCAAACAAATTTGTATGACAAATTCTACGGTCAGCTAACATAATGCAATAAATAAGTATAAAGACCAAAAAACTATGGAAACTATTCACCTAGTCGGTCAACAAAAATGCATAACACCTAAGGAAGATGCACGGATTTTGATAGAGTTTGGTCAATCTGGAATTAAGTGTACGTACTGACTATACAAAGAAGAGCAATTTCAACTGTGCTCAAACACTATAGAGCTGTGAAGAAAATCGTAAGATCATCTTAAATTTGCTTGAGAACACTTGAACTGTACTGTTGCATTATTTAATATAATTTTATTTTCTAATGAATCTAAATTTCATTTTATTGATTCTGATGAAATGATGAAAGTTGGACGACCTGTCAATAACAGACTAAATCCCAATTACTGTACTGGAATAGTTATGCATGGAGGCGGATATGTTATGATGTGGGGTTGATTTTCCATGGAAAGCTTAGGACCTTTACAGGAGAAGATGCTGCCTCATGTCAATCATCAAATGCACCAATGGATATTTCAACATGACCATGACCCCAAACACACATAGTTGAATTGGTGAAAGGGTTTTTAGAACAGGAAAGTCTTAATGTCATACAGTGGCCAGCACAGTCACCGACCTTAACCCTATAGACAATTTCTGGCACATTGAGATCCAAACAAATTGTATCAAGCTATAAATGAGGTATGGTCATATATTCCAATGACAACAGTAGACAATTTATTAGTGTATGCCTAAAAGATGTGCTTCAGTATTGAAAAATTGCGGTTATGCAACAAAATATTAGTAAGATTTTTATACCCACTAATGTGTTGAGGTCAATGGCATCACTATTGTGGCCATTCTTTGTTCACAAACACCGAAATTCTTAAAACGGGGAAAATGTGTTCCAAAAACTGAGTTTTTTTTTTAGAAAAGTGCCTACGTTATTTACAGTGTGATAGTAAAAACGTTTCGTACGTATATAAACAACATATTGGGATATACAGATAGGAAGAAATTTTGAGGATCGGTGCTTTGCGGTTTTAGAATTTTTTACTCAAACCTAAAATTTTGTTTCAAAATTGACTAAGTTTGGATAGGGCTGGGAGGAACAATGTCCGCTTAAGTGAATAAAATTTTACTTTTTACTTTTGTGCATTAAGTTCTCTTTACAGATCATAAAAAAAATGTATATAGTCCCGAAGAAATGTTTTTTCTTTAACAACAAAATATGGGGACATTTTTGGGTAAAAACTGAAAAAAAACACACGCATACAAAGTTGAAATGTATAAAAAATGCTTCAAATTTGGATGCGTGTAACTTTTTATAGGGACGAGATAATTGTTATCAGGTTGGTTTTATTTTCTTTAGAATTTAATTGCAAATATACTTCATACTTAAAAATAAAATATCGACCTTTCGTAGGCCCATCATATTTAAAATAAGAAAAAAAGATCGAGCAAAATTTAGAAAAAAAAAATAAAATCATAATATCTCTTTAACTGAAAGAGATAATCTACAGATATAAGCATATTTTTTGTAGACCTTCTCAAAATCTATAATTCCTGCTCAGTCGGATCATAAATAGATTTTTGGCGATTTTTTTTAAATGTGAGACTTTGAGGGTCTACCCACTGATCCCTATTCCACCTACGAGGGTGAGCAACTATAAATCAACTCGAAAACACCACAGCCAAGTAAGTAGTACAGCACAATATAGAAGTGTGGACTTGATCATACTATTTTAACAAAAAATTTTTGTTTTAGCGTCAACAAATAGTAAAAATGAATATTGTTAAGGTACAAAGTGATTTTTGCTTATTTAGTACCTAGACACGTTCAGAATGCATTAATATGTTCACAAGAGTTGTTCAGCTTTACCGAAGCTACAACTTTGCTAATTATTGTTAGTGAAAAATTATTAGTCCCGGGAAATTATTTTAAAAAAAGTAAAAAAAAAATTGTTCTTCCTATATTTTTGTCAAAAATGTTCACTAAAAGCTATTTTTTTGGGAAAAAATGTTAACAAAATTTTTTTGGCATACTATTGGCTATATTATAGCCATATAAATTTAAGCGCTATCACCAAGTCTGAATTATCTGTTTGCTAAAAACTGATGACACTATTTTTTGAGAGCCCACTGATTTTCAGAATCTTTGAGGGCCCATAAATAAAAATTGGTCACCAAAATGGACAAACTAAGTAAAGGATTTTACTACCCTTTGGTAGTAGAGTTGAACCTATGCTGTTATGCTCGTGTGTTTTTTGCACTGTAGCACTGTGTTATTAATCATAGCTCCCACTCCGAAAATCACTTTATCGAGCATAAATATCTTAAAAATTTTGGTATTCAAATAAGATTCAATACAAATAAGTTTCATTACAAAAGAAAATTGTTTATAATAATATACTCGGTGTATGGTATCATATGATCGGGCGTACCCTACTTTCCTACTTGTTTTATTCTAGAGTACATGTGTGTTGTTTATAAAATATGTACTTTCTTTGGAATTGGAAAATAGTTATAATGGGAATTTTTTATATCCAGTTTAGTTGTCAGGGCGTTAATTTTCCAATAAATTCAATCGTGTAAAAATGTTTTGAAAATAACAATTGCCCTCGTTTTCAGTTTCAGAACAGCTACTATTTTAATTTGTTTCAATAGAAACGGGACCACCCTAATACTCTTACTTTTACATATACTATACATAATGCTACCTATACCTGTACGCATAAAGTAATACAAATAGCTTATCATCGTCATCGCCGTAATCATTGGTGGCATAGAGTTGTTGCAATATATATTATCGGATGCATTCATGGAGAAAATTTTTACAAGCAATGAAGTTAAGTAGACAAAAGAATCCCTCCACACTTGCACATAAATGTTGCTGCAAAAGTTTCCAACTGTGTGTTTGTTTATTGATTCGTCTTAAGAAAAATCCCTGGTAAAATGCATTTTACTTGGTTGTCATTGTTAAAAATTTATTACATACATATGTATTTATATTTATTATTGCAGATTATGATAGAGTAGTTATAAATCCTTTAAAAATGTGTAAAGAGAAAATATAAAAATGAATTGATTCTCAGCACTTTGCACCTGGTAATAAATTAAAACAAAGTAGTAATAAATATGCAAACAATAAACAAACAAACAAACAAAAAAAGCAAAGTTTTAATCGTTTTCATAATAATTTTTCCATTAAAAAAGTGTTAACAATCTGATGATTACATCAATAACTAACTATTGATGTTTCATTAATGAATTAAATTCTCATTTATGTATGTACGTGTACTTTGTTGTTGTTTTTAATGCAATATAAAAAGTTTTGTAGATTGTTATATAAAATATTAAAATTAAGTACTTAATACCCGCTGTATATTTTCAATTACAATTGAATGCCTACATATATTTATAAATACTATACGTATTGTTATAATTGGGAGGAGAAAAATGTTTCGATAAGCAACCATACCACTTTCAAATTTATTGAAATTTTGGAACATTGTTAAACATTTTAATGTTGCTATAGTTTGGAATCTATCCAGGTTTAAAGTTCAAATTTTATATAATAATATTGTTAAGATGTGCTGTTTCAATTGCATATAACTTGTTAACCGTTTATCCAATTTTCCTACATTGGTCTCATGGTGATGGTGATGTATCTGATTTTACATGTATGTATTTACCTCAAGGTTATTCTTTTATGAACACAGGATATTGAACCAAAACCATCTTACATTTTCTAAAGATTCTCCTTTCAAACTAATTTCATAATTGTTTCTAAAAACAATTATGAAATTAAAATCGGTTGGAAAATGGCTGAGTTACTGTACTTTAAATTTAAAGTCAGTGTTATTCTTTTTTATACCCACCATCAAAAAAATATGGGGGTATATTGATTTTGTCATTCCGGGTCCACTAAAGTATATAAATATATTCTGGAAGCTTATAAAATTCCAACACGATCTAGCTATGTCCCTCCATCTATCTTTCAGTAGATGAAATTTGGTATTGAAAATGGGCAATATCGGTCCAAGATTCCACCTAGCCCACATATAAATGACCCCCGGAATACTGTTTGAGCAGTCATAAATATGTTGATTATGCGGCAATCCTGTTCAAATTTTGTTAGTTCTAATTGAGTATAAAAATTAAGGACATGGATTTTGAAATATCCTCCTTCAAAAAACCCCAATTACAATTATCTTCTATCTAATAAAAACATTCAAGGATTATTATAAGACTAAGTCAACTAATCTGCTGAAAACACAATAAAAGCTAGCGGGCTGAAAATTTTCACAAACACTCTCTGTTGATAAGGTTTGAGCTGTCATTTATATTGTTACTTTTTAACCTTTTTAAAACGTTGATTTATTTCCTTTAAATAAACCGGATACTTTTAATTGCAAATACAAGCAGTTTTAGTAGTTTAAAATTGTAACAACTCTTCATTTACTTAAAATGAACAACAACAACAGTTCAAATAGTCATTCAATGTCTTTATACATGTTTATCAATTCGCAGAAATGCACACACACTTTATAATGTACAAACTTAAATGTACAAGACAGTTGATGTTAACTCTGACAGCGCCTATGATGAACTCACTCACGACTGCAACCTCTGCCACTATTTATACACACGCCATCTATCGTGAATATTCTGCAATGCTCTTAACGGACAAACTGGTATGTTCAAATTCTAGAGCTTTCGATGTCAATGTTAGCAGCGTAAACATTTAGTGTTGTCATACATATAAACAATGCTAATAACCGAATGCTATCAACATTGTTGATAAGTAGAAGGTTCTACTGATGGACGTGTTTATAAACATGATGAATTTTGCAGGCAGTCGTTATAGACCGTTAAATTCAAATCGCTATTGCAAAATCGTAACAATATGCTGATTCTGCGTCAATCCTGATAAAAGTTAGCATAAATTAGTTCAAAGTATGTACTGAGTAGTCGTAATGAAACTGTACATAAACAAGTTTTATATGAACCTAAATTTCTTTCTACCAACTTTTGTGAAGTTCGGTCCATAATTGACTTTTCACCTTTGTTGTGGATGCATTAATTGCCCACTTAAAGCGTATAGCATCCTAACTATATCAAGAAAACTTTTAAAAATTTTACAATTAATTGCTGACGAACAGATTTTATTGTAGAAGTTACAAACGAAATGACAATCTTATATATACCCTTCTCACGAAGGCGACTGGTATAAAAACAACAAAGCCAAATGAAACGAAACACCAAAAAAAAATATACGCAAAGCATTGAAACCAACACACATCCAAATACACGTTTTGTTGCTTTTTTGTCAAAGCATGCAATACATTTTTTTTTTTTTTTGATGAAATTTTCGGTACTTCTCGATAGCATGTCTGCCAGAATTATTGAACATTTGGATACCGGAGATATCTTGGGGTCTTCAGAAAATTGATTTCAACAGACAGACAAACATGGCTTCATCGACTCCGCTATCTATAATGTTCCAGAATATATATATACTTTATGGGATCGGAAAGTTATATTGTGGAAATTACAAACGAAGGTGAAGGGTATAATAATAAAAACAAAGCTTTTGTTGAAATTACTTGAATTAAGTTTTGCTTATACGAAAGGTTAAACAATGAATTCAAATGTTTCAATATGGCAACCATGATTCAAAGAATTAGCTTAGAAAATGGCCAAGCAGTGTCATGATGGAATTTTACGCTTTCATGTCTGGCCGCTTTTCAGCAAATGCTCAGTTGCTTTCGTTACTGGTTCCATGATATGGTTTGGTCAGATTTCAACAGCTCATAATAGATAGGACTCTTTTGGTTCCACCAATTACAAAGAATTACCATGGATATTTGGCTTTCGTGTCGATTTTGCTGGTTGGCCGGGCTTCAAATACGATTGTAATGGATCCATTTGTTATCGCAAGTAATGAATCGGTGCAAAAATTATTTTCTTTTATAGCATTAAAACTTTATTTTGGACATGCAAAATCGTATTTCAATAACTCTCATAAATCTTGCTGCTCGCTAACGTTTTGGAATTGCTGCTTGAGTAGCTCCCAATAATTTTTCAAGCTCTTATTGAGTTTGACTTCATTCCCTCCAATTCTTGATCTTCAAATTTTTTTTGCTGGCGTGGTCGATCTTTAACTTCCATATCAAAATCACAACTTCTGAACCACACAAACCATCTCTCGGATGTTGAAACCGATGGAATGCATTCACCTTAAGCTTTAGTGAGCAATCTGTATGCATCAGCGGTACTGATGAATGAAGTAAATCAAAAATTCCCGCATATGACGCTATGTTGGCACAAAATGCGACATTTTCGAAGCCAAAAAAAAGCTTTGTTGTTTACACTATAATGTTTAATAACTAAGTGAGAATAAATAAAGTATAAGTACCCTTTAAAATGACATATAAGTTATTAAAAACAAGTAAGAAAGTATGGTCGGTCAAGCCCGACCTTATAATACCCTACACTAAGTAAATAAGCAAAATCATTATTCTTTCAAAATTTCAATAATTTATATTCGTGAGTGATTTTTGGAAGTGGGGCTTATATGGAAGCTATGAAAAATTATGGACCGATCACCATGAAATTTGGTCATGTGATTAATGTCTATATGAAAGTTAGTTATGTTGCATTTTATGTGTATACCAACATTTTAAGGAGATTTATGCTCGTTAAAGTGATTATCGGAAGCAGGTCTTATATGGGAGCTGTGACCAAATATTAACCGATCATAACAAAATTTGGTGACATAAATTCGGTATATATAAAATTTATTTGGAGAAAAACTTGTGTAGATACATATATAAATTATACATTTATGACCGATAAAGTCCAATTTCGGGAAAAAATTATATGTACTAAATTTTATCGAAATATTTTCAAAATTGCGATCTGTACTCTGCGCACAAGGTTTACATGGACTGCCAGCCAGACGGACGGACATTGTTTCATCGACTCAGAAAGTGATTCTGAGTCGATCGGTATACTTTTAGGAGGGTGTTAGACTACTAGGCGTTACAAACATCTGCACAAATCCATTATACCCTATTATACTATGGTGGTGTAGGGTATAAAAAACCGCGTTCAAAAGATTCACCGTCTATTGTACATCCCACATTTCTATGTCATACACACAATATTATAATACAAAAATGACCACCTAAGCACGCATAATGACTGTGCTTAACCATTAAGGCAAGTTATAAAGAATGTGTCTCTAAATTCTCATCGCACATCGTCCATCTTTTTATGTTATTTCTAATTTAAAAAGAAAATATTTTTTAGAGCAACATTTCACTGCAGATAATTTAAAACAAGTATTTTTACTTCAAAAAATGTACGTATGTCGCGTTCATGATCGCCGAGTTTTCTATATGATTTTAATTTGGCCCTAAATCCCATAAATCATCGATCATGGGTATAATAAGTCAGGGTTTGCATAATAAGCTTTAATTTGCTGTTCTTTTGGTGTATGATTGTGTATTGTTTATATTTCATAAGATAAATAATAAGTATAATATATTTTTATTATTAATTTTAATTTTATCCATCACAACATTATCACCACAATTAATACCAACTTAAGTACACATATTAATTGAACATAAAAAAACTACAAACTATTAATGTTAATACATACGTATGTATGTAAAAGTATGAGTTTAATACATTCGTATCCCCATACTTGGAAATAGTTACAGTTGCGTGCAAATATTAATATGTTATGTTCATTAAGAAACAAATTGTACATATGTAAAATATATATTTGTAACTGATGTAGTTAACGTGCTTTTCTTGCTAACGTCAAGTAATTGAAAATGATTTATAAAGGAAATTTAAACAATTAGTTCCATTTATTTAACAAAATCGGTTTTCGAAGATGTGTGCCTTTCATGCTTTTAAAATAGCCCTTAATTAATTAATAAATAGCGCAAACAGTATTTGAAAATAAATTTATACATGAAATCTGAGCAATCGACTTGACTTTATATATAACACATTTTAGAAAAAAGCAAAGAGAAGCAAAATTTCCACATTCCTTCATAAATAGGAACAAAATTTTTTACCATAATTAAAGATAAAAGCAACATTTATTGTTTTATACACAGCTTTAATTACAGTAACACTTTCGTTTGTTGTTTTTATTTTAGTAGTTACTGTATGTACTTATACAATACATATCTGCATGACTATTATAATGAATATATTCATAAATGTTAAGTAGTTCGTTAATACAGCAATAATAGCAGCAAAAAAAAAAAAGGAAAACAACTAAGAGAATTCCCATTTATTTAATTACATTAATTATTATTAAGCATTAAAAAAAAGTAATTGACATTAACAGTGAAATGTATTGAAAACAAACGAGAGCTATAACTGAATTACATTTAAAAACAGTTCATAAAAGTATAGTTATAAGTGGAATATTAAAAGTAGTTTTGAGTATATTCGTATTGATTTAATTACTGTACTATACATTTCGAATTAACTGCTACAGTTATTGCAGTCTAAAGCTAAATATAAATGAAGGAAAAATAAAGGAAAATATGGTATAATCAAACGAACTGAGTGCTAGTTACTAGGAAAAACAATTGGTGGAAGTAAAAAATTATTTATCACCGAAAAGATTTCATATAAAAAATAAAAAAAAATTTAGAACAAATTTATTTTAATTTTTTTGTTTAAAAACTTTTTTTTTGTACAGTGATTTACATACAAATATATTATATTTGAAAATTTTTCGAAAAAAGTTCGAATAAATTTAGCTTATAAATTAAAAACTGTAGAAATATTTTTTTTAATAGTTTTTTGATTTTTATTTTTATTCATACGGGCTGGAGTAGAAAATACTAAAAAAGGTGTTAATGAAAAGTTGAATCACTTTTAAAATTTGTATCCGATTTGAAAAATGTTTTCTTAAGAAATAAATTTTCTTTATACATTGGTATATATTTTAAAAATCGTGCATATCAAAATCAGCAATGAAAAGCAACTAAAACAAGTTAGAGTGCTATATTCGGCTATGCCGAATCTTTAATACCCTCCACCTAAATATGATGACAATTATAGAAATTACATTAGCATAAACACTCTAATATCCATATTCAGTGTTTGTTATTGGGACTTAGCTCCGATTATGCAGATAGGTAGAATGTTAATGTAATACAGTAGTTTTCGCTTATAGTCTACAAATACAGTTGCACAATGGATTATATATGAATCCTGATATAATACACATTTTGGACTATATACAAATTATGTACTTTCTTCAATAAAAACACTTATTTAAACAAGTAAGAGAGATATATTCGGCTGGGCCAAATCTTATATATCCTTCACCAAACTATACTTCAAAATAAAAATTTTATATATTTTTAGGTAAACAAAATTTATTTTTTTTTTCATTTTTTGGAAAAAATATTTTTCCGAATTTTTTTTTTTAATTTTTTATGTAAAATTTTTTTTATTTTTTTTAAATTAAAATTTTTTTTTTTAATATTTAGCGAAAAAAACTTTTGGTGAAAAAAAAAAAAAATCTTGTTAAAATTTTTCCCGATTTTGACCCATTGTAGGTCAAACTTACTATGGTCTTATATACGTCGTTGCTAAGGTCTTTAAAATATCTATCATTAGATATCCATATTGTCTATATTAATGACTTAGTAATCCAGATATAGGTCAAAAAGTAGGTAAAAAATCGTGGTTGTCCTAGTTTTTTCCTTATATCTCAGCCATTTGTGGACCGATTTTGCTGATTTTAAATAGCAAACTTCTCGAAAGCATGTCTGACAGAATTATTGAAGATTTGGATCCCGAAGATATCTGGGGTCTTCAGAAAATTTATTTCAACAGACAGACAGACGGACATGGCTTAATCAACTCCGCTATCTATAAGGATCCAGAATATATATACTTTATAGGGTCGGAAAATTATATTGTGGAAATTACAAACGGAATGACAATCTTATATATGCCATTCTCACGAAGGTGAAGGGTATAATAATAGTTTATTTAAAATATAGTAGTATTTTATATATTGGTAGAAAAACTAGTTTACGTAGAAGATATTTTATTCCAAACGTATAAAAATGTTATCTAATTCAGCAATTAATAATTGAAATAACTACATATTCCTACCATTTCCAACAGAGTCTATAATTTTATAATAGGAATAAAATGTACTATTTAACAATTTATATACTTAATAATTGGTTAACATTACCGATTGGCTCAACATTTTCCTTATTCACCACAAGTGAAGTAGAAGAGTATAAAAAAGGGTGAACAAATATATTTAGTCAAACTTCAAAAGTATATTTTTGTTCTGTTCTAATGAATTTTCCGGATGTAAGACTTATATATATAAACTTATTTCTGTTACATTTTTTACCGATATGAGTGTATATATGCGTTAATGTGCGAATTATTTGGAAGAGATAATTAAATATTTTAACGTGATTTCTATGTATTTGAGGCCTATTTTGCTTGATATTTTTCTACATAACATTATTAACAAGTGTTTTATGGGTATTATTGTGATTATCGAAAATGGAGCTCATATGGGTGCTATGGTCAAATATGGACAGATATTCACAAAACCCAGTAGTGTAATGTTTGGATACAATATATTGATCTGTATACAATTTTAGTTCGATATCCATATATTTAAAATATTTACAGAGGTTAATGTGTTTTTCGGAAGTGGTCCTTATATGGGAGCTATGACCAATCATCGTCCGATCTTCATAAAATTCAACACATTGATTTTCGTATATAATCTAAACATTTATTTGAAATTTTAACCGAATAGAGGCTTTTATAAGAGATTTATTAGTATTTAAGTAATTTTCGGAAATGGACCTTATATGGGAGCTATGGTCAAATATGAACCGATATTCACACAATCTTGTAGTATCATTTGTGAAATAATACTACCGATCTCTGTAAAATTTTAATACGATAACGATATTTTTCAGATATTTATGAAAATTAATGTGGTTTTTAGAAGTGGGTCCTTATATGAGAGCTATAACCAATTATGGCCGATATTCATGAAATTCCCTACAGCGATTTTCATGTGCATGGGGATTATGCCAGTTGAATTTCAACCTGCTACCGATATATATAAGATATCTAAGTGTATTTAAATGATTTTCGGAAGTAAACTTTATATGAGGGATATGGTCAAAAAGTGCCCGATCCAAAAAAAAAATGGTCTCGCGATTTCTGTTTGCATGAAATTTAGTTGTGCTGAATTTTGTATAGATATTGCAATTCTATGGGCATTTATATACCATAGCACCATATTTCGGAAAGAAATTTGTATGGGGCCTACGAGAAATTATGGACCGATTCTTTCCATTTTCAACAGAATTTGTCCTTTTATCATATTAATAATGAGTGCTAAATTTCATTGTATTCTCTGCAATGAATTTACCCAAAGTCACAAAAATCATGTGAAAGCTATCAACATTTTTGGAGGTTGTCTTACATTTTGATCCATAACCCTGGTTCTACCAAGTCGATTTTGCTGATTTTCAATACCAAACTGCTTAGAAAAATTATAAACATTTTGGTATACATTTCATTAACTTTGCTTATGTAGTTTGGAAGTGAGAGTGTTTTACACAGACAGACAGACGGACATTACTCAATCGACTTAGAATTTCATAAGGATCAATAATATATATAATTTGTTGGGTCTCAGATGAATATTTCTCAATGTTACACACGGAATGACAAACTTATATATTCCCTCTTTCACCACTTGTGGTGGTGGAGGGTATAATTAAAAAAGTTGATAATATATGTTTTTTATTTTAGATATTCTTGTTAAGAAAAACAATACTTATTACTTGCAAATGTAACAAAAGATGCAAATCATCTTAAAGCGTAATCAGTTTTCTTTACAAGCCCGTTAAAAAAATATAAAGTCGAACAAAAGCTGACTGAGTGACAGGTCGATAAGTTGACGAACATCACTGAAAACGGTTTTTTTTTAATAACTTTTGAATTTGAGGGTGTTTTTGAATTTTTTTTATTTAATTTTGACAATCGGATAAATTAATAAATTACATATATATAAGTTGGTTTAATGGCGATTAAATTTTGTTAATAATAATACTAACTAGTACATATTAAATAATTTATTAAAATTAAACATTAAAGTCTAATCCTAAATATATTATTACATTCTTTTCATTATGTTCCTATAAAAATTACGTTCCTAATAACTTTTCATAAAACTCTTTTATTTTCTCAACGTTTTCTCGTTCGTACTTTTTAAATTCTTTCCACAAAACCAAATATATATTTAACAATTGAAAATTGTTCGAGAAGAATTTGTATTCATGAAAATAAAATGCCAACAATTAAAACAGGGAAATTTATTTGTTTCTTTTTTTTTATTTTCAACTGAGTTTTGTTTCATGTTAAAAAAATAAACAAAAAGAAAAACATATAAAAACTATGTTTTTGCATTGCGGCATTTGCGACTGTTGAATGAAGACCATGTAAAAATGTTTATCAATAAATTTTGTTAACATCCAACAGTGGAATTTTTTTGTAAATTTAACCCTTTGTGGGAAAACAAATAATATTTATTTGTCTTTAATATTTAAAAAACGCATAATATTGGGAAAAAATATGGTAAGATTTCTTAAGATACATCTAAACTATCTTAACGCAAAAATTTACGCAATATTTGAATTAAATTGAAAACAATGATTTTTGCGTAGATTGTAATTTTTTTGGTAAAATACACAAGATAGGGCTATGTATTGAATAGCACATCCGGTAAATGGCCTCGTCGTATGCAGTCCAATGAAGTCTCCATTCTAAAATTCGCACCAAACAGTGACACGTTGTGGATGCATTTGTATGAATCAATCATGCGTAACTAAATAACTAACCTAGAGAGACAACGTAAAGAAAATGTTTAAAAATGAGTTTTGAAAATAGTGTATAAATTCCCATTTTTCTGGGAAATGGAAAGCGTTGTCCTAACTAAACAAAATATATCGAGGGCCTATATTCAAAACCCTCTATCTTAAAAAACACAACTTTTCAGGAGAGCCAAAAAACTGTTTTTTTTTCGCGTATTACTTAAATTATTAAAATTCGGTTTTCTACAATATTTTTTAAAGCAACTATTGAATCTCGCATATAATTGGTTTTTAAAATTTTGAATTATTGGGGACTTTATGATAGATATAGGGTTTTTCTACTCAAAATATTCAATGGGTATGTATGAAAATGATAAGATAGAGGATTTTGCATTTTTATAACATTAAATTATTTTGATTTCATGTATATCATCGTCAGTTTTTAACGTGATTTATTTAAGACAACGGCTAATAATACAACATAAAATAAAAAATTAACAATATTAAACAAAAAGTTATAGAAAAATGTTTTCTTTTTTTTTTTTTTTGCTTTTTTAAGTTATTTTGGAGTACGATTGGTGTAAATTATCGTAAAATAATAGATGACATTTCAAAAGTAGACACTTTTAAAAGCAAACTCCAACTTTTGCCATTTATTTTTATGCCATGGACATTATATTTTCCAAAAACAAAAATGTAATGTATTTTCATGGTAATTCAATCAGAATCGGCATTCGCTATTTTGATAAATGATTGAAAAATGTAAAATTCATGTTCAGCATGTCAAAATTAGTGAGAAAACATGAATTGCAAGAAGAAATTATTCAAAAAAAATATTTGAAAATAAATTATTTGAAAAGATAGAGGGTTTTGCATTCGGAAAAATAGAATAACAAAAATGCAAATGAAACAGCTAAAAAAAAATATGTTTGTTATGAAATTCACACCAAAGATGAGGACTGTTTCACTGAACATTTTACCATCATAAAGTCATTTTAGTGAAAATCAAAGATGGAGGGTTTTGAATATAGACCCTCGATATGAAAGCTTTTATAAATCTTAAGAAGGTGCAACGAGTTAAAGGCTTTCTGTCATTTACCCTACACCACCATAGTGGGGAGGGTATAATGGATTTGTGCAGATTCACTTTCTGAGTCGATTAAACGATGTCCGTCCGTCCGTCTGGCTGGCTGGTTGTCCATGTAAACCTTGTGCGCAGAGTACAGGTCGCAATCTTGAAGATGTTTCGATAAAATTTGGTACATATCATTTTTTCTACCCAAGGACCAAGCGTATTGAAACTGGCTGAAATCGGTTCATTATTTCACCTAGCTCCCATACAAACGTCCTCCCGAAATTGGACTTTATCGGTCATAAATGTTTAATTTATATATGAATCTACACAATTTTTTCTCCAAATAAGTTTTATATATACAGAATTCATGTCACCAAATTTTATTAGGATCGATCCATAATTAGTCATAGCTCCCATATAAGGCCTGGTTCCGATAATCACTTTAACGAGCATAAATCTCCTAAAAATGTTGGTATACACATAAAATGCAACATAAATAACTTTCATATAGACATTGATCGCACCACCTAATTTCATGGTGATCGGTCCATAATTGGTCATAGCTCCCATATAAGGCCCACTTCCGAAAATCACTTACGGATATAAATTATTGAAATTTTGAAAGAAAAATGTCTTTGCTCATTTACTTAGTGTAGGGTATTATATGGTCGGGCTTGACCGACCCTACTCTCTTACTTGTTTTCATTTACATTTGACTTGGGCACATATTTTTTCGTAATTTTGACACGGAAGACAAAGATTGCCCGGGCCAGCCAAAAAAGTTTAAAGACCAAAAATTGGAGGCGTTACTACATGAAGATTGTTGTCAAACTAAACAAGAGCTAGAAAAATATTTGGGTGCTACTAATTCATTCAAAAGCAAGAAAATTGGGTACAATACGAATTGAAGCCTAAAGACATTGAAAGATGATTATGCATGTCCAAAACTATGCTTGAACACTATAAAAGAAAAGCATTTTTGCTCCGAATCATTACTTGCGATGAAAACTGGATCCATTACAATAACCGGAAGCATACCCAGCAAAAATTTTGTGAATTTTTGTAATGGCAACTAATTACCACATGCCTTCTTTTGTAATGAGTGGTGGTTATTTCATTTACTAGAATATGTACTTATTTTTGTACTGGTTGGTAATGAACTTTTGCATTTAGCACAGCTATCTAGTGTGTTTGACTGGAAAACGAGACGTTAGCGGTTCTACACCAGTCAGCGCCATTCATTTTTTTGTTCAGATTATATTAATTTATATGTTAATCTTAAAACCATTGTTAACTTACAATAAAGTAACTCGTACATGGGGCAGTGAGTTAGCAGTTTGACTAGCAAACACAAGCAAATAATGTGACGGTTCGATACCCACACGAGGCAACATTTTTCTGTTTTTTTTTTAGCTACATATTCTTATTGTGAATGTAATACATATAATTAAGCTGAATGTAAGTATATTTATAAGTAGGACCCCTGAATTTTTAGAAAATCTCGAACAACGGTAACTAGTGTTTCAGCCAAATAATAAGTAGTTACCAGTTTGCTCCAATATTACTTGCTGGCTTACTAAGTAAGTAAAGTTTTTGCTGGGATAAGAGATCGTATGTAAAAATCGGCCATCGAACCAAATCGATACCAAAGCCAAATATTCATGGCGCTAAAGTAATGCTCTATATTTGGTGCGACCAAAAATGTTCTATCTATTGTGATCTGTTGAAATCTGACCAGACCATCACAGGGAACCTGTATCGAACGCAGCTAATTCGTATGAAGCTGCACCGAATAATTACTTGCGATGAAAAATGGATCCATTACAATAACCGGAAGCGTAAGAGATCGTATTAGAAAGATTGGCCAACCAGCCGAATTGGTACCAAAGCCATATATCCATGGCGTTAAGGTAATGCTGTATTTGGTACGACCAAAAGTGTTCTATCTATTATGAGCTGCAGAAATCACAGAGAACCTGTACCGAATGCAGCTGTTTCGTATGAAACTGCATTGGTCGAAAAACGGCCAAACATGAAACCGTTCTATCATGTCAACGCTCAGCCATATGTTGCAATACCTGTCAAAATGTATTTAACATGAAGTGGTTGGGTGGTTTTGCCTCGCCTGCTTTATAGTCCAGAACTTGCCATGTCCGACTACTTTTTGTTTTTATATATGGGCATTTCCACCAAAAGGTTCACCGAGACTAGAAAATAAAAAGTTGTTTAAAACACTTTGTTTTATCATATTTTCATAGGGAAACAATCAGATTTAAATAATGTAAAGAAATTTTACATTTATTCATAACCCATTTCGAGGTATTTGAATGCAAAGTCTCAAAAGGGCAACTTTTCTCATTTGAATATTTATAATGCAAGTTTTGGTTTGATACAAGTTCTTAAAGAGAGACATTATGCATAGACTTTTGATATCTAAAATCTTTCTGAGGGTACAAAGAGTCAAAATAGAATGCATAAGAAACTATGCGATTGCAAATAACTTTAAGTTTTTGCTTTGAATTAGGACATATTTCGATGTACCGTGCGACAGTGAATAACAACATTTGTTATCAGAGCGTCAAAAGTACATGTAGAAAGATTATCAAATATTGAATGCAAACATAGATTTTTTATACAATTAAAATAAAAGAAACCTTACTGAAAAATATGAAGATTTGTGATCATGGTAATTATATGAAGTTGGTCCCGTGCGACATCGTAAGTGTGAAATTTAAAAATTTTTAAATTATTTTTTCCTATATAAATAAAAGAAATTATGTAAATATGCACAACACCACATAAATAGGTAAAAATATATCATATGCCGTCAGCTAAGATTGAAAAGCATTCCTTGTTATATAATTTAGACAAAAAATGGAAAGAAGTGAAAAGCATTCCAGATATAGCCCAGTTGGACTACTTTTGTTGAAATGGTCAAAAAGTAAAAGCGTATTCTGGAAAAAAAACTGTGTTTGATATTCCTGATTCTATTTTCATTTAAATTTATTTTTGTTATTGTTTTTACTACTACACAATACTTTAGCCTATATCTATACTTGGTACATTTTTGTTATGATAAACGTCAAAATGATGGTCAAGATAAAAAATGATCAGGTATAGTCCCCATTTATTAGCATTATTGTTTCCTTATAGCAAAAATTGTTAGTGTTTTTGCTCAGACAACTTTGTCTTGAAAACAATGACAAATATTTGTCAAGTAAATATAGACTGGGACTTATTCATACTAAATATTTTTGTTAAGTTTTTAGTTTGTTGATATTATTATGTTGAAATAAAAACATTGAATATTTCTATTAAAAACCTTTATACTAAGCTTGTTTATATATTACTAGCTTGACCCGGTGCGCTTCGCTACCCCTGTCGTAGTAAAAATCGATTCAGCCGTTTAGTAATTATTGTTTAAGAACTAAAGGTACCAATTTTACCGGTTTTTCTCTTATTTATCCCTATATGGTCCAAGTATTGAAAAAAGTTATAGCCTATTGACGCTTCCAAGTAAGGGTCTATCTACGTTCCAAATTTCAATAAAATCGGTTCAGCCGTTTAGGCGTGATGCTCAAACAAACAAACAAATAAACAAACAAACTTACAAAGACATTTATATATTTATATAGATTTCGTTAAAAAAGCAATAGAAACTACAAAAATATTATGATGAAAAAAAATGTCCCGTGCGACAGTGATTAAAGTTAATTTAAAAAAAGTATAACTAATTTTTTGCGTAAAATCAAAACTATTTTCAAGAAACATCATAACATAACATTCTAAAATTAGTCGCATTGAAATATTGCCTCAGGTTTCGCTGAAATTTGCATCTGAATTGTTGGCCGCGAAAGTGACTTCTGTATTTGTCACGTGCGAATGCCTCGGTTTTTTTAAATAATCTTGAAAATGAAAACTTGCCCAAAATCAAACTTAGCACCAATTATAGGGAAAATTAAGAGCTAAAATTAAGCCTTTTGTTAAAATAAAAATTTGATTTATTTTGACTTTTTTTAACTTTAAATGTGTACGACGGTCCCGTGCGACATGATGGAATTGCTCATATGTATAACGATCTCTCTGGGATACGTTTTACTGTGGAATATAGTATCCTATGTCGTTTTTGGCCTCAAAAGATGAGCAGTTCTTCTGGCTCGGAATCCATAAAGATGGTCCATACTTTTAATAAATTTATATTGTAGAAATTTGGAAAAATCCCGCATTTTTAAGTTATACGCATAATAACTAAAATTGTTGAAAACCGAATTTCGACATTTATACCATTTTAGAGATGTAATTCTAAATAAATTACGACTTGGATATAGCTGCAAGCAAAACTAATACATTCCCCGAAATTTCCAAAAATGTTTAATGTCCTAACAATTAATATGAATAGAATTTATCAATTTAAAATAGGGACCAAAAATAATAATTATTCATGAAATTTCAAAGGAAAAAAACCATCACAAGAAAATATCAGAGAGTCAAGTTGTGAGTTCGATTTATTGACCCTGTATTTGGAATACAATTTAATTAAAAGCTTTGATTTATTAATTAAAATATATCTGAGAATAAAAATAAAAGCATTGCTTGTTATTTCAAAATTTTCTTGAAAATTTTCATTATAAAATATTTTTCAAACAGACTAACACATTCAATTTGTTGGCAACAAAAAAATAATTTTTTTTTAACGAATACAAATTGTATTACAAATTGGGGTAAGTTTATATCAGGATTTTTTCTTTGTTTAGAAAAAATAATAATTAAAGTGTTTCATATAGATTTCAAAATTCATATAATTTTATGAATTTTCCAATTATCATGACTTTGGGAGATTGTATAGCTGCTAAAATTGTCAACAGAATTGCTGTGGGTATTGGAAATACCCACAGCTACTCCCTATCAATCTCACATCTCTCAATTCCAATAATTTGTTATTATAAGTTTGGAGAATTTGCAAACGAAAACCCGAATAAAGTGCATCATATTTCAAGGGAACAATATATTTCAAATTTGAAATTTCCCAACAAACATTTTAAATTGAAAATTTAAAAACCAAAATTAGAACAAATTAAAACCAAATTAAGGACTAAAAATTACAACTAATTTCAACTGAAAATTTATATTATTTTTTTTTTGTTGTTTTTGACTAATCTTAAATTTCATTATTTATATTCTTAACATGAGTAATATCATTTTCTAATTCATTCAACAAAATTCTTTGTTTGTTCTAAAAATCTTTATTTTGAATTTGTAAATATTTATTAATGAAATTATAAAAATTTAAATCTTATGTAAAATACACCACAATACAATCATACATATACATTTAGCGTTGAAGCAAAATTCGTGTCAACAAGCGCTTGCCGTACAATAATAATACAAATCTTTAAATATTCGTTTCCTATTTTTTCTCATCTTTTAAAATCTTACTATAAGAGCTATCTTAAAAAAAAATTTTACTTTTATGCGACAGTCCTTTATCTGTTTTTGTTGGAAAAAGACCACCCCCAAGACTGAGCACGGCTGGATCAAGAAGATAGCCAATTTCCATACAAAGACAGGGCCTATGGGTGGAATTCGTTACAAAGTCAAACATACCATTTTGATCGTTTTCAACTATATTTTCATAATTTAACATGATTTTTAAATTCTTCATTTTTATTTTTTTTGTCAGACCTTGATTTTTATTTTTTGTCAGAAATATTTGTCAGACTTTGATTTTTATTTTTTTTTTTTTCAGAAATAATTGTTGCTTTTTTGTCAGACATATTTGTCAGACTATGATTTTTTTTTTTTTTTGCAGATATACAAATTAATTATTGAGTTTTATTTACATATTTGTCAGACTCTTACATATCTGTAAATAAAATTCAATAAGTAATTTTTGTATCTGCCAAAAAAAATAAAAATCATAGTCTGACAAATATGTATGACAAAAAAGAATAAAAATAAAAAAAAAAAAAACAATTATGTTGTGATTTTTATTATAAATGTTATAATTGTTACGGTTCCTGATTTAAAATGCCGTTGGTCTTGGAAGGAATGAATTTAATCTTTTTAGTCAGTCACTTTCTGACGGGTAGCTAAACAAATCCAATCGAACTTCATCTATTTTTGATATTTAAAAGATTACTTTTTTTTTATTAATAAATTGTCTACATTTTGCAACAATTAAACAAGTTAAGTCATACGTTTAAAATTAAGCAACACACATTTCTTGCAGGGTAACAATTTATTTATGTACTTATTTATCTAATAAGAACACAATTAAACAGATTTAATAACTCCTAATATACATAACTTGAGAATATAACATAGATTATAATCAATATATGTACTCCTCAGTAAAATTTATTACTTTGATTAAGAAGAAAACAACATTTTATACATATTTTCTTTTTCGTGCCCTCAAATTAACATAAATTTTTTTCGGGGTGTTTCAAGGAAAATCAAATTAATATAATTAAACCATAAACAACAACAAAATTTCAATTCATTGCTTTCCTTTAATCAGCTGCTATTTAATGTTTATGTCAACTTTTCCTTTCAACATTATAAATGTCCGACAATTAAGCTAAATTATGAGATTTTGTTTCTTTCGAAAAAGCGAAATAAAACAAGAAAATAAAGCTCAAACCTTTTTAAATATTTCAAATTTATGTAAATTGGTTTGAAGAAAAAACCAGAACTTAGAAAATATAAGGTTCATTGTAATTAAGTACTTTAACAAGAAAAAAATTTTCTTTTGTTCATATTTATGTTTGCCCTACTTCATAAATTTGAATGTTGGTTTTACATCATAAATTTGGATGTTGGTTTTCAGTGTTAAATTTTGGGGTGATTTTTAAACAATTTAATTTTTTTCATCGAATATATAGCAAACTAATTGACAGCAGACATATCTCCAAGAATTTGTTTGGTAAAATTTGTTTTAAATAACTCCTACCTCTTCTAACGTTTGGGCAAACAAATATGCATAAATATATTCGCAGTATTAAGATAAAAACTATGTTAATTACACGAAATATTCAGGGCTTATCCTGTTCTCACTTTCACCATTCACCATATTTTTGGAAGCATAATAGCAACAATATTTATATTAAACTAGCTGACCGCAACGGCTTCGCCCGTTATCTATTTACTAATGTTAGTTCTTCAAGTTTCTCCAAAAAATTAATTTTATTATGAAAAATGAGAAGTGAAAAGGAGGCAATATATTCAGAATTTAAATTTCCGAATTTTTTTTTCTTTACCAACCATCTCCTGAACATTTTAAATCGAATAAAAAAAATCATCCAAATCGCTCCAGCCGTTCTCACGTGATGACATTATATACATGGACCATTTCATTATACCCTACACCACCATAGTGGGGAGGGTATAATGGATTTGTGCAGATGTTTGTAACGCCCAAAAATATTAGTCTAACACCCACCTTAAAGTATACCGATCGACTCAGAATCTTCTGAGTCGATTAAACCCCCATACAAATATCCTCCCAAAAGTGGATTTTACCCGTCACAAATGTTTAATTTATATAGGTATCTACACAAGTTTTTGTCCAAATAAGTTTTATATATAGGGAATTCATGTCACCAAATTTTATTATGATCGGTCCATAATTAGTCATAGCTCCCATATAAGGCCTGCTTCCGATAATCACTTTAACGAGCATAAATCTCCTACAAATGTTGGTATACTCATAAAATTAAACATAAATAACTTTCATATAAACATTAATCACGTGACCAAATTTCGTGGTGATCGGTCCATAATTTGTCATAGCTCCCATATAAGGCCCACTTCCGAAAATCGCTCACGAACATAAATTATTGAAATTTTGAAAGAAAAATGTTTTTGCTCATTTACTTAGTGTAGGGTATTATCTGGTCGGGCTTGACCGAGATTTATATATATATAGAAGATAAAGTTTCTCCAATTTTAAATTTAATATTAAACAAGTTAGAGTGCTATATTCGGCTATGCCGAATTTTAAATACCCTCCACCTAAATTAGATGAAAATTATAGAAATTACATTCGTATTAACACTCTAAGATCCATATTCAGTGTTTGTTATTGGGACTTAGCTCCGATTATGAAGATTGGTAGAATGTTAATGTAATACAGTAGTTTTCGCTTGTAGTCTACAAATACAGTTGCACAATTTTTGTGGACTATAAGCGAATTAGGACTATAACCGAATTTCTTTTTAAGCCACTTTATGGATTATAGATTTTGGACTATATAAAAGTTTATTTAAAGTATAGTACTGTTTTATATATTGTTAGAAAATATAGTTTACGCAGAAGATATTTTATTTCAAATGTATAAAAATGTTATCTAATTCAGCAATTCATAATTGAAATAACTACATATTCCGACCATTTCCAACAGAGTCTATAATTTTATAATAGGAATAAAATGTACTATTTAACAGTTTATATACTTAATAATTGGTTAACATTACCGATTGGCTCACCGTTTTCCTTATTCACCACAAGTGAAGTAAAAGAGTATAAAAAAGGGTAAAGAAATATATTTATTGAAACTTCAAAAGTATAGTTTTGTTCTGTTCTAATGAATTTACCGGATGTAAACCTTATATATATAATTATGAACCCATAGTCACCAAATCTACTTGAAATTTATTTCTGTTACATTTTTTACCGATATGAGTGTATGCGTTAATGTATTTTTCGGATGTGCGACTTATTTGGGAGATATAATTAAATATTTTAAAGTGATTTCTATGTATTTGAGGCCTATTTTGTTTGATATTTTTCTCCATAACATTATTTACAAGAGTTTTATGAGTATTATTGTGATTATCGGAAATGGAGCTAATATGGGTGCTATGGCCAAATATGGACCGATATTCACAAAACCCAATAGTATAATGTTTGAATACAAAAAAATTATCTGTATATAATTTCAGTTCGATATCGATATATTTAAAATATTTATGGAGGTTAATGTGTTTTTCGGAAGTGGTCCTCATATGGGAGCTATGACCAATTATCGGCCGATCTTCATAAAATTCAACACATCGATTTTCGTATATATGGGAAATATTTATTTGAAATTTTAACCAGATAGAAGCATTTATAAGAGATTTATTAGTATTTAAGTAATTTTCGGAAATGGGCCTTATATGGGAGCTATGGTCAAATATGAATCGATATTCACAAAACCCAGTAGTATCATTTGTGAATTAATACTACCGATCTGTGTAAAATTTTAATTCGATAACGATATTTTTCAGATATTTATGAAAATTAATGTGTTTTTTTAGAAGTGGTCCTTATATGGGAGCTATAACAAATTATGGACCGATCTTCATGAAATTCCCTACAGCGATTTTCATATGCATTGGGATTATGCAAGTCGAATTTCAACCTAATACCAATATATGTATGATATTTAAGTGTATTTAAGTTATTTTCGGAAGTAAACTTTATATGGGGGCTATGGCCAAATAGGGCCCGATCCAAAAAAAAAAATTGGTTTTGCGATTTCTGTTTGCACAAAACTTAGTTGTGTTGAATTTTGTATGGATACTGCAATTCTATGACAATTTATATACCATAGCACCATATTTCGGAAAGAAATTTGTATGGGGGCTACGGCCAAAAAGGGCCCGATCCAAAAAAAAAAATTGTCTCGCGATTTCTGTTTGCACAAAACTTAGTTGTGTTGAATTTTGTATGGATACTGCAATTCTATGAGCATTTATATAACATAGCACCATATTTCGGGAAGAAATTTGTATGGGGGCTACGAGAAATTATGGACCGATTCTTTCCATTTTCTACAGGATTTGTCGTTTTATCATATAAATAATGAGTGTAAAATTTCATGGCATTCTCTCCAATGAATTTACCCAAAGTCACAAAAATCATGTGAAAATTATAAAAATTTTTGGAGGTTGTCTTACATTTTGATCCATAACCCTGGTTCTACCAATTCGATATTGCAGATTTTCAATACCAAACTGCTTAGAAAAATTATAAACATTTTGGTATACACTTCATTAATTTTGCTTATGTATTTTGGACGTGAGAGTGTTTTACACAGACAGACAGACAGACGGACAGACGGACAGACGGACAGACGGACAGACGGACAGACGGACAGACAGACGGACATTGCTCAATCGACTTAGAATTTCATAAGGATCAATAATATATATACTTTGTTGGGTCTCAGATGAATATTTCTCAATGTTACACACGGAATGACAAACGTATATATACCCTCTTTCACCACTTGTGGTGGTGGAGGGTATAAAAAATTACGTGTAAACATTTATAGTTAGAAATGCTGAGGAAATTACATAATATTGTTGTAATTAAGCTTCCAAAAATATGGTGAAATTGAGAACAGGAATAGCCCTGATTGATTAGAAAATATAATGGTTTTATCTGCTTGATTATGAGAAAATGATCGCACGAATTTAAAATATCACCTAATGAATTGGAACCAGACATAGTTGGCGACTGGATGATGAGTTCAAATTCATAGTAAAAGTAAATAAATGAATGAAAGATTATTATATCGGGTCTTCTAAATGTGAAACATCCAACACATACAAGAATATAAATGTTATTGTGGTTCACTATTAGGGATTTCTTTTTAATTTACGTAAATTCTTACTACAAATATAAAAACATCTCGCTTCAGTTAGCTTTAATTCATTTCTAAATAGATAAATATCCTAACAATAAATGGCTCTAGCCTGGTGAAGACCTCCAGGTGCTCTAAAAGACATTTCAGTTTCGGGAATACCTCCTAAGAATATTAAAGACAGCTTTAGTGGCTCTTTGTAACTTTTATGCGAAGATTTAATTTTAGCAATATATCAAAAACTGCTGAAGCAGCTGCAACTCCTGTTCCAGCAGATAATTTTGGCACTGCTAGAAGTCTATCAACCCCCATACCAGACACTAGAATTGGAAGACGTTCAACGAATTCCCCTCCGCTGATATCTTCCATCATGTGTCCATCCCAGTGATTAATAAGCAGGCTTAAACTTATTTCTTAAATATTTTCATGAAAGTCAATTCGTTGTCTGAAGCATCGCCACCAATGTGTTTAACTGTTTCTGTCAAAGCAATTGCCGCTTTACGATTATTTAATTTTGCAACGTCAAGTAACAGCTAAATTTTCATTTAAAAGATTTTTTCTACCTCATATATTTTTGGTTTGGAACTTTTTAAAGTAGATAATTAATAGACGAAGACGATAATTCAGCTCTAAACCGCTTGCTTATACAAGGTGGCGCAAAAGTAATCCTCCTATCAGAAAATGCTATAAATTTTCCGATTGGCCCCTAATGTCAGTTCTGTTTTGACATTTGTGTTGTAAACACATGCGAAATACACGTTAATAAACAATGTTACGCTACACTGCTCCAGAACGCGGAATATTGCTGACTATTTATTTGACCAATAATAGGTCGGTGACTTTGGCACAACGAGAAATTTCGTCGCAGATTTCCTGGCCGTCCAACGCCTACTGGTGAAACACTGCGACGTTTAGCCGCTCGCCTCGAATAGACTGTCACAACACGAGATACTGCCAGGCGTGACAGACCCCGGAATAGCCGTTCTGCAGAGAATATTGCAGCTGTAGCCGAGGATGTGATTTGATGCCATTTGCGAGGACGTCGACCAGACGACGTGCCACGCAAATGGGTATCAGTCGACGGTCTTTACAGCGAATTTTGGTACAAGATTTGAAGATGTTTCCTACAAAGTCCAGACGGTGCATCAGCTGTTAGCTGCCAATCGCGTCTAACATACGCTTAAGCCATCCTTAATCACCACCAAGAGGAAGATTATTTTTCATCAAAAATAATCATGAGTGATGAGGCCCATTTCCATCTTAGCGGGTACGTAAATAAGCAAAATTTACGCTTCTGGGGCACTAAAGTCACTGTATGGTGTGCTGTTTTCGCTGGAGGAGTCATCGGACCTCTTTTCTTCGAAGACGTTGCGGGCCAAACGGTTACTGTGAATGGTGAGCGCTACAGAGCAATGATCAACGAGTTCTTTTTGCCGCAACTTGATGAATTGGGATTTGAAAACATGTGGTTCCAACAGGACAGTGCAACGGCACACACTGCACGTGCAACAACCGATATGCTGAAGGATGCATTTCCCAGGCGCCTAATCTCCCGTTTTGAAGATTTGCACTGGCCAGCAAGATCGCCTGATTTGACCGCTCCAGACTTCTTTTTGTGGGGCTTTTTGAAGTCGCGGGTTTATGTCAACAAGCCTCAGACTTCTGCAGCTCTTAAAGACAATATCCGTCAAGAATGTGAGGACCTATCGCCGGAAGTTTTGGCCAAAGTGATGGAAAATGCCATAAAAAGGGCTCAAATGACAATCAACTGTGGCGGCGGCCATTTACATGACATCATATTCTTGACTTGATGTAAAAAAAATTAAAGGACCAACTAAAAATAATCCACAAGAAGAATCAAAGTTTTTCATTTTTTTTTAATTACAGCCAAAAAACATCGGAAGTTTACTTTTGCGCCACCTTGTATTATCAATTAACATGTTCTCATGCTCCATAATTTTTTTCGCGAATCTCTTTTATATTATACCATTTATTGTATTAAGCATTCATTCTTTAAAGAGTTGAGTCCACATTATCTATTTTGCCATGACCACTTACCTGTCGCTGAGTATTTAACACATCTTTATCCACCTGTATTACTATGTTTAAGGCATTAGCGTGAGCGGAATTGTTCCTGATATATTAAAATATTTATAGCTAATTTTCCAGTCCTTTTAGCTTTATTGCTTGCTCATTTCTAATTTTATTGCACATTTTTAAACATGCCCTGATAATGAGACTTCAACTATTCCATAAAATGAAGGAAGTCATTTGACAAATCTAATTACTTGTAGTAATAAGTATAAATATATCTTTAGCAAATTTGGGACTTTATCTAAATAATTCACAATTTTGAGATCAGTATTTTGTTTTGAGATTTTATTATTTTTTAAAAACATTTGCTGCTTTACTTAAGAAACTAAAATTCTTTTTTATATTTTCTATTAATTGCCATATATTCCTTCTATATCTGAAAACAGGCCACAACAGCGACAGCAGTCAATTAACTATTCATTCTTTAAAGTATGATACATTTTCATCAGTTTGTACCAACTATATTCTTCCACCTAAGACAGATATACTTTTCGTCATAATTCTAAGTAATTTTTCCTGTTTAATTTCTATAAAATTTTAAATAAATTATAGCATTAAATGCTGGTCAAATTCATTTTATTCTCTTTATATATTCTTTGTTTTATTTCGTTTTTTTTTTTCATAAAGCTTTTAATGCCTCAAGGAATGTCTCAAATACTTGGTTTCTTATTCTTTTCTTTTTTCTGTCTGTTTTTTCTTCACTTACTTTGCTTTACTTTAAAGTTATTTCTTTTTCTCTGGCAAAATATAATTTATAACAAGTGCATGAAGCAAACAAGAAGAAAACATAGAAAAAAGGTCAAATACAGTCATAAGTATGAACGCTTAAAAACTAGCGGGTGGTTAAACGAATCGGTACATTAAAAAGGTATCCTAGAGTTATGAAAACTGACAAAGAGTTGGGTAAAATACTGCCTTACAATGAGTACTTACTTTTCTATAAGTAAAAGAAATATTGTATACCAAATTTAAGTAAATTAAAATGACTTTTTTATTGTTTTATTTTATATAAACTGGTAACAAGGTTAACATGTAATTGCTTTATATTTAAGTTAAATCTTTTAAATGCTTCATATTTTGTTTGATGGAACAAAATGTAATAAATAGCATAGAGATTGGTGTTCTGCCACGACCGGCAACTTGTTTTTCTCAACTTAATTTTTAAGCATTCGAATAAATGTTTCATATTTTCACTTACAATCTGTTCAGAATATCTTAGCATTTTGACTTTTTGTTTTATTTTTAGTACATTTTTTTTAGATATAAATTCCTACCCAAAAATCTAATCAAAAAATTGATTAGACATAATGTTTTCATGCGAATATTTATATTAAGAACCAGTCAAAAGTACAGACGCTAAGAAATTGTATATTAAAATATTTGTAAGAATTTTGAAATTCGAAAAAAAATTATTCGATTAATCCAGAAAAAAATTTATTTTTTGTTCGAAAATATATTCTTGTTCGAACATTTTTCACTCTACTACTCTGAACTTTCTGAGAGTGACATCATTGTAACCAAACTGAAAATTTCGAAAATTTGCCAAATAAGTTTTGTTATAACTTTGTAATATAATAAGATATCCATAGGGTAACATAGGGATGAGACGAAATTGACAAAAACCAATGTCTGTTGTCAAAAACCTAACTCTTGCAACAACAAAATACATGCTACTCAATGTATTTTGTTGTTGTATCAAACATATAATTTGTTGTTTTTTTTTTTTTGTTTGACAAATCGTAGTGTGTCGTCTCTATGTATAATTCTCTATGAATATATCCATAGAAGCGTTACTGAGAGGGAAAAAACCTAAGTCGTGAGAATGTATTAGTCCATGGTTTTGAGGTGGTATTGGTGCTTTTTTAATTTTCACCAGACACACAGAGTTCTACAAAAATGTTTACATTTTAATCCATGATTGAAATATACAAGGTTGCTCCACTTCTCTCTCACAAAAATATTTTTGAAGTTTATTGGAATTATTTGAAATTAGTTATTTGTAAACAATAAAAAAGTCGTTACCACATATGAAAAAAGGGAAGTAACGTTTAAGAAATGTTTAATTTTAATGTGTAATTTATATTAATGCTAGAAGAAACATATTTAATAAAATTATTTGTTTCTTTTGTAAATTTTGTTAACCATCCAGATTTTATCAAATCAAAAAAATAGTGTAACTGACCACATAAATTGTTTTTAGATAATATAGCTTCTTCCAAACATCTATGTCCATTTTGAAATAAACGGCAAAAAAATTCATTTCAACATAAACTTTTATAAATCTCAGAGTGCATTACGTAAAAGTTTCATTATGCACTTCACCATAAGTAAGATTTTACATAAGTTTGCCATTCGCTATGTAATTTCATATACATATTAATTTGTACACTACTGAATATGGAGAGGCGATGTCCGTATGTAGAAATCTACTTTTACAAAATCGATAAATAAGCGAAAAATAGTGAAAACGGGATTTCACCGAAACTTGCTTTCAGCTTTTTTGAGCCAAACTAGAACCAGAAGTATTCTTGTTCAACTTGCAGACGAATATTATGAAAACTGTTGCGAATTTTGTTTCATGTTCTTTTATTTTAAACTTTTTTTCTTTGCAAATTGTAAGATAATGATTTTTTTCTTTATCTACTTTTATTTGTATAGAGATAGAGAAAATAAATCATAACGAAAACATATACCAAATTGTATCTCATAAAAATTGTTTGCTGGGTGGTTTACTTATTATGATTATACCTCATTTATTGTATTACAATTTTTTTTCTAGCATGCAACAAGTTCTTTTAATGCGGGAGAAATAGTAATTAAATGAACACTCGTGCATACATATATTTGCATGTAGATATTTACATACATATGTACGATTATACTGAGAGTGTTACACTCTAAAAACTTCATACCTTTTATGGTAATATCTCTGTCTTTCTCCACCTTAAGGGATTTATTGATATTTCCATTGTCATTAAAGTCTCCTTGAAAAATACACGACGTAATTAGTAGTATTTAATATTTCGATCATTGTCAAGTTGAGATCATTAAAAAGAAAAGTGTGGTAGAGTCAACAAGTAATAAAGTTATTTTATATAAGTGCTTAACCATCATAAACATCATCAATATAACATAGTGACTTTAAATAAATTAATTAAATAAAGTGAAACAATACAAATTGAGTATTCAAGCAGCAATATTTAAAGAATATAGTGATTTTTTTTCAAAGGTAAGAAGTTAATTGATAAATGTTGTCCGCGAGTGATAATAAGACCATATTTTCCCTCCAAGGATCCTCATTCCATACATTTGTGAGCGTTGTGTATCACATCAAATTATACTGGGGGAAAAAGGACCCCAAATATAGTGGTATTTCATGCCACCTGGATCTTAACCTAAAATCCCACAAAAGAAGTTACACACGCGTGTTTGAAAAGCTATATTGGCATATATGTATGTCGCTATCAGTTCTGTATTACATGTGGAGCCACGTGTGAGTGATATATGATCACATCAATTTGGATAATAAGCAAAAACCACATGGGATAACTCCACCAAAAGTCCACATCATATTGACCGACAGCAACCAAAACTTAATAACTTTAACGTATCAATATTTTCACCAAAGGCAAAAGTCTATTCGAATATAAATGAGATCTACAAAATCATCAAATTCTGATTTTCTATAAAATATTACACACCATTATATAACCCATATTTATCACAAACATTTTCTAATCATATTCATCTACATTTCTTATTATCAAATATCTATTTTATATTATAACTAATTTTCTTTGAAATTCCAAAAGGAATGACATAATTAAAATATTTACAAACTATTCTAAATTTGCTAATTAAAACTATTCAAAAAATACAATTAATTTATTTAAAATTTTATAAACTTACTCTAAATTAACTAATTTAAGCTACTTCATTTATATACAACTTGTCATAAGTTTACTAATTAAAACTACTTAAAATATTTAAAGCCTAATCTAAATTACCTAATTAAAACTATTTCGTTTATATACAACCTATTTTTATTTTTCACTAACTAAAACTATAAAAAAACGTTAATATATCTATTTACTTTTTATTAAAACTATTATATGTTTGAATAATAACTACATATATTAAAACTGCATTTTCATAATTTAAAATATCGATCAATTTAAAAACTACTTCAAATCTATAATGATGATTTTATTCTAATTTAATTTTTTTTGTATATATATTATTATTAAGTTTGAATGTAATTAAATTTGAATTCATTATAATTAATTACTAACTTCTTTCTCCAAGTCTATATAATGTTATAATATTTTATATCATCTCATAATGTGGATTTTCGATATTTAGTTATAATTTTTATTTTTCCATTTATATACTAATTTAATCATAATTAACTAACACTTCACTTCGAGTGTAGAATATATCTTTACTTTTTACTTTATTTTTATTATCTTTATTTCTTTATTTTATTTAAAAAAATGTAAATATCATAAAAAACTAATAATTCTTCACAAGTAGCAGAGATCACCATCAACAACAACAACAACACTCATTGATTGCTGGGCCCATCATCTCAATCGAAGTGGTATGAAATAAAAACTGTTTTTGTAAGTGATGTTTCTCTCTATTTTTTTATTTTTAATTATCTCTTTGCATTATTATTATTTTGTTATTTCTTATTTTGTCAGTCCGATTCATATTTGTCCCCATTGTCTGAATTATGAATTAAAAGAAATACATACATTACTCTTAACATTCTATTTAGATTTTGATTATTTAGTATGTACGTTGCACTTAATGAGTAACGATCAAATGTCTTTATTATATACCATTTCTTTTTTTCCCTTTTTAATAAACATTTGTTAATTTCTATTTTTACGAAAATGAAACTTTAAATTATTTATATGGGAAAGGTAGCAATAGAAAATATGTAAGTATGGGTTAAATATCATGTCTATTATAGGGACAGATTTCAATTTCAGGGTATTAGGTCTGTCATAGGTGTCTTTTTTTATAACAGTTGGGAGGGAACAATGTACCCTAATTGGCATACCATCTCGCCATCGACTCATTTCTTTAAGATTTGTTTTTTTCTACTTAATTAAATTATTCTCTGTTTAGATTTACATACTCTATGGGTATGAGAGTATGTTATGTGTTTACGCGTCAAGACTCGGGTTGAGAACCAACGATACATAGTGTAGAGCTAGCGGGTTAACATTTTCATGCGCCTTAACCATTGTAGAAACTTGTTCGGTTATGTATGTTTGAATATGCTAGAAATTGATGCAATTTTTACTATTCGAAATTCTAGCCGGCGCGTAACAAAACTAAATATAAGTTTCATTTTTCAGTATTGCAAAAAGATACTACTGTTGAAAAAGAAAAAAATTGTTTTGGTGTTTTTTCTTTCTTGGAGTCTGTATAAAGGATAGTTTATATTTATTTCAAAAACGAGATTCTTTATTTAACATTTTTTTATAAAGTTTTTGTTTACTGTTTTATTTTTTTTTTTACTTTTAAAAAAACAAAAAATGGGATTTTAAGAATGAATAGGGTAGCACGATTTTTCATAATTCCTATAAACGTCGGAACGTTAATATGGCGACAAAAAGAGAAAGTGAGACTACCTTCTATTTCTGTATCATGTTTTAATCTATTTAAATTTTCTTCATTTTCAATACCAAAAATTTAAACTTTGTTCAATAAATTAAGTGTCAAAAATTTATAAAAAATAATTTTTTTCATTGAAGCTAAATTATCGTGTTTCGGAAATAAAAGTGTCCTGCAAAGTATTAAAAAAATTTGGAAAAAATTGTATAATAAAGCGGTCGATCTATATTTAGTCGGAAAATCAAAGTTGAAATTGCAAGTATTTTGATGTGTTTAATTTTCTCACAAGTATGTTGAATTCACATATCAGAAGTACGTGTGAAGAGAGTAATTGTTACTCTCAGTTGTGCCTCTAGTTGTACCCTATGGCAGAGCTGTAAATGAATCATTCATTTTTGAATTAATTAGCGAATGATTCACACAACAAAATAAATTGAATGAAATTTGAGTCAATACAAATGAATTTGGTAAAAATGAAATGCAATTCGTTTCCAATTCATTTGAATTGAATTGATTTTTAATTAATTCTAATGAATTAGAAAAAAGAATTAGCCATTAATTTCCAACTCATTTGAATTGATTGAAATTTGAATTGATTTTGTAAGTAATTCTACAGTAAGTATCACTGTTGTTTTGTTATTCAACTAATTTTTTATGTAAAAGTCAGCAAGCATTACTCTCTTTTTGTATATCACCTAATATAGTCAAAAGACAACAAAGTCTTAGATTTAAACTTTAGCAATCATTTTTTGTTTAAATAATATCATATTAGTGTATTGTGGAAAATTTTGTTTGAAAAATTTTCAATCGAATTTTAAAGATTCTAATGTCTTTGAGTCGTCAAAGATGGCTTTGATTAAAGTTTATTGTTTGTGATTGATAGTCAATATTTTGTTTAAAGTTTCTTGTGATTGATCAAAAAAACAATATTATTTTGTCGTTCAGCGTATTTCAAAACAAAAATCAGTTCTTCTTGGAGAAACAAACTCCAAACATCATGTTTCATTGATCAGGCGCGGATCCAGGACAAGACTTTTCAATTTTTGTACTGAATATTTTCATTTCGGTAGGAGAAATTTTTCATTCCCCCTAGAGATCTGCTTTTGAATTTGATTGATTGCAACTCACTTTTGATTTCATTCATTTGAATTAATTCAAAATCAATTCAATTCAAATAAATTGTAAACGAATTGCAACTCATTTTTGCAAATTCATTGAATTGGAAATGAATTGAAATTTATTTCTGCCTAATTCGTTCGAATCGATTCAAATTGCATTTAATTCATTTTTGTTGTAAAATGAATTAATTCAAAATTTAGCTAATTTATAATGAATTAAAATCAAAAAAGAATGATTCATTTACAGCTCTGGTTGATAACCACAGATTTTATTACATTCCTCTGTTAGATCTATAAAAAGCATGCTAGTTAAGAAAATTGAGAAAATGTAGAATATTTGTTCGAAATTCTGCATTGGAATTTTTTTACTTTTTGGGAATTGCAGGATTTGCTTTTCCTAAATCGTATTTTTATTTACGACTTTACATTTGGTACCAAAAGGTGTACGTAAGAAATTTCATTGCGATACGACATTTGTAGCGAAATTTCTTCCCTTCCCAAAGAAGGGAATACCCCACCGAATACTGTATAGACATTTCTTTGCGATATGCTAAAGCAATCATCTTATTACAAATAATATATTTATAGTTTCTCCAAAAAAATAATTATAAGCTAACATTTTGGACCAACATTTTTGCAAAATGTTACATTCACAAAAATTTTTTTTATTTAAGGTAATTCTTTAATGAAAAGTGTTAAATTAAACATAAAATATTCATTTACGTTTGAACGTCATTGCAGATCGATAATGAGTCATTGAAAGTCGAAACTAAAAAATTATAAAATGAAAATGTTTCCGACATCGGAATAGTTTAGAGTTGGGCATAATCGTCCTTTTTACTGATTGTTCATTTTTGTTCAGAACAAATAAATGAATAAGTTTGTTCTTTTTGTTCAGTTGTTAATTTTAAGTCTGCGGTATTTGGCTGAACTAAGTTATTGAATAATTTCTCAGTGTATGTATTTACAGATAGATGACAACTGCTTTTGGAAACAATTTTTTTTAATAATGATGAAAACATTTTCAATAATGCAATACAGAAATGTCAAACGAACAAAAATAATAAAAGAACAATAAGACTGAACCGCTTCACATTGTTCAATTGACTGAATTGTTCAATTGAACTTGTTCGTTCATGAACAACCCAACTCTAGAATAGTTATTTCTATCAAAAATATTTATTTTACATTTTATTCATTAGCATCTAAAAATTATTAAGAAGTTGCCAAAATATTACAAGTTTTAAAAACTACATTTCATTACCTTTCCACTGATATATAAAACATTATATCTAATTCTTTATTGTACTTTAAAATAATGCATGCAATTCACACACCTTGTAAAAAATTCTCTACTATTTTGTTCAAATCAAAGACTCCTTACTATGCACTTCTCATTTTTTCATGTACCCTTATTGTATATGTTTCTCTTTGGTTTATTGTTGTTTTTGACAATTGCATGTGCGAATCAAGTTTCAAGTTTCTTTTATTTTTTCCCAAAAAATTCATTTCATAACAATTAATTTTATATCTTAAAACTAATTTAATTTTTCTTATTCTATTCCTTAGATACTATGTATTATACAAAGACTCCCCAATCATTGACATATATTTGTAGCTAAGCTACTTCATTCATTCAAATTTTATTATTCATTTCTACATATTTCCCCAAAAAAGGGCTTAAAAAAGGGAGACGTTCATATTTTATCTTATAGCTAGGGACTTAAGACTAAAAATAAAAATAATACACTTACAAGCTAATAGTTAAAAAGACAGTCTATATACAGAAGATGTAGAAGGAAAAGGAAAATTTATTTACAAAAGAAGTAGAAAGGAAAAGAATATGAAAAATATTTACAAAAGAGTCAAATCACTGAGCAGTGTTGTACACTGTGTCAACAATATTCATTGAATCGATCCTCCTGTGATAGAACATGAGGTCCGCACCCTGGAATAGAAGGCCAGCTTCCCTAAGGGTTAAAAAGTCCACCGGGTAAAGGTACCTTGACATCCGAACGGTTTCCAGATTTCTGTCCCTATCAAAGCATCTCCTGACCAGCTCGTTCTCAGAAGAACGAGCACCCTCCAAAAACCTCAAGGCCAATTCAGACATAAATACATCAATCCTCCCAAATCCGAATGCCCCATAGATGGACCTACAGGATCGCCTACGTGGCATGTGCGAATATTTAAAGTGAGCTTAAGTAAACTTGTATTAACCTAACATTCAACAAATAAGATGACCTTATGCGCGTTCATAAATTTGCAATTGTTAGGTTCATAGACTCCATGGCATAGAATTTTCATTTAATAAAAAATAAGTTTTCACAAAAATTTTTTTTTTTACAAAAATTTATTTTATTACTAAAAAAAAATTTTTTTTACAAAAAAAGTAAATTTTTACTAAAAAAGTAAATTTATTAAAAAAGTTATTTTTTACTAAAAAAGTAAATTTTTACTAAAAAAGTAAATTTTTACTAAAAAAGTAAATTTTTACTAAAAAAGTAATTTTTTACTAAAAAAGTAAATTTTTATTAAAAAAGTAAATGTTTACTAAAAAAAAGATTTTTTGCTGGAAAATAGATTTTTTATTAAAAAAAGATTTTTCACTAGATTTTTCCAAAAAAAAAAAATACTATTTCAATAAACAGTTTGAATTTTCATTTCAAAATTTGTTTTTCACTATAAAATTAACATTTCTTATTTACTAGGGTATTCAATTAATCGGGATTCTGCTTTAATGGGCAAATAATTAATTGGGGTTTAGATTTAATCGGTTAATCATTGTTTAAGTTTAAATTATTCGATTAACCGAATAATTTCTATTTTAAATTTAAACTGAAAATCGATTTCTAATGAAAAATAAATTTTTTAGTAAAACATAATTTTTTTAGTAAAAATAACTTTTTTAGTAAAAAATTACTTTTTGAGTAAAATATAACTCTTTTAGTAAAAAATTACTTTTTTTTAGTAAAAATTTACTTTTTTAATAAAAAATAACTTTTTAGTAAAACATTACTTTTTTAGTAAAAATTTACTTTTTTAGTAAAAATTTACTTTTTTAGTAAAAAAAATTTTGGTAAAAATTTACTTTTTTAATAAAAAATAACTTTTTTAGTAAAAATATACTTTTTTTAGTAAAAAATAACTTTTTTAGTAAAAATTTACTTATTAGTAAAAATTTACTTTTTTAGTAAAAATTTTTTTTTTGTAGTAATAAAATAAATTTTTGTTAAAAAAAAAAATTTTGTGAAAACTTATTTTTTTTAAATGAAAATTCTCTGCCATGGAGTATATGAACCTAACAATTTCAAATTTATGAATTGTTGAATGTTAGGTTAATACAAGTTTACTTAAGCTCACTTTAAATATTCGCACATGCAACTGACAAAAACAACAATAAACCAAATAGAAACATATACAATACAGGGTACATGAAAAAATGAGAAGTGCATAGTAAGCAGTCTTTGATTTGAACAAAATAGTAGAGAATTTTTTACGAGGTGTGTGAATTGCATGCATTATTTTAAGGTATAATAAAGAATAAGATATAATGTTTTATATATCAATGGAAAGGTAATGAAATGTAGTTTTTAAAACTTGTAATATTTTGGCAACTTCTTAATAATGTTTAAATGCTAATGAATAAAATGTAAAATAAATATTTTTGATAGAAATAACTATTCTAGAGTTGGGTTGTTCATGAACGAACAAGTTCAATTGAACAATTCAGTCAACTGAACAATGTGAAGCGGTTCAGTCTTATTGCTCTTTTATTATTTTTGTTTGTTTGACATTTCTGTATTGCATTATTAAAAATGTTTTCATTCATTTACTTTCCCAGTAAATACTTGCAACGAGAGAATAAATTCAAAATATACAAAATTACTCTCTTAAATTCTCAAAAATAGTAAAAAGTAAATGAACGCTTTTCCAGTAACAAAAAATTTATACACAAAATTTTCATATTTTTTCCTCTTAAAATGTATAAATATTCACATTTTCTTCAATTTAATTTTTTCACCACAAAAATAAAATTGTAAATAAATAAACAATAACACAAAACATATGAAATATAAGCTGCTAACTATTACGAGTTAAAAATATAACTTGTAATAGTTTGCAACGAGAGAACACTCTCTAAAATTTATACGCTCCTGATTTTTTCTCTACTTGCTAGTTTTTTGAGTTAATGAACGCTTTTTCCAGTAACAATTGTTACTAACTAGTAACAACTTTTAGTTATTGAACAGAGCTATTATTAAAAAAATTTCAAAAAGCAGTTGTCATCTATCTGTAAATACATTCACTGAGAAATTATTTAATAACTTAGTTCAGGCCAACACTGCAGATTAAAAATTAAAACTGAACAAAAAGAACAAAGTTATTCATTTATTTGTTCTTAACAAAAATGAACAATCAGTATAAAGAACGATTATGCCCAACTCTAAACAATTCCGATGTCGGAAACATTTTCATTTTATAATTTTTTCGACTTTCAATGACGTTCAAATGTTAAATGATTATTTTATGTTTAATTTAACAAATTTTCATTAAAGAATTACCTTAAATAATACAAATTTTTGTAAAAGTAACATTTTGCAGAAAATAACTATTTTTCAGTCATAAGCCTGACACAGCTTGGAAAAAAATATCTAAAAAGGTTGGTGCAAAATGTTAGCTTATAATTATTTTTTTGGAGAAACTATAAATATATATTATTTTTAATAAGATGATTGCTCTAGCATATCGCAAAGAAATGTCTATACTGTATTCGGTGGGGTATTCCCTTCTTTGGGATTTTAGAACAAATAGGCTAAATAAGAAATTTCGACACAAATCTCGTATCACAATGAAATTTCTTACGAACACCTTTTGGTACCAAATGTAAAGCCGTAAATAAAAATAGGAAAGCAAATCCTGCAATTCCAAAAAAGTAAAAAAAATCCAATGCAGTTTTTCGAACAAAAATTTACGAAAATTCTACATTTTCTCAATTTAAAAATGTATTAATTTTGTACTAGTAAAATAATGCTTTGATTTTTTATTGGTTAACTAGCAGAAAAAATTCAAATAATCACGCAGAGACATGCTTTTTATAGATCTAACAGAGGAATGTAATAAAATCTGTGGGTATCAACCAGAGCTGGGAATGAATCATTCATTCTTGAATTAATTCGCGAATCATTCAAACAAAAAGCTAAATTGAATTAAATTTGAGTCAATTCAAATGAATTTAGGAAAAATGCATTGCAACTCATTTCCAATTCATTTGACTTGAATTGATTTTGAATTAATTCAAATGAATTAGAAAAATGAATTAGCCATTAATTTCTAGCTCATTTGAATTGATTGAAATTTGAATTGATTTTGTAAGTAAATCTACAGTAAGCATCACCGTTGTTTTGTTACTCAACAAATTTTTTATGTAAAAGACAGCAACCATTACAAAAAATTCTTCCATTTAAACTTTAGCAATAATTTCTTGTTTAAATAATATCATATTTGTATATTGTGGAAAATTTCTTTTTTGAAAAATTTTCAATTGAATTTTAAAGATTCTAATGTCTTTGAGTCGTCAAAGATGGCTTTGATTAAAGTTTATTGTTTGTGATTGAGAGTCAATATTTTGCTTAAAGTTTCTTGTGATTGATCAAAAAAACAATATTGTTTTGTCGTTCAGCGTATTTCAAAATAAAAATCAGTTCTTCTAGAAGAAACAAACTCCAAACATCATATTTCTTTGATCAGGAGCGGATCCAGGAGAAGGCTTTCCAATTTTTGTACTGAATATTTTCATTTCGGTAGGAGAAATTTTTAATTTCCGTAGAGATCTACTCTTAAATTTGATTGCAACTCATTTTTGATTTCATTTATTTGTATTGCTAATTCTTTTTTCTAATTCATTTGCATTAATTCAAAATCAATTCAATTCAAATGAATTGAAAACGAATTGCAATTCATTTTTACCAAATTCATTTTAATTGGAAATAAATTGAAATTCATTTCTGCCTAATTCATTTGAATCGATTGAAATGTCATTCAATTCATTATTGTTGTAAAATGCCTTAATTCAAAATTTAGCTAATTCATAATGAATTAAAATCAAAAAAGAATGATTCATTTACAGCTCTGCCCTATGGTACCGGGGTTAGATTAAAAAAATGTGTAAATTTATAATTAAGTTAAGATTAATAAATAATTTTGGCAAAAAATCTTAGATAAACAAGACCTATAGTTTTTAATATTATTTCAAGTTCGCTTCATTGAAAACTTTATTTAAACGACTGTTTGTATTTATTTTCCAGTTGAAATACCTGTGATAACTAAAGCCCTTGGAAAGGTTAAAATGTCAGCAGTAGAGTAGTGTGAGTTTCTTTTATTAAAGCTCACCGATTGCTCAGCAAAGCTTATGGTAATATGTTCCATCGGTTTCAACTTGCGAGAGATGATTTCTACTGTTCAGAAGTGATGATTTTGATACGGAAGATTGGCCAGGCCAGCTAAAAAACTGTTTGAACACCATGTCTTGGGGGCACTACTCCATGAAAATTGTTGTCAAACTCAACAAGATCTTGCAAAACCGAATCATTGCTTAAAAAGCATACAAAAAGCAAGCATAACATTTGTTTAATGTGCTGTTTTTATAATACAAGCAAGTAGTTTGTGTGGAATTTTACATGTGTTTTGTTATTGTAACAAAAACAAAATACATGTAGAATTTCCACTCAAAGTACTCACTTGTATTATAAAAACAGCACATAAACTTAATTTAACTTGTAAATTGTACACTTGCGCAACAATTTATAATTAATCACATTTCGTTGAACAAAAAAAAAACTTCATACAAAAGTTTTGACATTTTAAGTACCAGCTTTTAAATTAACCACTTAACCCGTTTATGTAATCAATCAGCATATTAAACAACAACAGCAACATCAACCCCTCAAATATCCTAAAAAATTTCCTAAAAATATATATATCACTTGCTAATGAAAAATTAAAAAAAAAAAAACAAAAATGTGAAGAACATTTTTCAACCACGCAACCACAATTATATACTTAGTATGATTGTTTAATATACCAATACAGTTGAAGGGGAAAGTGTGCTTTGTAACGAAATTCTTATTGAAAAATATAGAAATAAGAAAGTTTGTGTATAGATATATTTTCGAAGTTAAATAGATTTTTATGAAATGTTTGTTATTGAACATTTAAAGAAAAATATTAAACAATAAACTCTGAAATGGTTGTTCTTTTAAACACTTTAAAATATATTTTCTACACATTTCTTTAAATATATTGCAAATAAACTATAAAATATGCATACATTGTTTCTAGAAGGACAAGCTCTGTTGCAATTGGTAAGAATCGGTGCATGCTTTTTCCCAGTCCCCAAATTTCTTCCCGGAATACGGCTCTATGAATACAATTGCCTATATAATAGCAGTATCTATGCAAAATTCAGTTAAAATAAGTTCCATATAAAAATATATTTTGTTTGTATCGGTCCAAATTTTATAATACAACAATAACTCTCAAAAATATCGTAATAAGTTTGACACCAACAATTCTCATGTACTCAGAAATCGCTATATGAAATTTTATCAACATTGGCCGATAATTTGTCACAGCTCCCATATAAGTATTATTTTCTAACCTACATAAATATGTCTTATATCGATAACTAACAAAAACGGTTCAGTTGTATTCTCTTCAGGACTTAGTTTTTTGCCCATATACTTACATAAAAAAGCTGTTCAGAATTTGATGAAAATCGTCCCATAATTATTTACAACTCCAATATATGGACCTCTTTCGAAAATTACTAAAATACTAATAAATAAGGATGCTTCAATGAAAAGTTCGACATCAATAATCCGCATGTACATGCAATTGGTTATAGAATTCATAAAGGGATCACTTCCGACATCGAAACAAAATTTTACACAGTACTTATTTCATCGAATGATTCGATAATATTCATAGATTTCCCGTTTTTGGAAAAGAAAACCGGCTGAGAAAGAAGAATTACTGTTGAATAACCGAATTTCTGTCACATCAACTTAAATTTGTCAGCCACAACAGAAAATTTGGATCATACAGACTGAATGATTCGATAAGCTTAAATTTCGGTTATCACAACCAAAACCGTTTTCTCTTTGTATAGCATCCATGGAACTTTTGTTAATGTCGTTATTGAGCAGAAATTGAACCAAAATTAGCATCAAATACACAGATAATAACGCACAACATTTTATGGCGATCGCCTGCTTAATAGGTTATAGTTTCCATATAAGTCGCACATCTGAAAAATATAAATAAATTTCGATATTGATAAAAAAATTGTACACAAATTTACATTTTACAATTGTATTTTGTAACTATCGATGCATAATTGTACATAGCTTATCTTTAATACCCTAATCCGGAAAATACATTTCAAAATCGTTAAAAAAAACTAGAACTGATTGTGTTCGACGTAAAAAAAGAACTAAAATAAGAGAACATAGAAAACCAAAATTTTACATAAACAGTTATTGTTAATATCTAAGGACTGAGATCGTTTTTAATTAAAACTTTTAACCTAAATCGAAAAATGTTTAACATACATATATGTTAATAAAAGAGAAACCACTAAACCTACAGTTTTGAATCTTTTTTATTTGATTGAAATTATTGTTACAATTTACAAAAAAAAAAAAAATATTTTTATAGTTCTAATCACTAATGATGAAATTTTGAACCTATTTCCTTCCATTATGGTTTTTATAGTGCTTTATATCGCTTTGTTCGAACAGGTTGTCCATCTCCGTTTAAAATCTACCACACTTTTGGACACCTTTTTTGTGCTCTTCAATTCCCTTTAACAAGAGCCCAATATATCTCCACTGGACTCAGCTCTAGACAGTTTGGAGGATTTGCGTCTCTTGGTACAAATACCACATTATTGTTCTTGTACCACTCAAGACCTTGCTTAACATAGTGGTAGGATGGAAAATCGGGCCAAAGATAAGTGGACACATTAAGAAGCCTTATGAATGGAATGTTTGGCTTTATTGCCACAACTGCATATTGCTTGCCATAACAATAACTTTTTGGGAAATTTTGCTTGCGTTGGGCTCCTAAGCTTTTCTTTAACATTCCCTCTAGCATCTGCAACATAAAAAAATTTACCCAGAAGCTGCGATAAATCTTCCATACGTACATTTCGTCATCCATTATGCACCAGGTGTATTTTTTGTATAAAATTTTACTTCAATTTCCATGCTCTGTCTTTGGCCTCTAAATTTTTAGCAGTGTTCCTGTCAGGAACTTTTTAAGCCTTGTATGCTTTTAAACCTTCATTGGCTTTAACTTTTCGTTCCACATAGTCCGAGTACTGACCTGACCGGGCTGCTTTCCTACCGGATGTGTTGGGAGCTCTTTTGAAAATGCTTTCTATTTTTGTGGCTTTAGAAACATCATGTGGACCATCCCTTCTACCTGAACCAGGTTTTATATCAACGGACAAGTTCTCCCGGTACTGCTAAATAACAATGGAAAAAGTTTGATAGCAGACCTTTGATTGTTTGGCCAACTTTTTTTTAGGAACAAGTTGGGTTTTGTTGAAAATATTTAATAATTTTAGTACGCACATTTTTCTGGTCACTCATTTTAATCAGATTAACAACAAATGAACATAACTGACATGAAACATAATAACTGACATACTTTACAAATGTAACTTGATAAAAAAAATATAATAATACTTGGGTTAAAAGTTTTAATGAAAAACGTGTGTTACGATCTCAGTTATTATTATGTTTAATGTCAATTATATTCATTTGTTGTTAATCTGATTAAAATGAGTGTCGAGAAAAAAGTACGTACTAAAGTTATTAAATATTTTCAACAAAACCCAACTTTGTCCTACAAAAAGTTGGCCAAACAATCAAAGGTTTGCCGTCAAACTGATTTCAATGTTATTAAACAGTATCAGGAGAACTTTTCCGTTGATAGAAACCTGGTTCACATGATGTTTCTAAAGCCAATAAGTAGAAAGCATTTGAAATTAGCTCCAAACACATCCGGTAGTAAAACAGTCCGGTTACCTCAGTACTTGGACTATTTGGTACGAAAAGTTAAAGCCAATGTAGGTTTAAAACATACAAGGTTCAAAAAGTTCTCGACAGGAACTCTGCTAAAAATTTAGATGCCAAAAACACAGAACGGAAATTGAAGTTAAATTTTATACAAAAAATATGCTGCATGGTGGATGAAGAAGCGTACGTATTGCAAATTATTCGAAGCAAATTATTCGTGTCAATATTTTTATGTTGCTGATGCTCGAGGAAATGTTGTAAGAAAATTTAGGACCCAAAAGCAGACAATTTTCCCAAGATGCTCTTGGCAAGGCAAGCAATGTGCTGTTGCGGCAAAAGAAGCCAAACATTTGTTTGAAGGACTATATAAATAGGTGTATAAAAGTGTGGTAGATTTTAAACGGACATGGACAACCTGTTCGAACAAAATGACATAAAGCTCTATAAAAATCATAATGGAAGGTTCAAAATTTCATCATTAGTGATTAGAACTATAAAACTATTTTTGTTGTAAAGTGTAACAATAATTTCAGTTAAATAAAAAAAATCAAAACAGTAATTTTAGTGGTTTCATTCTTATTAACATATATGTATGTTAAAAATTTTTCGATCTCAGTCCTTATATCAAGGAATCTTGACAAAAGACGATGCTTCCATTCATAAGACTTCTTAATGTGTCCACTTATTTTTGGCCTGATTTGGCATCCTGTCACTATGGTAAGCAAGGCTTTGAGTGGTAATAAAACAATAATGTGCTGTTATACCAAACTTCCTGAAGCTAAGGCCAGTTGAGACATATTGGGATCTTGTTAAAAGAGAACTGAAGAGCACAAAAAGGTGTCCAAAAGTGTGGTAGATTTTAAACGGAGATGGAGTACCTGTTCGAACAAAGTGACAGAAATCTCAATAAAGACCTTAATGGAAAGGTTTCCGGAAATGGTTCATAAATTCAATTAGAACTATAAAAATAATATTTTTTGTAAATTGTAATAATAATAATATGTATATATGTATACAACACTCTTACTTGTTTAGTTTGGATTTATTTGATGAAAACTTTTGTATCCAAAGATTTGTTGAAATCTCTATATATACTGCAATTGAACCTAGTTATTAAGTTACCAATAAATAAAAAAAATATTAACGGACCTATACTCACCCCTTCTTTGACTGTAGTTAACTTTTTGTAGTTACTGTACAATCAATATGATTCGTGTCAAAAACATTCGATTTTATAAGTAATACTTAGCATTTAATGTATGTAGTATCATTGAGCTGAAGACAATTGAGAATAAAGATTAAAATTAGCTAATTTTACAAACTTTACTCTTGACTAACAACTCAAATTTACACAAATAAAAAAAAGTTTGCAAATCTGAGTTTGTTTTTTTTTCAGACTCTGTTAACAACTAAGGCGTCAAAACACAGAAAATTAATTAATTCAAAGCTTCGTTTTTCTTTTCTTGCTGTTTTACTTTTTGTTTGATGGTATTGCTTATAAACTTTTACTGGCAATGAGCTCTTTTAAGGTAAAATAAAATGTTAGAATATAAAATAGAAATAAAACGAAAACGAGAGAAAAAAACTTAAACAAAAAGTTAAATTGATTTTCATTGTTAGCATTTGAGTGTTTTAGGAATGTTTGTTGTTCTTCTTTAATTTGGATTTGATCAACATAGTCTTCATTACCACCAACCTCTTCTTACTAGCATCCTCATTTACATCTTGACACAAACAGACACACACAGACACACACAGACACACACACACACACTAATAATTATCCACCACCACATATTTACTATCATCGTTCGTCATTTGTGTTGAAGCCACAGAGAGTCGAGTGAGTCTTTGAAGTGTAAATTTGAAGTCAACTAATCTGATAACAAGCTTTTAAAATATTTATAAGAGGTATGCAACAACAATCCTCAGCTATGTAAGTGTATGACTAAAGGGGATGGTTGTACGTTGATTGTCCAGTAAACAGCCGAAACCACAGGAGAATCCTTCGACAAATAAACAGATTTTGTTTATTTTTAATGTGAAAATACATACAAAATAACCACAAAATATTTTCTTATACCCAGCAGTTCTGGATGACTGTCCGAACAAGCGATTTTTACTTTTCATTTAGGGCGACCACTAGTTACGTAAATTAAACTGTTGGTCCAAAGTAGTTAACAATGGGATTCACGGTGGCATACAGTCAGTTACATTATTAGCTACTTGATTTTCTAAATAACTAGTTAGTTTAACAGTGTTGCTGTTTCCATTTATGTTCCAAAGACAAAACACCCTTTTTGAAAATGCATGCCCCATAAGCCGCATAAAAGTGGGATCAGATTGTTCCTGCTTTGTGATTCAAACGGTTTTGCTTACCGGTTTTAAATCTACAATGGGTCCGAAGATAATATAATTTTACCTGTTATACCAGACATTGGAGCTACCTAAAATGTTTGGAGATTCCTAATTTCATGCATCATATCCTGTATTTTTATAACTTTGACAAATATAAGCCGCTGTTAGTCTATTTACGAGCCAGATGAATTTATGGTTTGGGCACAATGAGAGGTACTAATTTTGTTTTGTCGTATTTCTTGTTGATCATGAATTGCTTTTTTGTAACCTGTGAAATTAACCAAGAGAAGAGATGATTTTGAGTAGAATACATGACCTCAATACATGTAGTCGATGTGAATACTGTATTATGGAAGGATAACAAATATGTCTTCCCGATTCAGAAGAACTATCCTGGCGAAGAACAATCAAAGGTTCCTCGGTATGATAGAAAGCAGAAGAAATTCATCGAAATCAACTGTCCTCAAATTATTCGTGAATACAATGATCGCATGGGTGGAGTAGATCTCATCGATGCTCTCCAGGGTCGATACCATATTTGAGCTAAGACTCGCAATATTATAATTAGGTTGTTCTACTATTTTGTGGGCATGGTCTTTACAAATGCATTCTTTTTATACACACATCTGCAGGCCGATGACGTCAATGCTTCCAACAATGTGTCCCATTAAAATACTGCTTTTACAGCTTCCAGATTTGCTTCCGGATACAGCTGCTGAACTTGTTTCCTTCAAAAATATATCGTCTGTAGGATGACCATCTGTTCAAAATCTCGGTGAGCCTTTATCACTACAGCCTGACGTATCAGGTGTTGGGAAAAGCGCTGTTCATCAAGTAGCTGATGTTCAGTTCGATGCTGACGATCTTTTTCTTGTTTGGGTGGAGAAAAAAGCCAAAAAAAGGTGCAACACTGCAAAATATGTGACATCCAAGTCGTTTGTTCCAAATGGGAGCTGTCTTTATGCGGTCAATTTGATAAACATTGTTTCTGGAACTACCACCATCGAAAATAATGCGTATTTTAACTTTGTTTCTTCCCTTCTCTCAATAAAATTAGTTTATATATAAAATTTATCTTTGGTGTCATATTACGTGTAAACTGGCAAGACCGCCTACAGGCGGCCTTCACAATATTTTACCTGGCGGTCGTTCAGAATGATTTTTTCTCCTGAAAATTAAAACTTACGGTTCTATTGACTACATATACTTGAAACAAGTAAGAGAGATATATTCGGCTGGGCCGAATCTTATATACCCTTCACCAAACTATACTTCAAAATAAAAATTTTAAATATTTTTAGGTAAACAAAACTTATTTTTTTCCAGTTGTTTTTTTCATTTTTTGGAAAAAACATTTTTTCGAATTTTTTTTTTTTAATTTTTTATGTAAATTTTTTTTTATTTATTTAAAATTTAAAAATTTTTTTTAAATTTAATTTTTTTTTTTTTAATTTTTAGCGAAAAAAACTTTGGTGAAAAAAAAAATTTGGTTGAAATTTTTTCCCTGTTTTGACCCATTGTAGGTCCAACCTGCTATAGTCTTATATACGTCGTTGCAAAGGTCTTTGAAATATCTATCGTTAGATATCCATATTGTCTATATTAATGACTTAGTAATCCAGATATAGGTAAAAAAATAGGTAAAAAATCGAGGTTGCCTTGTTTTTTTTCCTTATATCTCAGCCATTTGTGGACCGATTTTGTTGATTTTAAATAGCAAACTTCTCGAAAGCATGTCTGACAGAATTACTGAAGATTTGGATCCCGAAGATATCTGGGGTCTTCAGAAAACTGACGGACATGGCTTAATCGACTCCGCTATCTATAAGGATCCAGAATTATAGGGTCGGAAAATTATATTGTGGAAATTACAAACGGAATGACAAATTTATATATACCCTTCTCACGAAGGTGAAGGGTATAAAAAAAATTATTGGCTTCATCCGATAACTTTTGCGGTCTTGTCATTTAGAGGGTTAATCTAAAATAAAATAAACTCTATGAAATTAAGTTTATTTTGACAATTACTGTATCTAAGGGATACATTTACAAGTGATATAACTGCTGGGTACATTAAGGTTTTTTTTGTATACAAACTACATTGACTTCCTTCAAACATTTTTCTATTTTTGGATTTATTTTGCATATTTTTAAAAATACAAATTAGCATTTGACACATGTTAGAATTAGCAACAAAAGTAAACAAATTATCAATGAAAATGTTAACAGTTGGTCTAGTATGAGATGATTACTGTACAGACATTCACACGATAAAGCTAGGTCAGTTTTATATTTTCTGTAGAAAATTCAACTGAAATACCTATTTATAAAAAAGTTCAAATTTGGCTCACTATAATACCATTTTGACATTTTAATTTTATGAAAGTCGCAATTAAATTCACGATTATAATTTTTTTAAAGTGACTTAATATGTTATAGTATGTAAGTTAATAATATACTGGGGGAACATTTGTATGGGGCAAAGTGAATTCAGGAAACGATATTGCCCATTATCAATACCAAACAAACCTTGTCAACAAAGAGTATTTGTGGAAAATTTTATTTAGCAAGCTTCTTTCATTTGGGACCTATCGTGTTTACAACAGACGGGCAGATGTACGGACATAGCTAGATCGTCTTAAGATAGGGTCTCACATGACAAATATTTGACGAAAAATACGTAACCACTAAATAAAACATATTTTAATTCTTATATTTATTGTCAAAAATCCTTTTACTTAGGACAATTCAAAACAAATATTCAGTTTTATTTTATTTGATGCTGTTTAATCTTACAAAACACTTGTAAGATTAAACAACGTCAAATTTGTAATAAAAAAAAGTGGTTATGCTTTTTTGAGTAAATATTTGCTGTGTGTGACCGTACCTTTAGAATCTTATGGGGACCCAGAAAATATAAACTTTTTGGTTCTACGACCAATATTTCGATACGTTACAAACAAAATGACTAAATTAGTATATCCCCCATACATATTAATGGTGGTTATAAAAGTAATAAACTAAAAGTATTTTTTTTAGCAAGATTTGTGGCGTTTTGTTTTCTGGCATAAATGATGCCTTTATTTTGCTTTTTACTCTTTTTTGTACTTTTCTGCATAAGAGTAAAACGTGTTATTTTCATATAATGTTGCCCTAATATCTCGAAAACGTGCTACATTTTTCACCCTCAGTTTTAGGAAATGCTTAGAAAGTCACTTTTTTTAAACAGCTTTTCTTGTTATTATGTTTGAAGTTCGTTTGTGTATTTTTTGATTAAAAGTGATAAAATGGAAGCAAAATGTATAGTTTTAGAATATTTAGAAGCTACATAAAAGAAAATTGCATAAATAGGTAATGGTTTTTATACTATTGTTGGCAACATTTCAGAAACGAAAACGCTTTTAGTTTTTATGTGCTAGTTTCCCAATTTTGTTATTACTGACATTTATGGCATTTCAGAAAAGAAAATTGGTATTAGCAGTATTAATTTCTGGTAAATTTCTGGAAACAATTGTATGGAATAGGCATTAACTACACTGATTGAGTGGAGTATTTCGAGTGGACTTAGGGTGACCCCCAAAAAATGGAATTGGTTCTCTTCACTAGGAGATACATATAAAATCAATGAGTTAAGTCTAGGTGGTCGACTTAATGAAATCAGTCTCAAGATCAGGGATAATGCATAGTACCTTGGCATCATTCTAGATAAGAGATTATCCTGGAATCTGAATATTCAGAATAGGATTAATAAGGCAATTGGTACTAACTGGGGTATTATGCCGAAGGGTATCAATTGGATCTTCAAAGCAGTTGTTAAACCCATCCTAATCTAAGGAGTAGTGGTGTGGTGGCACGCCTTGGGTAATACTACTCACTGGAAGGCCGCTGAGTGAGGTCTAAGGACTATTGCGTTAATGATTACAGGCGATCTAAGGTCTACCTCCTGTTAGGCACTTTTTACTATCTTAAACTGTTTAATAGTGGATTTGATGGTGACACAAATGGCTCCCAATTCTGCTGTGAGACTAACTGCTGGTTGTTCGTGGTCTGGTAAGGACCTTGGTCACTCTAGAGTAATGAATTACTATGGGAACATACATAGTAATATCAATTACTGCACGCCAAAACCTTTTTTCGATAGGCATTTCCATATTATAATCCCGAATAGGGATTTATATATCCTCCTGACGATGTCATAAGGATATATACTGATGGCTCTAAAAGGGACAGTATGGTCGGTGGAGGTTTCTGTATTGAGAACTTTGGGATAAAATCCAATTTTAGGCTATCTAACTTCTGTACTGCTCTTCAAGAGGAAATTACTAGCTCTATGTTTACAAACATAGAGAAATACGCATGGAGAAAAAAACTCAAACAAAAAAATTACTCAAAATAATCACACATGCGAGTGTTGTTCTTGTTTTCACATAGTTTTTTACTAATACATTCTCACCACTTAGGTTTTTGACAACTGAGTTAGGTTTTTGACAGGAGAGTTTTCGCTCTATGTATATTTCTCTATGATTACAAATTAGTATAGAGGAAAAACGATTTAAAATTGAGAAATCGAAATTTATATTGAAAAAATTTAAACAGAAATTAAGAAATCTAATTGCTTTTTGAGAAAAAATCAATTGAAATTGAGAAATCTATATAAATTTTGAGAAAATTAAAAATTAAGTTGAGAAAATACAACTTGATATTGAGAAAACTTAAATTAATATTGAGAAAAAATAAATGTCTCTTAGGTCTAAGCAAACTTAAATTCACACATAATTATCATGAATTTAAATAATAACATTTTAATTATTAATATCTCGACATCAAATAGGGTGGTTATTTTCTAAGTGCTGCAAACATCAAGACAAATCATTAGTAACCTTCAAATATAAATGAAAATTAAAACAACTTTAAATAAGGGATGTATTTTAAGTGCCTAATTTGAAAAAAAGTAATTTTTATAAATAAAAGCAAGTAGCCGTTCTAATAAAAATATTCCAAACCTTCTCTAATAATATTTTTCAGTCAGCCAGCCAGACATTACTAAACAGTCTTACATTAATGGAGTTAACCATTAATGTTAATTGAAGTTGCCAAACAATTTTTTAAGTAAACCAACCATTAGGAATATCGTCAAATGTTGTATACTAAATTGCACTGAATTAATTTTTTAAGGTTGGATAATTAAAATACATGGTTTTTTTGTTTGCAGTTTGGGGTTTGTCTTTTACATATTAGATATAACAATACAAATCAATTAATTGGCTGTAATAAATATTCACATGCTAACCGCTCCTTAATATATGTTTACATTAAAGCTTCTATAAATCATTAAACTTTAAGAGCTATTAGGGATAAATGTAGGTTAACTATAAGAAACATGTTAAGGACTGAGATCGAAAAATTCTTAACACACGTTTTTCATTAAAACTTTTAACCCAAGTATTAATTGAATTTTTTTGATCGAGTTACCCTTGTAAACCATGTCAATTATTATGGTTAATATCAATTATGGTCATTTGATTTAATCTGATTAAAATGAGTGACGAGAAAAAAGTGCGTACTAAAATTATTAAATATTTTCAACAAAATCCAACTTGGCCCTACAAAAAGTTGGCCAAACAAACAAATGTTTGCCGTTAAACTGATACCAATGTCATTTAACAGTATTGGGAGATCTTGTCCGTTGATAAAGAACCTGGTTCAGGTAGAAGGAATGGTCCATTGATGCTTCTAAAGCCAATAAATAGAAAACATTTTCAAAAAATCTCCAAACTGGTAGGAAAGCAGTCCGGTTAGCTCAGTACTCGGACTATTTGGTAAGAAAAATTAAAGCGAACGCAGGTTGAAAAACATACAAGGCTCAAAAAGTTGTTGATAGGAATTCTGCTATGAATTAAGAGGTCAATTACAGAGCACGGAAATTGAAGTCAAATCTTATAAAAAAATATACCTGCTGCATAATGGATGACGAATCGTACGTTTTGGCAAATTTTTCGCAGCTTCCGGGTCAATATTTTTATGTTGCTGATGCTCGAGGGAATGTTGTAGAAAAGTTTAGGATCCAAAAGCAGAAAATTTTCTCAAAAAGTTCTTGGTATGGCAAGCAATATGCAGTTGCGGCAAAAGAAGCCAAATATTTCTTACAAACATTTACATCAAGGAATGTTTAAACAAGAGAATGCGTACATTCATAAGACTTCTTAGTGTGTCCACTTATTTTTGGCCTGATTTGGCATCCTGTCACTATGGTAAGCAAGGCCTTGAGAACAACTACAAACAATTCACAAAAAGAGGCAAATCCTCCAAGGTACCTGGAGCTAAGGCCAGTGGAGAGATATTGGGAGATGGACTACCTCTTCAAACAAAGAGGCTGAAAGCTCTATAAAAACCTTAATGGAAGTGTTTCCGGAAAAGATTCGAAAGTTCATCACTAATGATAAGAACTATAAAAATATTTTTGTAAATTGTAATAATAATTTCCATCAAATAAAAAAATCAAAATCGCAAGTTTAGTGGTTTCATTTTTATTAACATTTATGTATGTTAAAAATTTTTAAAATTTTTTAAGTCCTTATAAGGACTGAGATCGAAAAATTTTTTTTTTGGCATCTAAATTTTTAGCTGAGTTCCTGTCAGGAACTTTTTGAGCCTTGTTTGCTTTTAAACCTTCATTGGCTTTAACGTTTCGTACCAAATAGTCCGAGTACTGACATAATCTTGCTGCTTTCCTATCGGATGTGTTGGGAACTCTTTGAAAATGCTTTCTATTTTTTGGCTTTAGAGACATCATGTGAACCATTCCTACTACCTGAACTGTTTAATAAGATTGGTAACAGTTTGATAGCAGACCTTTGATTTTTTGTCCAACTTTTTGTAGAACCAAGTTGGGTTTTGTTGAAAATATTTAATAATTTTAGTACGCAATTTTTTCTGGTCACTCATTTTAATCAGATTAACAACAAATAAACATAATTGACATTAAACATAATAACTGACATGCTTTACAAAGGTAACTTGATAGAAATAAATCAAATAATACTTGGGTTAAAAGTTTTTATGAAAAACGTGTGTTAAGAATTTTTCGATTTCAGTCCTTATATGATTACATGAAACTTAAGCCGTATGAATAGCCATCTTTCAAATCGCACAATATAAAAAGTTTGTTGCAAATTTTATATTAGTTTGACTGTATAGAGAGAACAAACATGGTCAATATTGTTAAAAGATGATTTTTCAAGACTATTTCTATAATATAGTATTTTATTTTGAAAACAACAAAATGTTTTTTAATGAATTTTACTTTTATTTTACAAATAATTTTGCCTACCCTATATAGCATATTTAAAGTACTAATTGTGATTATTGCATGCTCTCATTTGCATTGAATATTATTACAGCACCTAAAACTATAACAGTCTCTTTTCTAATCATTCATTCAAAACATACAACAAAACATCTTAATTTAAGCTGCCCATTATTTAGGCATTTTAATTATATCCCCAAACTAAAGCAATTCAAACTTTTCCCTTTTTACGTTTAAAATTCATGTGAAAACTTTAATTTATCTGCACATAAAAAAGGAGATTCCAGAAATTATGAAGAAATTTGTAAACAGGTGATTTAATTTACTATGTGTATCTAAACAAAAACACTCATACTCACAAAAAAAGAGAAAAACTAAAATAATAAAACAAAAACAACAAATGAGGGATATTAAAAGTTAACTTTTTATAGAGAACAACTACAAACAATTCGCCTCCCTCCAAATCCATAAAACTATCTACCCAGGGAATTTAATACCGGTAATTTATATATACTTGTACATAAACATTAACCTGTTTTTACATCCTCTCTAAAAATTAATCATTATCATGATTATGACTCTAACTACTACGTATACGTAGTACTTGGGACTAGCGTTGTGTCAGGTTGGTTGTGACCATGTTGCTCAGTTTATTTGAAATGTTTCGGCTGACGATGGTGATGATGAGATTGTTGTTCATTATGATGATAATGATGTCGTGCAGTGAAATAGAACTTTAGTTAACAGTAATTGCTACAAACTCATAAAATGTTTACATAAATAACCTGCTATATAGACGGCATAGCACTAATAAACCATATAAAATATAAATTTCTATATACTTTAAATGTATACTGACTGTGGAAAGTGTACGACTATTAAAAAGGAGCCGCATTCTTCTTAAATCTAGGGCGGATTTCCATTATATTTGACAGTATGATTTTAGGTACTTATACCTCGGAAGTGATACTTGATTTTAAGTTCCTGAGAGGATTAAGAAAGAAGAAACTGAAGCCTTTTGAATGTTATATTTGATTTTTAAGTACCCTTGAGAAATCTGTGTGCATTTCTCGATTTCTAGAGGTATTTCTACACAGCATTTTCGAAAAAAAATAAAAAAAGCGTTAATTAAAAGTATATCTATTTAATTTAGAATTTAAAATGATCGATACTTATTATATATATCGTTAGCTTAGTCTGCAAATGTGCCAAGTTACTTTTAATCAATTTTACAGGAGACATAAAAAACTTTTCAAAGGAAACAAAGGAAATTGCATTACCAATTTAATTTTACGAATTTTAAGAGGTGGTTTCAATATTCTTCATATTCATCAACATTACTATTAATAGAGACTTCTACTTATAAACACGGTGTTGCGAACAATGTTGTGAAACATGACAGAACATTCAATGTATAACATTTAAAAAGTGCTTCCGGTAAATTCTGCTGGAAATTGCTTAAAGTTGCCGCTGGTATATACATAGTTCAAGAGTGTTCTAAAACTGATTTTTTATTACTTTTTTGAATTTTTTAGTTCTACTTAATTGTTTATTTTTATTAAAAAAATAGCTTTAAATTATTCAAAGTATTGGCTATGTAATTTTTTCAGGCTAAAAAATAAGCATTTTTTGAGGCCAAGAACGAAAACTTTCTGCATTAATCCAAACAAATAGCAGTCGGACGATGCAGGGTCTGGATTATAAAGCGGGTGAGGCATGACTTCATTCTAAATACGTTTTAACAGATATTGCAACATGTGGCCGAGCCTTGTCGTGATGGAATATTCATGTCATCCAATGCTCGATTCGAATGAATCAGTTGCATTCGATAAAGGTTCCCTGTGATGGTATAATCAGAAGCTCATACTTAATAGATATGACTCTTTTTTCCCATTAAATACAGGTACTTATCTTCGCGCCATGGATATTTGGCTTTGGTGTCGATTCGCCTGGTTGGCCAGGCTTCACATTCGATCTGTAATGCTTCGCGCTATTAAAATGGATCCATTTTTCATCGCATGTAATGATTCTTTGCAAAAATTATTTTCTTTTATAATGTTCAAGCATCATTTCAAGTTCTCTCGGCTTCAATTCGTATGGTACCCAATTTCTCTGCTTTTGATGAATCCTGCTACTACCAAACGTTTTAAAATTGCTGTTTGAGTAGCTCTTAATGATTTCGCAAGCTCTTGTTGAGTTTTACAACAATCTTCATGGAGTAATGGGTCTGTTCTGGGTCTTCAATCTTTTTTTGGCTGGCCTGGTCGATCTTTTTCTTCCGTGTCAAAAGCACCACTTCTGAACCGCACAAACCATTTCTCGCACGTTGAAACCGATGGAACACATACACCATAAGCTTTGGTGAGCAATCGATGTGCTTCAGGGGCACTTTTTACAGATTAAAGAATATCGCGAATATGTCGTTTCGTTGGTAAAAAATTCGACATTTTCGAAGCAAAAAAATCTTTGGTGTTTACACTACAATATCCAATAACTAAGTGCGAATAAATTACAGATATATACTCCTCAAAATAACATACAGGCTTTTAGAAACAAAAACCGCTTTCAAGAGACATGCCATCAATTGTTAATCTGTATTTTCAGGTCATATTCCCAATATGTTGTCTCTGCACACAGAAAAAGGATTGGTTGGATAAAAGGATAAAAATTTAATGGAATATATCAATATTGTGTTGTAGTTATTGAAAATGTATAAGTTCAACCGGTTATCTTTATTTATAAGTGAAAAATCATAATTGCAATAAAATTGAGGTTCCTATAATTGTAGTATTAGTTAACATAATCAATTTACGTCTGATAAACATTAACTTAAGGAACTCGGCAGGGAGGACTAAAATTATCAGTTACAATAACCAATAAATTCGGTCATAAAATCAAAAAATCAAATTCGGTGATTATAACCGACAAACGATTATGTTGCTTATAATATTTGTTTGACAGTTTTCGAAAAATAAATAAAAATAAATTAGAAATTAAACAAATATTTGTACACACACAATAGAAAAATATTAATAAAACATAAAAGTTATCACAACAGAACGCAGTATCACTCAGTCTTAGGACGGTAATTAACCTATTCGTAAGTAATATATGAAATATGAATTTCACTTTTTTCACTGTATTTTTTTAAGGAAGATTTCTTTAAAAACACAAAATTGGCCAATTTTTGATGATTCATCAGTAGTGCTGGGATAAGGTAGACTTAATGGTACACATTCTTGTAAATAATAAACAAAATTTACATAATCCAATAATCTCTCGTTTCTTTTCCATGTTTATCAATGATTTCTGGTGATGTGATTATCAAAATCAATTGGAGAATTCTTCATTAAAGCAGGTCGTTACACATACTTCCAAATGCTTTTCCATATTTTAATGCCTGGTAGTTAAAACTTTGACTGGTTCCCAGGAGATGAAAGGACGTAATAAAGGTAGGGAAATTATGAACTTTCAGTATAGTCAACCATTTTGTTGCAATCATTCACTTATTTAATGATTTAATTATTTTGTTAATTCTCTTTAGCATTATCACGTTATGGTACGTCGGCATTCGTCATCAAGCTTCAATGTTGAAACGCGGTGTCCATGTAGCTTTTGGAAATATCTATTATGTTATCAGGAGCATGTATGTATAATGAATGAACTCCAGCATTTAAGTAAGTCGAATTTTATATAAATTATGCCAAACGGAAAAATTGTAACGTCTTTTCTCACATATAGTAAGTTATATATATATATATATATTTAAGTAGTCTATATATATAAAAGTGAATGTGTGTCTGTATGTATGTTTATTATTATTAGTTTGGGCTCTATAGACGGCTAAACGGCTGAACCGATTTGCTTGAAATTTTTACAGTATATTTATGTATGTCTGGAAAGAGCTATAGACTACTTTTTGTTTTGAAATTTTAAGTGGGCGTGGTACCTCCCATACAAAGTTAATTTTAAAAATCAAATATTTAGGAAACTAAATTAGCTATTGTCCTCAAATTTTGCATGAGCAATTCCACTGTTTGTTTAAATATTTGCGGCAAAAATGGGAGTAGTAGCCACAGAGGGCGTTACACCTCCCATATGATGATAATTAAAAAAAATTTATATATGGGAAACAATAAGATATATGGTACGGTTATTCTACCATCAATATTAATATTTATAACAAGAATGGGCGGACTATAAATAGTGGGCGTGGCACCTCCCATACATATGATGACAAATTATAAATAGGGAAAGCTATATCATCTATCAATATTAATATTTAGGACAGAAATGCGCTGAATACCAACAATATTAAGTAAATGTTAAAATTTGTATATATTTGAAACCCTTATCTATATGGGGCATTTCACGTCAAGTGAACCAACTTTTGAAATCGATGTCTTCCGATCGGGATGAAATTTGCACCAATGTCAGTTCTATTGGATAGTAATTCGGACACAATTTTTCAACAAGATCGGTCAAGAACTCTCTGAGTTATAGGAGGTCAAAATTTGACATTTTGGCCAAACAGGTTTTTTTTCTTATCCATATAACTTATTACCTATTGTTCTTAGCAAAATGTGTCCCAAATAGTTTAGATAGCTATTTATGCAATCTTCCGAAAAAAAAAATTAAAAAAAATTAATAAAATATTTTTGACTTTTTTTTTAAAAAATCAAAAACATTTTTGACTTTTTTTTCAAAATGGGCCCTTTTTATTTTTTTTTTTTTATTTTTTTTAAGAAAGCTTAGGTCTTTTCCTAAGCGACCTATATGGTCGCTTAGTGGGATGCGAGTGGGATATCTATCAAAAAAAATATTTTGTAACTCAAGATATGAAATTTTTTGACTTTTTTTGCAAAATCAAAAACTTTGTTGACTTTTTTTTGCAAAAATGGACCCATTTTTTAATTTTTTTTTTTTGCTCAGAAGAAAGCTTATGTGTTTTTCTTTAACACCTTTTTTGTCGCTTAGTGGGATGCGAGTGCGATATCTATCAAAAAAATGTTTTGTAACTCAAGACATAAAATTTTTTACTTTTTTTTTGCAAAATCAAAAACTTTTTTGACTTTTTTTTCCAAAATGGAGCCTTTTTTTAATTATTTTTTTTTTTCTCAAAAGAAAACTTAGGTCTTTTCCTTTAAAACCTTTTTGGTCGCTTAGTGGGATGCGAGTGGGATATCTATCAAAATAAATATTTTGTAACTCAAGACAAAGGTTTTTAAATTTTTAGGATATGCACTATTTTGATTTTTTTCATATTTGTGTTTAAACCTTAAAAATTAAACTTACGCGGAGAAACTAGACACATTAGCCTTTCCGATGGTATGTAACAACCTAACTAAAATTTCATAGCCTCGATACTGTAATACCCATAATATGTTAACCTCAGGAATAAAAATCACTTTTTATACCCTATACCACCATAGTGGCGAGGGTATATTAAATTTTTGAAGATGTTTGTAATACCCAAAAATATTAGTCTAGCCCACCTTAAAGTATACCGATCGACTCAGAATCGCTTTCTGAGTCGACTAAACGATGTCCGTCCGTCCGTCTGGCTGGCTGGTTGTCCATGTAAACCTTGTGCGCAGAGTACAGGTCGCAATTTTGAAGATATTTCGATAAAATTTGGTACATGTAATTTGTTCGGCCCAAGGACCAAGCCTATTGAAACTGGCTGAAATCGGTCCATTATTTCACCTAGCCCCCATACAAATGTCCTCCCGAAAGTGGACTTTATCGGTCACAAATATTTAATTTATATAGGTATCTACACAAGTTTTTCTCCAAATAAGTTTTATATATACGGAATTCATGTCACCAAATTTTATTATGATCCGTCCATAATTAGTCATAGGTCCCATATAATGCCTGCTTCCGATAATCACTTTAACGAGCATATATCTCCTAAAAATGTTGGTATACACATAAAATGCAACATAAATAACTTTCATCTAGACATTAATAACACCACCTAATTTCATGATGATCGGTCCATAATTTGACATAGCTCCCATATAAGGTCCACTTCCAAAAATCGCTCACGAATATAAATTATTGCGCTGAAAACTACCTATAGGATTGAATAAAAAAGCCGCAAGATGCAAAACTCAGACAAATTTTGGGGGCGGAAAATTAATAGCGGTCGGCCTCACATTGCACCCCTCCAGTGGCTATTATCGGTCAGTTGTAGAGGTTTTTTTTAAGGTTTGAAATATGAAAATATGAAAAAAATCAATTTAAAAACCTTTGTCTTGAGTTACAAAACATTTATTTTTATAGTTATCCCACTCGCATCCCACTAAGCGACCATAAAGGTTTTAAAGGAAAAGACCTAAGCTTTCTTTTGAGAAAAAAATAAAGAAATAAAAAAGGGTCCATTTTGGAAAAAAAGTCAAAAAAGTTTTTGATTTTGCAAAAAAAAAGTAAAAAATTTTATGTCTTGAGTTACAAAACATTTTTTTGATAGATATCCCACTCGCATCCCACTAAGCTACAAAAAAGGTGTTAAAGAAAAACACATAAGCTCTCTTCTGAGCAAAAAAAAAAAAATTAAAAAATGGGTCCATTTTTGTAAAAAAAGTCAACAAAGTTTTTGATTTTGCAAAAAAATTCAAAAAATTTCATATCTTCAGTTACAAAATATTTTTTTTGATAGATATCCCACTCGCATCCCACTAAGCGACCATATAGGTCGCTTAGGAAAAGACCTAAGCTTTCTTAAAAAAAATAAAAAAAAAAAATAAAAAGGGCCCATTTTGAAAAAAAGTCAAAAATGTTTTTGATTTTTTAATAAAAAAGTCAAAAATATTTTATTAATTTTTTTTAATTTTTTTTTCGGAAGATTGCATAAATAGCTAACTAAACTATTTGGGACACATTTTGCTAAGAACAATAGGTAATAAGTTATATGGATAAGAAAAAACACCTGTTTGGCCAAAATGTCAAATTTTGACCTCCTATAACTCAGAGAGTTCTTGACCGATCTTGTTGAAAAATTGTGCCCGAATTACTATCCAATAGAACTAACAATGGTGCAAATTTCATCCCGATCGGAAGACATCGATTTCAAAAGTTGGTTCACTTGACGTGAAATGCCCCATATATAAAAGTGAATGTGTGTTTGTTTGTATGATTGTGTGCTTATTTGTATTTTATACGTGGAGAAAAATCATGATCAATCAATAATGTTAAGTTAAAATTAGTATACCTGTGAAAGTATATATAAATACTAATCTTCGAAATTACATGAGGTAGAATCTTTTATTACCATATTTCCTGTACGAAGTAAATATTATTTATTGCTTATTTAGGAAAATATGTAGATTCTACATTTTGTGTGAGCAATTCAATGACTTTTGCAGGATGACGCAATCTATAGAAGAGTTAATAAATTGCGTTTTCCCCAATATCGGACAAAATTTTAAAAACAAGCAATGGTTATGTTAACGCGCGTTACTGGCAGCCAAAAATATAGACGTTAACTCCATCAACAGCAACATTCTGAATACCATCGATGGTAATCTAAAAATTTATAAATCAATCGACACTGTTACAAATATTGAGGATGTCGTCAATTATCCAGTCGAATTTTTAAATTCGTTAGATTTACCGGGCTTTCCACCACATGACTTGCAGTTGAAAATTGGTGCTCCTATTATTTTACTAAGAAACATTGATTCACCACGACAAGGTCAGTCTTTGCAAGTTTGTGGACTAAATCTATAAAATCCATGTTTTTCACATGGACAGCTTTATGTTGCATGTTCGCGAGTGGGAAAACCCACAGACTTATATGTATATGCACCAGAAGGAAAAACCAAAAATATTGTATATCCTAAGGCATTAGAATAAAAAATAATTAATAAAAATAATATATATATCAAACATTTAATAAAAAGTGTTTTTCTATAAACTTCTATATTTAACATTAAGGTTATAAATAAGAAACAAATAATGTACTACTTATTAAAATAGAAACTAATTTTAGATAAACTACGATACGGGTAGCGAAGCACACCGGGTTTTAGCTAGTATTACATAAATTGCAATAAATAAATTATAACTTATACTTAGTAATAATAAAAAAATATTTTTTTTCCATTGGGCGAGTTTAATGTAAGTATATATAAATAGCTAGTTATGCCAACCGAATTATTTTTTAATTAACAGTTGTGAATACCATATAAACAGTAGTCTGAATCGAATTATGTGATAGTACACGCAACCGACAAAATTCGATTGGCGCCAAATTCGGTTGTGATTACGAATCTGTTTTCTCTGTGTAATGTGGGCTTCGAGGTCCGCATTGTATTTAAACGTAATTAAAAGAAATTATTTCACTTTTTATCCGACTTTTCGATGGTTATTATCAGCTTCTTCAGGGATAGTTGTCTAATGTATATCTTTGGTAAACGTTTGCTTACTAAGCTAATGGCATATTATTTATTTCCTTTCCGGAATCATATTGTTACAAATAGTATCAAAATCATATAATAATCTCCATACTAAAACTTTACATATTATAATTTCGGTGCCCCTAAATTCAAAGATTATTCCACGTATATACTAAATGGTAATATTTTAAGCAGACTCGAACATCGTGTAGAGGATGCACATTTTAGTAAAAGTTTCCAGTTAAGGTATAAATATAAAGTAAAATAGAAGTTGAAAAGATTTTAAAACTATTTTTGATAAGCTTTTATTTTTTAGCATATGTACAATTTTTCCGTCCACTGTACACTAAAGTACTTTAAACATATACAACATATATTGGCGTACATATGAAATAGCAAACATTTGTTAGTTGTAATAATGACCAAACATTATTCATCTCAAACAGGTAAAGTATTTATTATAAATAAAATATGACAAAGAAACTAAAAAAAAGACTTGAAAAACTAAATTATATAACTATAAATGAATGAATCTTCGCACTAAGTATGTCTACTGTAGTAGTAATTGTTTAAGCAAAATAAAACAAATTGAAAAAATATATTATTATAAGTATGCTAAGTCATATAAATACCATTGTGTTATAATTCTAAATGTATAATTTATATTACAGTCATACCTTGCCTTGTCATACGATAACTTGAGGCATCATAAAATTTAGTTGCCAGTAAATACTAAACACTATTACTTGTATATCTGTGGTGAGGTAATGATAGTCGCCACTTCATTAATGCTTGTAATGATTTTATGTAATTAAATTATGTAGTGGGGTGGTATACTTGTTATTATTGAATAAATTAATTTCGAGGAAATGCATTAATAGTTTGCTTATACTTGTGCAGCTGGTAGCTTCAATTTGGATTTGTATCGTCACGTTTACTTAAAGTTTTGAATTTCTCAAAAACATTTCAATGTTATTAAACAGAAATCTAAATTTGTCTGAATATCTAATGGTTTCACTTAAATTTCATTATTGGCAACGAATATTTGTCAAAAACTTAGAATTTTTCGTTAAAATGAAACATTTACAGAAGTTTTACTGTAGCATAAATAAAACATTTATTTCGCACTTACACTATCTTACGTACATATGAGGATGTACATATACATATGTAAAAACACACACGTTTGAAAAATGAGTTCCATTAATGACTAAGAGTACGGAAACTTTTTACTTTATTTGCTAACTTAAGTAAGAGGATTAATTATAAAGTGGTTTGTGTTAACAACAAAATATTTTTCATAACTTTGTTTTTGTTATATTTGGGATTAAATTAATTACAGACAGTAAAATTTATACAATTTACTTAAAAAACAATTCACTGGTTTCAGTGAAAAAGACACGTGAACAAGTCTCCGTCTTCGGCTCAATTCATTATTCATTATAGTAAATAACTTGTCAACCAGTACAAATTTCCTAATAGTTTTCAAAAATAACTACAATTACTCAAACTTTTATTATGACTTTATTAACTTTAATAATGCCGGCAGTATTAATTGCAAATGTGCATGGTAATGATGAATATGAAAAGAAGTATTTCTAAATGCATTTTGTTTGTAAGACCATATTGAGGGCAGTGTTTAAAGAATTAAGCCATTAATAGGATACAAAATAAAAATACACTATTTAGTTGTACTAGAGTATGTTGTACTTATTAAAGATATTTAAAGACTACAATAATGTGCATTAATACTTTTCAAATTTAAAGATAAATCCATCCCTTTTGTCAAGAAATCATTTTGAAAAATACATTTTTTGTTAATATTGTTTTTATGTTCTTCTGAAAAATATTGTAGAACGTTATAATTTTTGCTGTAAACAAAAACATTTTTGTTTGCTTGCAAAATGTCGAATTGTCTGCCCAAATAGCGTCATAGACTGGGGAATTTGCTTCACTTCTTTAATTTGAAAAAAAGTGCCGCAGAAGCACACCGATTGCTCAGAAAAACTTATGGTGTATGTTTTCTATCGGTTTCAAAGTGCAAGAGATGCTGTTTGCGAATCAGAAGTGTTTATTTTGACACGGGCGACAAAGATCGCCAAGGCCAGCCAAAAAAAAATTTGAAGACCAAGTTTGAAGATTATTGTCAAACCCAACAAAGGCTTGCAAAATAATTGAGAGCTACTTAAGCAGCAATTTTAAAATATTTTCGAGCAGCAGAATTCATCCGAAAACAGGGAATTTAGTACTATACGAATTAAAGCCGAGAGACATTGAAAGACAATTTTTCATGTCTGAAATGTTGTTGGAACGCTGTAAAAGATAATAGTTTTGTGCGAGTAATTACTTGGTACAAAAAATTGATACATTACGGTAACAAAAAGCTTAAGGGATCGTACGTGAACCCCGGCCTACCATCCGAATCGACACCAAAGCCAAATAGCCATGGCGGTTAGGTAATGCCCTGTATTTGGTGGGAGAAAAAGGGTTCGACATATTATGAGCTGCTAAAATCTGGCCAGACCATCACAGGGAAATTGAAATTGTATTGGTCGAAAAACTACCAGAAAATGCGTCCAGACATCAAACTGTAATATTCCATTATGACAACACTCAGCCATATGTTGCAATACCTGTTGAAAACTATTTAGAATGAAGTATTTTGATAGTTTTGCCTCAATCGCTTTTTAGTCTAAACCTTGACCCGTTCAACTACTATTTGTTGCGATCGAAGCAGATCACTCTGAGATATGCTTCACTTTTAACAGAGTATTCGAAATTGGTTTGATTCGTTCTTGGCCTCAAAAAATAAGAAGTTATTTTGACTTGGAATACATATCGTTACCTAAAATGCAAAATAACGTAACATTACTATTCGTAAGTTTATAGGAGAAGCAAAATAAGATATAAAATGAAAACTACTTGAGATATTGAAACAAAATTTTAAAATATGAATTACGATAACACTAGAAATATACATATTTTAAATCAATATAAATATGTATGAAAAAATAAAAATTTAAATAAAATTATTTTTTTTTATATTAAAGCAGTTTTTGGTATTATTATATTTGTTTGTTTTTTTTTTTATTTTAATTACTAACAACTACTTATCTAAACTTAAAAATGTACTTCATTAAATGTTCATTAAGTCTGAAAAACAAAATCAATTGCAACAAATAATATTTATTAATTAATTAATCAAAACAAACACATTATTTTGTTTAAGAAAATCGTGCACTTGATGATACTTCGTTTTGAATTTTGGTTACAATTTAGATATTTTTGATAGTAGAAGTTTAAAATTTTTTACACATATGAAATATGATGTAGTGAATCGCAATTAATAATAAAATTAATTTCGAAGATTTTGATGATACGTTGTTTTGCATTTTAGGTGAGGATATATAGCCAGAAGGATGGCAAAATGACATAGCTCGCAATGGCCAATACATGGAATAATTTTATATTGTACAAATATTTCAAAATAAAAGCTAAAAATTTAATCAAATTCAACACTTTTATGTCATACACTCAATACTTGATTTTTTAATAAATATTAATACTCAGTATTCGCTGTATATTGGGGTTATAGTCGAATGGAGCATTAAAAAATATGAAAAATTTCATACGACCATTTTGTGCAAATGTGCCATAATGTATTTGGATGAGTATTCTATCATCACTTTTTCAAATAGTGCCAAAGTTTTGTCTGTGACTTCAGAAAGTAATCTTCATGCAGAAATTTCTAAATAGATTTTGAACTTTAAATAAGTATTAAATGAAAATATATAGGGCTTTTAAAAAATATAAGTACATTTTTTAAATTCCCACAAATGTTGCTGAGCTTCGATGAATCTCGATAAGCTCTCCATAAATGTTTATGGGTTATTTTAATTAACCCAGGATTATGTGTTAAATCTGTAACTATAATTCAAACTTTTCCAATTTTCAAAAATAGGGTGATTAAGTCCTCAACTAGACACTTTGAGAGTAATATTTGGCTGCACACAGAGTAACAAGTTCAAAAGATTTATCCCCAAATAGAGGATCGGTTTTAAGCAAATGAGAAACGTAAAAAATTCCTTGGGAAAAATGTGAATATATTTTTGTACAATTTTCATTCCTGCAAAGATGCTACGAGTTTAAAAACTTCCAAGAAGCTTGCTAAATTAGTTTCAAACAATAACTTGCAATAAAATGCATTATGAATTATTACAAGATCTTCTCAGATTGAACTTGTATTAGGTTTGTAAGGCGAATTTTTTGATATTGATATCAAAAAAATCATTTTATTTTTAAGGTGGGTTGAGCCACCGACATTTTTTTTTTTTTGATATGTCGTAGTGGATTTTTTTCAGTTTATCGTGAGAACTTCACTGCAACAGCTGAAATGTTGAAAATTTGAATAACAAATACAATGTACAACAATATATGTCAAACTTAATTTTGCAGGATTGACAGCAATATTTATATCTTATAACTATATTAAATAAAAAAAGAAGTGGGCTGAAAAGATACTGACAACACTGGCCGTACAACCGTTTTTCAGTATTTTTTCATTCCTCATTTCCAGTTTTCGTATAACTTAAGGAAGAGAAAATATAATTAAAATGCATCCATATGCATTTAATTAAAATAATAATATCGTTTGACAGTTGCTTTTTGCTTTTGAACAATGAAGTAAATTAATAACGACTGTTATTATTTTTGTTTGTTGTTTCGTTTACATACAAATACCCCCTAATTTATCCCATTCGAAATCTTTGTATATCGAATGATGCGTATGAGTATTATTGAATATATTTTATATGGGTTAATATATTTCATACGCACTATGGACCACTAACGAATAATGTTGTATGTGATGTAATTAAATGGATTCGGCCAACGTTTCTGCAAGATTTTGTTTATAAGATAGATAAATTGCAGATTTGTTTAAAAAAATAATGATAAAGCTGATTTTTGGCATATGTTATATACTTGAAATTATAGAATTTTCATATGATAAAATTTCAAAGTTTTGGGAAAGAGTTCAAGTTACCAAAAATTTTCTCCTAAGATTTATAAAAGCAATATGGAAATCTTTACATTTTGAGATTTATCGAATTTGAGATGACTTAGGTTAGTAGTTTTAAATTAATAATGTGGAATTAAACTATTACATGTTATAAAAATGTAACTATTGAAGTTTACGGAAGTTATGATTTCCTTTGAGTATAATCGTGTTCATCTATCTATATATATAATACAGTAACGTTACTGACTGACTGACTGATTCATCATCGCACTGCCTAAACGACTGAAGCTAGAATCATGAAATTATAACTGTCGGTTCCTCCCTCCTCGAAACGATTCGATAAGAAGGGATTTTTGGAAATTCGAACGTTTAGGGGGTAAGAAAGAGTAAAAACCGGTAAATTCGGTAACCTTATGTCTCCAAAACTAATACAGATACAAAAAAACTTCAAATTGCATGTTACTCCATTTAAAAAATAAGCTGACAGGTGTTTCGTACTTTTTCGAAATTCGAACCATTTAGGGGAGAAATCGGGTAAAATCACTATTTTGGTACTTTTTTGGCACACTATGTATCTTTTAAACTAATAAACATAGAAAAAATTTTTAAATCGTATTTTTTATTTATTAAAAAAAAATTCGAATCCTTAAGGGATAAAAATTGTGTTCATTTTTGGTACTTTTTTCATAAGCTATGTTTTTCTACAAATTAATATAGACATATAAATATTTTATTTTAAGCTCCCACCACGATACAGAAATTTATTTGAATAAAATTTTAACACCGCAATGGGAATACAAAAGGTACCAAAAAGGGGCTAAAAACGGAAAAATATATTTTATTTAACATTTTAAGCCAATTTTGAAAAATTTTTAACATTGGTTCCTGGATTCATGCAAAAAATAACTAACAGAGTGCTATTTGGAACTTGACTGCCAAGCTGAAGATTTGTCCAAATCCGGGTAAACTTTTTGTTACTTTTTTTAAAACTTATTTTTCTTGAGCACATTAACACAGATTTTAATCGTTTGAGGCATGTCTGTAGCATAAACAATTTTGGCAAAATGGAATATTTTTAAATTTCAAACTTGAGGGGTGTTCAAGGAGGAAAAGGGTATTTGGTACTTTTCTCCTAATGGTACTTTTTTAATATTTTAAATAATTTCACTTATCGACATTAAAGTTAGCTGATATGTATCTGAGGGAAGTTAGAGTTAGGAGTAGGGGAAAATATTTAAATACCAAAATGTGAGAACTGAACTATAGATACTTTTTTGTTCTTCTAATGGTACTTTTTGAATTTTCTTTAATAATGGGCCTAGAAACATGAAATTAAGCATGTATGGTAATAAGTGAGTGAGAATTTTAGGGGGAGACTTTATCGCAATTTTTCTTTATTAGAGTGGTACTTATGGTACTTTTTCTTTATTCTAATGGTACTTTTTGAATTTTCTATAATAATGGACCTAGAAACATGAAATTAAGCACATATGGCAATAAGTGAGTTAGGGTAGACTTTTTGGTACTTTTTCTTTATTCGAATGGTACTTTTTGTAATTTCTTCACCAATGAACCTATAAACATGAAATAAAGGTTATATGGACCCGAATAAGTGGGAAACCACAAGTGGGGGCTTTTCGATACTTTTTCTATATTCTAATGGTACTTTTTGATTTTTTTGTAATAATGGACATATAAATACGAAATTAGGCGTATATGGTCTTAAGTGAGCAAAAATTCAATTGGATACTTCATGGTACTTTTTCTTTATTCGAACGGTACTTTTTTGAATTTTCTGTAGCAATGGACTTAGAAACATGAAATTAAGCATATATGGTCCTAACTGAGTGAGTATCTAGGGGGAGACTTTTTGGTACTTTTTCTTTATTCGAATGGTACTTTTTGTAATTTCTTCACCAATGAACATAGAAACATGAAATATAGCTTATATGGACCCGAGTGAGTGGGAATCCACAAGTGGGGGCTTATTGGTACTTTTTCTATATTCTAATGGTACTTTTTGAATTTTCTATAACAATGGACATAGAAACATGAAATTAAGCATATATGGTCCTAAGTGAGTGAGAATTCTAGGGGGAGACCTTTTGCTAGCTTTTCTTTATTCGAATGGTACTTTTTGTAATTTCTCCAATAATGAACCTAGAAACATAAAATCAAGGTTATATGGACCCGAGTGAGTGGAAAACCACAAGTGTGGGCTTTTTGGTACTTTTTCTATATTCTAATGATACTTTTTGAATTTTCTATAACAATGGACTTAGGAACATGAAATTACGCATATATGGTCCTAAGTGAGTGAGAATTCTAGGGGGAGACTTTTTGGTACTTTTTCTTTATTCGAATGGTACTTTTTGTAATGAATTAATAAACATGAAACGAGAGACATGTTATCCTGAATTAGTATTAATTCACAAAGGGAGACTGAATAGTATTATTTATTTCATCGAATTGGGGTGGCGAAGCGCACCGGGTCTGCTAGTAATATATACAAAAGTATGCTGTAAGAAACTGAAAGAAACTAAAAACTATTAATATTTTTGCCTTTAGATTTAATAATCCGAGAGTTTTTATCATGTTGCCCATTCCATGAAATATCATTTGAACACCTGTAATATCTTAAATAGTGCCGAATTTATGTCCGTCTTATTAGTAATTCGATAGGAAATTGACTACTGAGGTCGCTGGTATCTGTTTGTAGTTGATTTATTTAAATTTCTAAGCTGAATTCGTATTTTAGTGAGGAACTTGGTCGGTTTATATATTATCAGTTTTAAATGCAGGTTTAGGTTTTTAAAAGCACAAACTAAGAAAAAATCTATTTTAAGAAAATAATAAATTATCATTCTTATAGAGTCTTTAAAAGTTTTTAGATTTCTTAAGAATTGCTTTCAAAGCAATTAATATATACAATATCCCTGCAACTTTTCAATCACTACAAACTTGCAACACCCTCATCGTGTACAAACTATCCAATCAAGCAATACTTTTGCTTAAGTTTCCATCGTTATTTCATTTTCAATTTATTGAAAAAAACAAAAAAAACGAAGCATTTTTCCTCTGCTGTGCAGAACGATAGTGCAACAGCAAGGTGGTGTCTGTCGTTGTTTACACAAAATTTAACTTGTCATAAACTATGGAAATATAACTTCAACCCAATGACAATATAGTTTAAAATCAAAGCACACAGCGATGTCATCAAATAAACAAACAAACAAGAATCTACAGAAAGTTTCACGCTGAAATTTAAATAGAGATTTTGTTTTTCTCCTGTTTTTCTAATACATGCATAGTTTCTGTTTAACTTTTGTACAGCTAGAGACTTTTTTGTTGACCAGACGAAAGTGCCATTTTGCCAAGGGCATGCTGTGAACAGCTCATATCAAATGAAATAATTGTTTTCAGCTTCGTTGGAAACTAACTATGGATGTACTGTGTTAAACCACATCACATACACATACACTCACTAATATTCACAGATACAAAGTTTGGGTGAATGTAATCGTAGGGATACTTATTATTTGCTCATACAATAGTTATTAACAAAGCGATAGATGAAATAAGTTTAGAGTATTGTTTTTAAAGTAATGATCGACTATGAGTTGCATTATTAAATTGAGCAAATAACGTTTGTTTAGCTGTAATTCGCATACTTTTTTTGTATGTTTCACAATAAATTGCTGATATGTATAATGAATTATATTTCCTTCTATATGTAGCTGTCATTTATAAAATGTTAAACAGCGCAAGTTAACTTTTAGCTAAAGTTTGGTTAAAGTTTAACTAAACCATCGACACTGGTTAATTACTTAAAACAACCATTTTCCAGATAATCAAGTATATTCATGTATTTTCTGAAATACACATTCATGTCTCTATGTACTAATGTATAGTGTAGGGGCTGGGAACACGAATTTAGCTTTTGTACAATATCACTTCAACAACACGGCGAGCAACAACTCTCTGGAAGAGTGTGGCTGTATTGTTAATAAGACTGGAGGAGGAAAAAAAAACTGACGATTTATGAAGATAAATGAGCGTATTTTGGGGACAGAATGAGACCGTTTTATACACAACAACTACACATAAGTCAGTCATAACTTTTGGTCGTTTCATTTCAGTCATTCATTCGTTGGGTGTTTGATGCTGGCACTAAACAAACTCAGACATACTTACAAATAAATATGTATATTAGGGTGCTTTCCACAAAAGTGTTGTGGATGTTCTTAACAATAAAAATTTTTAAATTTATTCTAAGATATCGTATTTCAATATGTTTGACCTGGTTTTTGTATTTGGTGAGCTAGATCAAATGAAACTTTAACTTTTCTTTTGTGCTTTGAATGCTCTTATCGTTTTAAACCCCAACAGTAATAATCTAGCATAGTTGTGTCCCAATAAACTTGAAATCGTTTTTCAAGTTTATTTACATCCTGGTGAAACCTCTCATCCTGATCATCATTGACCGCACCCAGATTAGATGGAAGAAAACAAAAATTGGGAATGAAGAAAGAGAATTTTTAATGACATTCTGCAAGACAACTTTTCGTAAGCTTTAAACATGTCGTTAACTACCTGTTCTACATTTTCGGTTTGTTGTTCCCTAGAAACCTTTTGTAACAGCTTTCAGTGATGACCAGGCATCAAGTTCCTTGTTAGTAAGTAGTTCATCAATGTTCGTATTTGTGGTCCCACAAATATTCCTTCTTTGAGCTTGTCATCACTTAACTTGGAAATATACTGTCTTTAAATATAAAAAGCCATATTCATAGTCTTGGTAAAATGACATATTTAGGATATATCAATGGTATAGTTATGTTTACCATTGGATTTTCCGCAAATAATCTGACCTTTCTGGTTATTTCTTATTTCAAATAAATAAAGGGTTTTTCAGCAAGAACTTTGTTAAAAGAAAACATTTTTGTGAAGATGATTCAAATTTTTATTGTATTTCGAAGAGAAAAGTTCGGCAATTATGAGTGAAAAATGATGTCGATTCTTTCATAATTTTTTGGCAAAATGGCGAGTTGGGTATGCAAAGGCTTCTCAATAATCACTTAAGGATTTTCACAAGCACACATGTGGCAATTTTGCTTCTTGACATACCCTGACAAGTGAAAATGAGTTATTTCTGAATGAATTTAGCGAATTTGCTGTCATTTTCATAGTGGATTTTAATTATTTTAATGCGATTTTCGATACAAACTGAATTCATTGCAATTGACAATGCATTTACTACGAATATGTCAGAAAAGTAATTCTCAAAACTACCATGTTGTTAGGTTAGGAAGTGGTGTACACTTTGTGTACTTCCACATGGAGACCATGAGGTCCATTGTGATTCCCTTCAATAAGTAAATTTAGATAGTCGAGTTGACTAAACAACCGCCTAGTGAAAGAAAAAGAAAGTAGGATAATTGAGGGTTCGGAATTGCTGTAGAACGTTCCTTAAATAGCCACCCTTTTCCTCTAATGAAACCATTAACATTACTAAGTTTGTCCAGAAATCTGTCTCCTAGCCATTTAAATCTAAGACTCTGTAACCTAGGACATTTGCACATGATATGTTCCACTGTTTCTAACTTCACTTCATCCTCACACACCCTACAAAAATCTTATGTGTCGTTATCCCATTTGCCTTTGAAGGCCCCAATTGCGCAATGACCGGTTATCACTCCTACTAGAATCTTTAGATTATATCTATCCTCGAGTCCTCCACTAGGCTGGAATGAATTAAATGACATTCCAGAGCCTTTAGTGCCGCCTGACTGTCCACGTATATATTCACTGTAGACCCCTCTTGTACGTGTGCCTTTATCAACTCTGTGGCTTTCCAGATCGCTGCCTGGAAGACGCTGCAATCGTTAGAGAGTCTATATGAGCGCTTGATATCAGTGTCGAATAGATAAACTCTGGCCCCAGTACCAGAGTCCATATTGGATCCGGCAGTGAAAACTGCACACCCATCGATACCATGTTGTTGGTATTGCCACAATTGAAAAACAAAATTCTTGTTGAAAAACCCGTTATGTATAAAAATAACGAAGTTAACGAATGGAAACGATTACTTAACAAAAAGTAATAATAAAAAGTACAATACATCGAAAGCAGTAACTGTTTCTTTTAACCTTAAAGTGAGGGAAGTAAAAATAATAATTTCCATGTACTTTGAAAACTAGACGTGATGAATACCACATACGTTTGGAACATTTAATCTATGACTCATTACCTCTTCATTCCAGCTAACAGTAAATAGAGTACCAAAATCGTGCAACGCAGTGTAACTTATTTAATATACTTAATATACTTATCTATTGCGGTAAATATCAAAAAAATCATATTTAAAAAATTAAAAAAGGACCTTTATATCCTTGGATCCAGGACAATAATTTTCAAGAAGGGTCTCATCGTCCAACTAAATTTTAATTTTAGTTGTTAACATCAATACATTTTTTCGCCTACATACAAACGGGGCCATGCTAATGTATATAGTTAAAGGACAATCCTGGTATCTATTATATCTGCATCTGTATCTACATTTTGTACTTGTGTATGTATGTGTGACTGTTTAAGCAATGGATTAAAAGCTGTTGTATGCATTACTCTAGGAAAAGTGTTTATGAGTTTTTGAGGTTTGATACCCTAGTTTTCCATGAAATTTTATTATAATAAATATAATATCTACAACAGGAACTATAAAAAAAAATAACTTCTATTGAGCATACCAAGGAGTATTTCATTATGCAAAGTTTTGTATATAGATGTTTTTTGTCCTTTTTTTTCATTAAAATTTGTAAATATTTCATAGCGAAGGGAGAAATTGTATTAAAATGCACAGTAAAAAGGGAAAATAAAATAATTGGTATTATTGAAGTTTAGGGTAATGTTTGAAAACATAAATTTATTAGATGATTTATGAATTGTCAAGTAGTTGAAAAGGACACTTGCAATATCATGAAATTTATTAAATGTTTAACAACATAATTTTGTGTTGATTGTTTAGAAGAATGGGGAAAAAGCAGGGGACAACATTTTACACAGCTATTTAATGCTTGATAAAATACTAATATTAATGAAAACTACGATCAAATATTAATTAATTTTTGAATAGCTTGTAATAAATTAGTTTTTACGTTACACTAAATATGACTTAAAAATTAATAACATTTAACATTCTATTTGTAGTAAGTACTATCGCTACATTAAACTGATTAATATTTAAAAATAATAGTTTTTTTGTAAAAAGAATTGGATAGATTAAGCAGTGGAGTACCATTATTGAGATATATATTCTATAGCTAAGGCATAACAGTTTCTGCATATTGTTCAAAACCATATCAGGGGTTATACAATTTTAGTATATTCTGTGTAAAACCTAAGGGATTTCTAAAAGTAATACTTATGGGTTGGATTTTTCAGGGAATATATGTGCTGTCTGACATGTAATGAACATTTTACATTTTTTTCCCCCATTTCTATTTTATTTTCTCTATTTAAACTTAATTTGGTTATTCTCATATAAAAAAATGCTACCTCAGCCTTTTTACCACTAAACAACTGTATAATAATGGTTTGTGTGTTGGCTCATAATTAGAGATGGCAATTGTGATAATTTTACATGTTAATAACATGAATGTATTTCTTAACAGTATATGTATATTAACATTGGGGCGAATTAACATTTGAATGCATATAACATATAATAACATAGTTGCATATGAATAATTGCTTATTTTGCTTATTCATCATTATTTGCTTTTTTTTTAAATGAATTCGGCTGTGTGATAGGGAATAGAAAAAGAAGGTCTCGAATAAAGCAATGTGGTCTTTATACTTCCTTTTCAACAATAAATGTCAGCAAGTGAAGACGTCCATTAATTTAAAATACTTGTGTTAAAAAAATAATTGAAAATAATAATCCGGAAAAATCCTAAACATCAAAGTGCATAATTTTCAAAAATAATATTGAGTAAAATCTTTTTAAACTCTTAAATAATACAAATCATATATAATTTGTGAATAAAATATTGTTTCGTAAAACGACGATATTTGATTGACGAATAGACTTTTGATATTTCCCAAGGAAAACTCCAAACGTCTAAAAGTTTCTTCCAAAACGCAGTATTCCATTCAATCTAGTAAATATATCAAAGGTAATATCACAACATTTTTTTTTTCTCTGTGCCCTCAAAATCGATGTCACATGTGTCAACCTAATTTTTTTTTAGAACACGCAAAACCATCAACCCAAATATTGGTTATATAACGTTGACCTAAGGGTTCTTTTTGGAGTAGTCTTAGATTGGATATAGTCAATAACTTTACTATATGCATCAAAAATCCACACCCAAGCATTAAGACTTTTCCAAGTAATATATTCAAAAGAGTGAAGTGGAATCATTAATACTCAAATCAACACCAATTCGAGATATTCTGGATCGAAATACGTCTTTTCCTTGCTGACCGAATTTTTGTTAAGAGCCACTAGAATTAAAGGATTTTCAGACCTGCGATAGAGCTAAGGAACGCAAAAGCACAACTATTTCTTCAACCTTATAACCACGAGAAATCATCAAACTATATGTGTATCAATAGTACTAGGTCATACTTTAATGTGGTATCAATTATTAAATTAATTTAACGAGTAAAGTGATACATATAATTCTTTAATTTTTTTTTATCAATTTAGCAAACATCGTATAATCATCTAATTTAATTTATATTTGATCTAACAATAACCCCTTATGTAAATGCAAGAACAAAAACTAATTTAAAACATATACTAAATGATCATCATTATCATCCTCACTATCGGAGCTGAAGGCCTTCAACGTACGATGAGAATATTGGGTGAGTGTACTTTTAAAAATTGTTCTTAGTTCATTTTTATTCTTGCATAAAAAAAAAAAAAAAAATAACAAAAAATTCCATAATAAGCAATAATAAAACAGTAAGTAAGAAAAGAAAGAAATAGTAAAACAAACAAAAAAATTTATGTTTTCTGCAAAATTATTGTTGCAGAGAGATTTTTGATGTTATTCATTCATAAATGCGCTCTATATCTATATTTGATCTTACTAATTTTAGAAAGAAATAGTAGAACAACAACAAAATATATTTATTTCTGCAAAATTATTGTTGCAGCGAGATTTATGAATGGATAATGTTATTCATTCATAAATGCGTTTACTCAAAAAGCTCTATTTCAATTTCATTCTATTCTTACTCATTTTAATGTTAATTGATTATTACTTGATTATATGAACACTCGGAATTAAAACTATATAAAATAAGTCCACACCGTAAACGTATCCGTTTATTATATTCGTTATTGCTTTCCTAATAGTCTCATTTTTATATTTAAGTAATAGAATTTTGCATTAACACAAAAACACAACTTTAAATTCTCTGGAATTACAACTTCCTATACTAAAAATTATTTTTTTTTTATGATGCTTTAGTAAAACTAAAATTTTAAGTTTTCTATATTTTTAATTCGACTTCTGTCGATCTTTTATTCTAATATTTTGGTATATATAAATAAAATTGTTTTATAATGAATTGCTAAATCTAAAGAGAAGTGTTTTCTGTTAAAATGTGCTAATAATGGGTAGATTGTAAAACTAGTTAGGGGTTCCGAGAGAAAATAAAGGCGTGCTCAGAACATTGGATTGGGAGGGTAAAAATTGCGCCTAAACTCAACAACATCTGAGAGTTTTTTCTATGGTAATGTCAGAATAATTAGCATTCATCAAGTTTGGGGATTTAGATTTTGGTAAAGGGAGTCTATAATATATCTGTAAATGAAATGATTCTTCTAAAGGGAAAACGAACCCCCCGCCCGGCTGAAGCTAGCAGCTCAAAGGCTCCCACATTCCTTGGTTAGAAGAATATTAAAATGTTCCAAACGTTTATAGTCTAGACAGTCTGGTCATTTGGCGAATAGTTAAACATTTGTCTGCTACCTCTATAACGTTTATTTTAACTTCTCTAGATAAAAAAAAAAAGTATAGAAACATTACAGACATAGGTTTTATATACTCTATAAGTCTCGCGTAGTATACTACATGTGTGTCAACCTATACAGTTATTAAACCATCAGCCAAAGTGGTTTAAAGATGGTTTGAGAAAATATACATGGTATAAAGGTAGTCATAAAGTCAGCAGGAAATATTTGGAATGACAGTTACGTTTTGTATTTTTATACACTACACCAACATAGGGGGGGGGGGATTTTATGTGGGTTTGTGCTTATTTTTGTAACGCCAACACACATTATTGTAACACTCTTCTTAAAGTATATAGTAAACGATGCACTTCCTTATGTATATCCATGTAAACCTTGAGCGCACAGGTCACAATTTTAAGGATATTTACATCAAATTTGGTAAATTGGTTTGTTTTAGCTCCAGAACAAAGCCTTTTGAAACTGGCTGAAATCGGACATTTATTTTTACTTTATCGGTCGCAAATGTTTAATATATATAGTTATCTACACAAATTTAGTTCCACATAGGTTTTATATATACGACAGTGATTTGTCATAGCTCCCATTATTATTTATCAATGGCGTAAAGCAAGTGAAGCGAAGTGAAGAGGAGAGCGATGATATAAAATACTCAGCAGTAGCGAGGCAGACATATGTCAGCCAACGCAAAGCGTACAGAAAACAGCACTTTTTGGATTTGTTATCTCCAATTTTAACGAAGTTTAATACCAGCTAGCCTATCTGGAAACATTATTATTAACTTTGCTACTTATATAAGTACAATTTCTATGGACTTATGACAAAACAACATAAGTGTAATTATAAATTTCTTCAGGAGATCACTAAAACTGTTGAATTGGTCGATAGTTACTTTATTATTTGTCCTTAAAGGACTTTCTTATTTGTTTTAAAAGATTACACAAAGCATTGGATATTCTTTAGTTGAAAATAATAAAATAATTATCGATCAATGCACCAATTTTAGCGCTCTCCTGAAAAATTAGAAAATTACACTTAAGTTGTGTAAGATACATATATTCACTTCGACAATTATATGTCTTATTTTAATGATTAACATTTCTACAAAGTTTTATATAACCCATTACTTAGTAAGAATTTCATTAGTTCGATAACTAAATCTAAGTAAATGTAGGTTAACCGAACTTTCGTCATGCCTTTCTTTTATCTGCAGTATATCATTTTAAAAGCTCTTATGAACACCTATTAGACAAAATTAACGTTTATACAAGGTGGCGCAAAAGTAAACTTCCGATGATTTTTGGCTGTAATTAAAAAAAAAATGACTTTGATTCTTCTTGTGGATTATTTTTATTTGGTCTTTTAATTTTGTTTACATCAATGCGAGAATATGATGTCATGTAAATGGCCGCCGCTACAGTTGATTGTCATTTGAGCCCTCTTTATGGCATTTTCCACCACTTTGGTCAAAACTTCCGGCGATAGGTCCTCACATTCTTGACGGATATTGTCTTTAAGAGCTACAAGAGTCTGAGGCTTGTTGACATAAACCCGCGACTTCAAAAAGCCCCACAAAAAGGAGCGGTCAAATCAGGCGATCTTGCTGGCCAGTGCAAATCGCCAAAACGGGAGATTAGGCGCCCGGGAAATGCATCCTTCAGCATATCGGTTGTGGCACGTGCAGTGTGTGCCGTTGCACCGTCCTGTTGGAACGCGGCAAAAAGAACTCGTTGATCATTGCTCTGTAGCGCTCACCATTCACAGTAACCGTCTTCGAAGAAAAAAGGACGTCTTCGAAGAAAAAAGGTCCGATAACTCCTCCACCGAAAACAGCACACCATACAGTGTAATGGCTCTTCTTGGGTTACACGCGGATTTTCAGTGCCCCAGAAGCGTAAATTTTGCTTATTTAAGTAACCGCTAAGATGGAAATGGGCCTCATCACTCATGATTATTTTTGATGAAAAATCATCTTCCTCTTAGTGGTGATTAAGGATGTCTTGAGCGTATGTTAGACGCGATTGGCGGTCAGCGGCTAACAGCTGATGCACCGTCTGGACTTTGTACGGAAACATCTTCAAATATTGTACCAAAATTCGCTGTAAAGACCGTCGACTGATACCCATTTGCGTGGCACGTCGTCTGGTCGATGTCGACGGCGCTTCCATGACATCCTCGGCTACAGGAGAAATATTCTCTGCAGAACTACTCCGGGGTCTGCCACGCTTGGCAGCATCTCGCGTTGTGCCAGTCTCTTCGAGGCGAGCTGCTAAACGTCGCAGTGTTTCACCAGTAGGCGTTGGACGGCCAGGAAATCTGCGACGAAATTTACGTTGCGCCAAAGTCACCGACCGATTATTGGTCAAATAAATAGTCAGCAATATTCCGCGTTCTGGAGCAGTGTAGCGTAACATTGTTTATTAACGTGTATTTCGCATGTGTTTACTACACAAATGTCAAAACAGAACTGATATTAGGGGCCAATCGCAAAATTTATAGCATTTTCTGATAGGAGGATTACTTTTGCGCCACCTTGTAGAATAGAATATCTAGCCGACTAGATTTATTTAAATAAATTTTATGTATTTGATATTTTTATTATTTTTTAGTGCAACGGTTCAATTTTGGATTCTTGTACAATTTTGCGCCCAGATATAAGCGGGTCCTAGAGATTAAAAATTACAAATTCGTAAATTAATGAATTTGTGACCAAAAAAAAAAATTCCCTCTATATCCGGCTATTCTAAATCGGTCCCTATTAGGGTTTCTACTTTATCGGACTTTTTACATCACCAGGAAGTAATAAAAAAATTTGTTCATTCTCTGGAATTCTCGGAAATATTTTAATAGTAAATTTAGGCAAAAAGCTTTAAAAAATCAGTCAAAATGTAATAATGTTTCGGATATATTTGGATTTAAGTCCGACTAAGGTAAATCTTGAAGAAATGCTTAATTGTTTCGTTTTCAAATCAGAGTGTATACCAATTTAAATCAGTATTAAGTATAGTCATATCCTTAGAACTTTTAATGTTATGCATCTTAATAATAGCTCTAAGAACTTAAAATTTCAATTTGTCTTAAGTCAACCTACTATGGGTTTCCAAAAAGAGGTGTTATTTTGGTATTCAAAGAAAAATGTAATTTTTTGAGATAAATGATCAAATGTTTATGAATATCTTGATCCTCCATATAGCATTATCTGGAACGGTGACATAGTATGGTTCCGGTCCGGTTCTCGTGATATATTCTATCAATCGTTTTAGAAATATTGAATAACTATTCAACTAATTCATGCCGTTTCATGTATTCATATTTATCAAGATGTCAAGGGAAATTCTTTAGTAGTTTCTTAGGAATAAGTAAGTATTTACTTATTGCTATTGACTTATCATTCCATTTTTAGTTTCTACACTTTTCATTTGCAACCCATAAAGTAGTGGAGAGGGGTGCACCTTTGAACACTTTTTGCTTTCAAGCCTTATACAAATTCATGTGTTTGAATTATTGACTTTTTACATAATTTAACTTATATGTATGGAAATAAACTTTAGTTTAAGTCTACAAGTAACTTATTTTTAGTTCGATTTCAATTTTTTTTTTTAATGGATGAAGTCGTTGTGTTCAAATGTACAGAGCAGCTTTGAACTAGGCTGATGCAGCTTTGAACGGAATTTTTTCTTATAGCGTTTATGTACAAAAATAGCATAAACAGTTCTATGTTTTTTATCTATCTATCTATATCTATATAAATATATAAATGTCTTTGTAAGTTTGTTTGTTTATTTGTTTGTTTGTTTGTTTGAGCATCACGCCTAAACGGCTGAACCGATTTTATTGAAATTTGGAACGTAGATAGATCCTTACTTGGAAGCGTCAATAGGCTATAAATTTTTTCAATACTTGGACCAGAAAGGGATAAAAAGGGGGAAAAACGGGTAAAATTGGTACCTTTAGTTTTTAAACAATAATTACTAAACGGCTGAACCGATTTTTACATCGACAGGGGTAGCGAAGCGCACCGGGTCAATCTAGTATAAATATATAAATGTCTTTGTAAGTTTGTTTGTTTATTTGTTTGTTTGTTTGTTTGTTTGTTTGAGCATCACGCCTAAACGGCTGAACCGATTTTATTGAAATTTGGAACGTAGATAGATCCTTACTTGGAAGCGTCAATAGGCTATAAATTTCAATACTTGGACCAGAAAGGGATAAAAAGGGGGAAAAACGGGTAAAATTGGTACCTTTAGCTTTTAAACAATAATTACTAAACGGCTGAACCGATTTTTACATCGACAGGGGTAGCGAAGCGCACCGGGTCAATCTAGTATAAATATATAAATGTCTTTGTAAGTTTGTTTGTTTATCTGTTTGTTTGTTTGTTTGTTTGTTTGAGCATCACGCCTAAACGGCTGAACCGATTTTATTGAAATTTGGAACGTAGATACATCCTTACTTGGAAGCGTCAATAGGCTATAAATTTCAATACTTGGACCAGAAAGGGATAAAAAGGGGGAAAAATGGGTAAAATTGGTACCTTTAGCTTTTAAACAATAATTACTAAACGGCTGAACCGATTTTTACATCGACAGGGGTAGCGAAGCGCACCGGGTCGAGCTAGTATATAATAAATTCGATTTATTTATTAAGAAAAACCATAAACATTAACATTTAAATATAAAAAAAACTTCAGTTCACAAATAAGTTTTATATTATTAAGGCATTAAAATAAACTTGGAAACATAAAAACGAAACTTCAGCTCAAAAATAACTTTTTTAAAATTAAGTTAATTAAATAAGTAGCAAATTTAAACAGCAAAAATATGAATGTTATCGATAGGAACAATTGAGATAAATAAATTGATAAAAAAAATACTCTCTTCAAGGACTTCACAGAAAAATATAAATCACATTCATTAATAAAATTAAATTAGTACAATTTGTAAAATTAAAAAGAGATTAATCCATTTTAAATTTAGAGAAATCGAAGTCAAAATTCATCATCGCAGCTGTCCTCGATGTTCCAGATTGGTTTACTTCTAAAAGAACCTGGCTTCTTCGTTAAAAAGCTGTATGTATGTAAATTGCTTAGTAATACAAGTTCAAATGCAGCTACATCTAAGAAGGTGTCAGAAAAAAATATGTGGGGCTACTTTGAATATGTTCAAAGATGCTCTCTTCGTTTTGTTCACACCTGAACTGGCGTGCCCCGTGTACAGACGTGTCCCTCTCTCCCTGTATATATTCTGGATCGTTATAGGTATTAAAGTCAATATAGGCATGTCCCTCTGTCTGTCTGTCTGTCTGTCTGTCTGTCTGTCTGTCTGTCTGTCTGTCTGTCTGTCTGTCTGTCTGTCTGTCTGTCTGTCTGTCTGTCTGTCTGTCTGTCTGTCTGTCTGTCTGTCTGTCTGTCTGTCTGTCTGTCTGTCTGTCTGTCTGTCTGTCTGTCTGTCTGTCTGTCTGTCTGTCTGTCTGTCTGTCTGTCTGTCTGTCTGTCTGTCTGTCTGTCTGTCTGTCTGTCTGTCTGTCTGTCTGTCTGTCTGTCTGTCTGTCTGTCTGTCTGTCTGTCTGTCTGTCTGTCTGTCTGTCTGTCTGTCTGTCTGTCTGTCTGTCTGTCTGTCTGTCTGTCTGTCTGTCTGTCTGTCTGTCTGTCTGTCTGTCTGTCTGTCTGTCTGTCTGTCTGTCTGTCTGTCTGTCTGTCTGTCTGTCTGTCTGTCTGTCTGTCTGTCTGTCTGTCTGTCTGTCTGTCTGTCTGTCTGTCTGTCTGTCTGTCTGTCTGTCTGTCTGTCTGTCTGTCTGTCTGTCTGTCTGTCTGTCTGTCTGTCTGTCTGTCTGTCTGTCTGTCTGTCTGTCTGTCTGTCTGTCTGTCTGTCTGTCTGTCTGTCTGTCTGTCTGTCTGTCTGTCTGTCTGTCTGTCTGTCTGTCTGTCTGACTGTCTGTCTGTCTGTCTGACTGTCTGTCTGTCTGTCTGTCTGACTGTCTGTCTGTCTGTCTGTCTGTCTGTCTGTCTGTCTGTCTGTCTGTCTGTCTGTCTGTCTGTCTGTCTGTCTGACTGTCTGTCTGTCTGTCTGTCTGTCTGTCTGTCTGTCTGTCTGTCTGTCTGTCTGTCTTTCTGTCTGTCTGTCTGATTGTCTGTCTGTCTGTCTGTCTGTCTGTCTGATTGTCTGTCTGTCTGTCTGTCTGTCTGTCTGTCTGTCTGTCTGTCTGTCTGTCTGTCTGTCTGTCTGTCTGTCTGTCTGTCTGTCTGTCTGTCTGTCTGTCTGTCTGTCTGTCTGTCTGTCTGTCTGTCTGTCTGTCTGTCTGTCTGTCTGTCTGTCTGTCTGTCTGTCTGTCTGTCTGTCTG